>ML661353.1:1381660-1556644 GCA_007570785.1 Antilocapra americana | reverse complement strand
CCACATTCTTCTTCATCCATTCATCTAGATATTAAGTATCATACCTAAACTTAGGTATTAGGTTTCCACGTCTTGACTATTGTGAATAATGCTGCAATGAACATGGGAGTGCAAATGTCTCTTGAGAGATCCTGATTTCATTTCCTTTGGATATACATCCAGAAATGGGATTGTTGGATCATATAATAGTTCTATTTAAAATTTTTTGAGAAATCTCCATACTGTTTTCCAAAGTAGCTGTATAAAATTTACATTTCCATCATCAGTGTGTAAGGGTTTCCTATTCTCCATCCTCACTAACACTATCTTTTGTCTTTTTAATAACAGCCATTCTAATGTGTGAGGTGATACCTCATTATGGTTTTAATTTGCCTTCCCTTGATATTGGAATGTCAAATGACATTGAGTATTTTCTTTCAAGAAATGTCTATTCAGGTCCCCTTACCCATTTTTAAATTGGGTTATTTGTTTTATTTGTTTTGCTATTAAGTTGTGAGTCCCTTAAGAGATTTTGCCTATTAACCCTTTATCAGATATATGGTTTATTCCATAGGCTGCCTTTTCAGTCTGTTGAGGGTTTCCTTTTACTGTGCAAAAGCTTTCTAGTTTGATGCAATGCAATCCCACCTATTTTTGCTTTTGCTGCCTGTGTTTTTCAAATGTGTCATATCCAAAAATCATTGCCCAGACCAATGCCAAGAAGATTTCCCTTTGTTTTCTTCTAGAAAGTTAATGGTTTCAGGTCTTACATGTAAGCCTTTAATCCATTTTGAGTTGATTTTTGAGGGATCAATTTTATTCAGCAGCTTAAAAAAAACCCCTATGTCCAGTACCTAGGGATTTCTATTGCCTCCCAGTCAGAGCCTGCAGTCTTAACCTTGTAGGGCTCAGAGCTCATATGCAAGCCTCTTGTTCCACCCACGTGAGGAGCTCTGTCACAGTCACTGTGCCCCTCCAATGGGTCAGAAGGCTGTAGCTGAGGGGGCCAAGGAAACTGAAGAGCATCTCAGATGTGGGCAGAGGTTTCCAGGCTCCAAGCTCATCTCTGTGGCTCCTGGAGTAGGAGGAACCCATGGTGGGATTATGTGCAGAGGCAGGGTGGTATGTTCAGATTCCGTGTATGTGCCAGTTCTACATGTATGTGAGAGATGAGGTTACCTGAAGACGTTACCATCCTGCTGAACAGTGCAGGTGAAATACCTGGAGGTGTGGCAGAGGAAGGTCAGGATACGTCCAGATGGGTCGTCTGCCCCCTGCAGACCTGAAGGTTTAGCTTGGCTCCACCTATCTGTCTAGTATGGGAAAACAGTCTTTTGCTCCTGCCCACTTCTTCAAAAAACTGGTTCAAGATTTTCTCTCTCAACCTGTTACAAGGATTGCAGGGGCTCCCTGCACCCCAAATCCCATGCCTCTGGTGGGGTATGGCTCAGACCTCTGACCTGGGTCGTTTTGCCCCTGGTTCTAGAGCCAGCAGACACCAGGAAAGAAGGCACAGAGGGCTGTGTGTCTTCAGGCCGCTGGTCAGCGCAGCACTCTGGGTCTTCAAGACCGACCTGGCCTCGGTGGCGTGCTTTAGGACTTCGGTCACAGCCCGGTTCTGGGATGAGGTTTCTGTCCCCTCTGCAGCTGAGCAGCCCAGCAGAGTTTCAGTGGGAGAAGAACCTCTGAACTTGGGCCAGGACAGAGGACTGAGAGGTGGCCGCTGTCCACCTTGGGCACCCAGGCTTCAGATCCCGGTGATCTGGGTACATGGCAGGGTAGACAATAGCAACAAGCTTTCTGTATTTCATGACCAAAAGCAAAGCCAAAAACAGCTTGAAAGCAAAGGCCTAGGCCTGAACCAAGGGGTTCAGGCTGGAAGGATCCAAGCCAGAGAGAGGAAGATAGGCGGAGGAGGCAGCAGGGCCTGGCCTACCAGGCTGGTTGCGTGGATCGGTGTGCAGGTCTGTGAGGGGGCAGGACTGCTGTGGAGATGGGGGCAAGGCTTTGGGAGCTGAGGGAAGAGGAAGGCTGCCCTGGGCTGCTGGCTATGGACACTTGCAGGTCTGGAGCACTGACCAGTCCTGGGCTCCTCCCTGGGGCTGGGGAGTGGGTGCAAGAACCATGTCAGGTCTGGGGACAGATATCCAGGGTCGCAGGCACTGGGGAAGACAGAAAGTCCTGGAGAGAGGGTCAGACCCCCTCCATGGAGGGGTGGTCACAAGCCAGCCTTGAGTCCTGTGGTGTTCTCTAAATGTTCTACCAATAAGAGCTAGGAGCAACACGCAGGCGGAACTGCCTTCTTCCCTTGGTGACCCTGTGGCCCTGTGGGCCAGGCCACGCCTGCTTCCTACCAGCCGCGCTGCTTGTGTGTGTGTGTGTTACTCTCTCAGTCGTGTCTGCCTCTTTTCAACCTCATGGATGGAGCCCACCAGACTCCTCTGTCCATGGGATTTTCCAGGCAAGAATACTGGAGTGGGTTGCGAGTTCCTTCTCCAGGGCATCTTCCCAATCCAGGGATCAAACCCGGGTCTCCCACATTGCAGGCAGATTCTTTACTGTCTGAGTCATCTCAGGGAAACTGTGCTGGCTTACTTATTGGTAAAACCCCTTAAAAAACGTTTTAAGCCCCACGTTGGAGTACAAGCTTTATGTCCCTCTGCCCTCTAGTCTGGGTGTCATCTTTTCTCGGCAGGATGATCCATGAGCTGCCCCCAGTCTGCCTTGCCCTCTTGGAGCAGGGCCATTATAACAGCTCGATACACAAGTGCTTAGAGGGGAGCCAGCCACACGAGGGCCCTCAGCTCCATGCAGGAAGTGGGCAGAGCTGGGGGGAAGCCCCACTCCCCACGTGTGCTGCCCTGCAGGGCAGCTTGGCCTGGTCCAGAGCCGGGACACTGTTGTCTGCAGGGTAGTGAGTGGCCACCAGGAGACCCCAGGCCTCCTGGCTGGGAGCTGTGCCTACCATACTCTGGTTCTATCTCACAACTTGGTGTGGGGGTTAAAATGAAAAGGGAACCATGTCTTCCAAAGACATTGCCTACTTTCAGCCTTCAACTCTTCAGAAAAAAATCCCTGGGGTAAGAATGTCCTCAAGCCTGACCTCAGGGATGTCGCTGGTTCAGCAGGGCATGGCTGAAGCCATAGAGGCAGGGAAAGAATGGGAGGAGGGTAGAAATTGGGCAGACAGGCAGGCCCAGGCCTGGGCCCGGTCGCAGGCATCTGGAGGGCACAAGGATGAGAGGGGACACTTCTGGGCCTTGACACTAACTCATCCTGCAGGAACTGGACCATCATGAGGTGTGTGGCACAAGTTAGGTGCAGGAAATACCAGGGAAAAGACACCGCTGTGTCCCCTTCTCCTTCCATTAGGGCACAGGCAGTGAAAGCCAGGTACCCATGCAGACGGGCAGTCTGCCGCCACCCCTGCTCCCTGAAAGCAGGACTACATCCTCTGCACAGCTCTGTCCTGAGGCTGGGACACCGCCTGACACACACACACCCAGTAGATGTGTGTCACTGGCATACAGCATACAGGCGGGCACTCCACATCCAGACCTCACGGTGTCACACACGCGCTCCTCACATCTCAGAATGCAAAAGGGCTTCACTGTCCCCCTGTGATGCACCTGCTCTTCAGGCCAGGTGGCTTCTGTTCCTTCCTGCTTAGGATCACTCCTTCTTAGGTCACCAGGAATAAGAAAGTGTCCCAGTTTAGAACATGACACTCATATGTTCTTAGTATGGACTTTTCTCCGACACCTGTGGCTTCTGTTATCTCCAAGCCTGAAACCCACGCTGAGGCCCAGCAAGCCTTGCCACACACGTCAGAGCCACAAGCCTTAGAGGGGCTGGGGACGCAGAGGAGGACGCGCTGCCCTCTCGAGGCTGGGTGACCGGCCTGTCACCGGAGACTCGGCTCTTGCGTCTCTTTGGAGTTCCTGATAAAGTGAATCTTGTGAACGCATAAGAAATACTCCCTTTCCTGAATACCCAGTATGCCTGGGCACAGTGACTCTGACATGCCAGTGGGCACAGGTAGGGCACTTCTACCCCACCTTGAGGAAACAGAGGCCGAGACGGAATAACCTGCAGCAACTCCTCCACTAGCCTCCTCCTGACGCTACAGCTGGTGTCAGGAAGGGGTCAGACCCGCAGCCCGCTCTGTGCTGCGCTGCCCGCTTCAGGACTTTGGACATCGGGGTCTGCGAGTGCCGGGGGGTCTCATGGGGAGAGCAGCCTGCTGGGTGCCAACCAAGTCAGCAGCCCCGTCTCTGCCCTGAGTCAGCTCACTGCATCCCTGGAGGGGCTCGGCAGCCTGCTCTGGCCTTCCTCTGTGATGTGCTTTGTCTTCCCCCTCCATCCTGGGGGCTCTCCCAGGGTCCAGGGAAGACCAGAACCTTGGACGCACTGAGGGTTCTAAATGTAAGTACAACATCACCACCCTGTCCACTCAGTAACCTCAAACACTAGGTGGGACCTTCGAACCAAACAGGAAACAAAGTCTCTAAGCAGTCAAAATAGGTCCTAGACAATTCATAGTCCAAATTGCCTTCATTTCCATCAAAAAGTGACCCCCTCCTACCCCACATCAGAGATTTTGTTCTTCTGGAGCACGCCTGGCTCTTAGCTTTCCTCATCCAAAGCATCCGAGAGTGGACAATTTGTCAAGGGTTGAAAAGGCACATCCCCAGGCAGCAGCACGGTGTGACCGGTCAGACCCCAGCACCAGGCAGGAGATGGCCATCAAAAGCAGACACTACAGCTCTAACAAGGCGGCACTGATGGACAGTCGGATAGCCCCACAGCTTTTCAGAGTCCTGGAGCGCTTCATGTGACTGTTCCTTCCTCTTTATCACCCTCATCATTGGAGACCGAGAAGCTATTGCATGCCACGTTACTCACATTTGTTATTTCAGTCTGTCCTGCAACCACAGGGTCATCCTATTTTACAGTTCAGTAAACCAGCGCTCACAGGGCTACCTGCCCAGATCTATGTGTCTGGTTCACTGCAGGGAGGAGTTCTGATCCAGGGCTGGGAGGCTCTCCCCTGCCGTTCCCGGCCTCCTACCAGGGTTGGGCCCCAAGACTGGGAAGGGCAGCTGAGTCATCAAGGAAAAGCAAAACATTTTTTGTGAATTATGCTTAAGATGACATCATTTTGGAGCCCCTTCAAGTCAAAATAGCTTATTAGAAGCACTTAAAGAAAGGCTTCAAATATTGGAAAAATAAACTTATTTGGATGCTTAATCCTTATGAATAATGGATTTTGAAGAAATCATTACTTAATGGCTATTTTAAATCTTTTAAGGGGCTAACCTCCTGCCTCCCAAGCAGATCTTCCATTGAGGATGCTATCACAGGGGTGATATCATAGGTGCTGGGTACCACATCTGCTATTCCGGGTTCCCTGAAGGCCTCATGAAGGCAGAAAGGAGGGACCTCGGGTTTGACAAGCTCTGCTCGTGGACACCACATTCCAAAGTGAGAGCCGCAGACCGAAGCATCGCGCCGCTGTCGGCTCTTGGAAAGCGGACTGTGGTCGTCCGGGCCTGCGTGAATGCGCTGACGTTGCTCCGCTAGCCGGGCCATGCGTCCCAGCCCTGCCCTGTACCCTGTTCGGCGCAGCCCTGACTGTACCTCGTTGATGGCCAACTGCTCGCCGCCCCCTCCGGTGTGGCTGTAGTGGTGGCTGGAGCTGTGCACATCCTCGTACAGGTCCTCCTCACTGCCCGCCTCGTCTCCACGGAGGGCCGTGTCCAGAGCTCCATCAGGGAGGGCTGCAAGCAGAGAGAGAAGCTGCCAGAGAGGACTGAGGGAGGGGACTCACGGAAAAGGAGACAAGTCTTTCAGGGATAAACAGTCCTTCGAGAGGAGAGAGGGGGGTCAGGGAAACAGACTCTCAAACCGTTCTTGCTGCAAGAACGTAAGCTGGTTGAAAGATGCTGGTTGACTTCACAGCATCACCATACATCACCTACCATTCAGTCCCCACCAGTTCCATAAACAAGGACACACAATTATGTCCAGTGGCAAGACATCCAAGACCCCTCCAGATTTAAAATCACTTACCAATGTATCAGATATAGATGGTATAAATTACCATACTTTATACATAGTATAAAGCCCTTAAAAATGCTAATGACTGATTATTAAATATATGTATCTCCAAAGAAATATACAGTATATAAACGCAAATATTGTTTGAAAATTAATAAACACATGATATTTATCATCCTGTTTAAGAAAATACGACTCTTAGAATTCAAACTCCTATATATCCCACTCCCCACTCTCTCAAGTTATCCAGTATTTCAAGCATTCTATAAATTATACCCAGGCTGTCTTTGTTTTAGCATGTATTTCTGTTGAGTTTTGCATGGTTTGACCTCATATAAAAGGAACCATCCAGTAGCTTTTCTTTGATTGGCCTTTTTACTAAACAGCTCATGTAGCTGAGACTGATTCAGTCTCCCTGATGCGCAGTCGTGCGTTTTGTGAGTATCTTCAGTTTTGCAGGCAGGCTGCACTGCTGCAGAACAGCCCGTGTTCCCCAGTCTGTCGCTGGGGAAGGATGGTGCTGCAGACCCACATGCCTCCAGGGCACACGTCCCAGACTTTCTCCCAGTGTTTCCCAACTCTTTTTCTTTTTTTCCCCAACTCTTTTTCAAGGGACTGTCCCCATCCAAAAAGGCTCTTATACATTGTTTTCCTATTCACCCCAATGAAAACTTAATATCACAAATATATATTTTAAAGTTCTGTGGCTCTTTGGAGGATCACAAACTATTGTAATAGCTAAGATTTTTGCCCCCCACCTTGGATGAAATCATTACCTGTGGTGTGAATTCATGCTCCTGGATATAGACAGGTAGGGGTGACATCCCTAGGTCCTGGGTATACCACACTCTTCCCTAAACTATCCTACCAATTTAGACTTCAGGCAGTGTGTATGAATGTTCTCACCACTCTGCATACTCCCAACTCTTGGGATGGGCATTGTCGGACATTTTCATTTTTGGTAGGCTGATGGGTTATGAGATGGGATCTTAACTTTTATTTCACATTTTAATTAAAAAAATTTAAATTTAAAATTCTTAAATTTTAATTTAAAAACTCTCTGCTTACTAATGAGTTGAACATCTATGTTTATGGATTATTTGTATTTCCTTTCATGTGAAGTGTCTGTCTATTGAGTTGTTTTCTCTTTAACATATCATTTATGATTTAATATAATCATTAATGTAAAAAATACATTTCTATGTGAGTATACCTTTATATACATATACTTTCCTCCCTCTATTCTGGATTCTAAATCTTTGTCACCCATCTGTGCTACAAGTATCATTTCCCTGTTTGTAATGTCTTGTCTCTTTAAGGTATTTTTCATGAACAGAAGTTCTTAATTTATTTACCTATTTTTTAGCCATGCCATATGGCTTGTGGGATCTTAGTTCCCCCAATCAGGGATCCATCCTAGGCCCTCTGCAGTGAAAGCTCAGAGTCCTAACCACTGGACTTCCAGGGAATTCCCAAGTTCTTAATTTTAACATAGACAAATATGCCAATGTTATCATGTATAGTTTATATTTTTTCAGAATTTTTTTTTTATTCCTAGTACATGGAAATACAATTGCTTATGTATCTTCAGCTGCTTTGGGTCTTCGCTGCTGCAAGAGGGCTTCTTGTGGTGCACAGGCTTCTTGCTGTGGTGGCTTCTCCTGTTGCAGAGCACAGGCTCTAGGGCACACAAGCTTCAATAGGTACATGACATGGGCTCAGTAGTTATGGCACTCAGGCTCCAGAGCACAGGGCCCATGGGCTTAGTTGCCCCACGGCATGTGGAATCTTCCTGGACCAGGGATCGAACTTGTGTCGCCTGCATTGATAGGCAGGTTCTTATCTACTGGACCATCAGGGAAATCCTGGTTTATTTTTTATGTGTTTAGGAAACTTTTTTCTACCTCAAGTTTATAAAGATATTCTCCTACCATGTTTTATATTTTTCTTTAGACATTTGGGCTTCCCAGGTGGCTCAGATGGTAAAGTGTCTGCTTGCAATGTCGGAGACCTGGGTTTGATCTCTGGCTTGGGAAGATGCCCTGGAGAAGGCAATGGCAACCCACTCCAGTACTCCTGCCTGGAAAATCCCATGGACGGAGGAGCCTGGTAGGCTCCAGTCCATAGGGTCACAAAGAGCCAGACATGACTGAGTGACTTTACTTTGACTTAGACATTTAAGTTTTTAATGCACTTGGAAATGATTTTTGTGTTACCATGTGTCACTGAAATCTGTAATACTGTGATTTATAATAAGAAATAGATGCTTGATGTCCAATCTGTTCCTGGCACAGAGCTCCTACAACCCTTGGAATGTCCTAAATGTGACAAAGGTGTCTTATGTTATGTTAATAACGGGGTCCTGAACTGACCTGATTAACCCCGACTCTGTGCCTGGAGACCAAATGCTCTGAGCCCACCTTGGAAGCAGGAGCCTTTTACTGACATACACAGTCAGGAATCC
Organism: Antilocapra americana; assembly: GCA_007570785.1. NCBI lineage: Eukaryota > Metazoa > Chordata > Mammalia > Artiodactyla > Antilocapridae > Antilocapra > Antilocapra americana. Next base: position 1,548,141 of record ML661353.1, on the reverse strand, counting down.
CAAGGAACTCTCATGACTTTTATTTCATTTACATTTGAAAACTGTTTTATTATGGAAGCTTTCAACTGTACAAAGAGAGACATGATAGTATAAGGAACCTTGTACACACACCACCCAGCTTCGGTAATCCTCAACATGTTTCATCATCTGCATTGCTTCCTCACTAGATCCAAGACAAGACATAGTTTGATCTGTAAATGCTATAATATATATTTCTAAATAAGATGAGGACTATTTTCCTTAAACTACAATACATATCTAAAACAGACTATAGTCCATCCAAGGCTGTCTGTCATACCTTCTCCTCTACAGCATAAAAAAATCTTTTTATTTTGAAATAAATGTAAAGTATAGGGTGTTGAGACTCTAGTGCCGAGCGATCCTGTGTCCTCTTCACCCAGCTCCCCCCCACTGGTTATATTTCATATGACTCCAGGAAACTGCCCTCGGTACAAGGCCTGTAAACCGTTCTATGTCATTTCATACCTGTGCAGATGTGCGTAACCACCACAGCAACCAGTACACAAGCTTGCGAGGCTGACTGTTTTCACTCAGGCAAATGTCCTTGGGATTCATCCAAGTGGTCGCTTCTGTTTTTACTTCATTCCTTTTTATTGCTTACTAGTGCTCCAGGCAATAGACGTAAACATTTGTTTAAACATTCACCCATAGAAACACATCCAGGTAGTTTTCAATTTTCAGGTTCGGTGCAGTTCAGTCGTTTAGTCGTGTCCGACTCTTTGCGACCCCACGTACTGCAGCACATCAGGCCTCCCTGTCCATCACCAACTCCCGAAGTTTACTCAAACCCATGTCCATTGAGTCGGTGATGCCATCCAACCATCTCATCCTCGGTCGTCCCCTTCTCCTCCCGCCTTCAGTCTTTCCCAGCAACAGAGTCTTTTCAAATGAGTCAGTTCTTCCCATCAAGTGGCCAAAGTATTGGAGTTTCAGCTTCAATATCAGTCCCTAAAATGAATATTCAGGACTGATCTCCTTTAGGATGGACTGGTTGGATCTCCTTGCTGTCCAAGGGACTCTCAATAGCCTTCCCCAACACCACAGTTCAAAAGCATCAGTTCTTCGGCACTCAGCTCTCTGTATAGTCCAACCTCACATCCATACATTTCAATTTTAGGCTGCTACAAATAGAGCTACTGGGAACTCTCATGTACAGGTTTTGGGGCGGACATAAGTTTTCCTTTTTCTGAGATTAATGTGATTGCCCAGGAGTACAATTGCAGAGTCATACTAATGTAGGAAATAGATGAGCTCCAGGTTAGACGTTACAACTGGTCTACTGTTCACATTTCATAAGGCATAAAAGTGGGTTTCAAGCTGGATACTAACAACTGTTAGCATTTCTTGAGATAAGAGATAGGTGGGCTCTGATTAAGGCATTTACAATCAGCTTCCTATTTGCCCTCCAAAATGGAGGTATAAACAGAAACAGGGTAAATAGCCAGTGTTGGTCTCTTGTAAACACTTTAGTGTAATAGTCAAGGCAAGGACAAAGAGGGGAAAAACCCTATTTGAGTAAAGGATTAAGGGATCTCCATATCCCCTTCTCTTGGGACAAGGGAGAGACTACATGTACATAGAACAGCTCCTTGTAGGTCAAAAGTGAAAGTCACTTGGTTGTGTCTGACTCTTTGCGACCCCATGGAACTCTCCAGGCCAGAATACTGGAGTGGGTAGCCTTTCTCTTCTCCAGGGGATATTCCCAACCCAGAGATTGAACCCAGGTCTCCTGCATTGCAGGTGGATTCTTTACCAACTGAGCTATCAGATTATGTGGCTCAAAAGTTAAGAGATAATGCCAGGCCATAATGAATCTTGCTCCTCCCAGAAGCCTTCATTTCAAGACCTGTCTTGGCTGAGGGATGTGTGCATACCCCAGGGGAGGGTCCCAGGGTAGGTCAGGTATGGAAAAAGAATCCAGATAATTGGCCTGAAGGAAGACAACAACCTGGAAGAACTGCCCTATATAAATAACTTAACCACCTCTTTACTGCACTCCTCATAAGTGGAGATGTCCCCACCCTTTCTCTCTGGATGTGCATCTCTACATTGCCTCTGTCTTAACTAAAAAAACTGTTTCTCTATGTGCTCTCCCACTTGTTGTGCTGTGTCTCTAATAATAAACTTTGTACCTGCATTTACAGTTTCTGCCTCCGTGATAAATGAATTTTTCACTTGAGGCAAAGATCCAGGGAAAAATAGCTTCTGGCTTCTAGCCTCCAGCCCTTGTTGGTCTGATGGCTAGGATTCCTAGTTCTCATCCAGGCTACCCAGGTTCAACTCCTGGGCAAGGAATTAAGATCTTGCTTCACATCACCACTTGATGCTGCATCACTGAGATCAATAGAACAGTTGAATTTTTTTTTTTTTAAAGAAACTGTTGAAATTTTTTCCAGAGCGACTGTACCATTTTACATCCCTACTACAATGGATGTAAAGATCAGTTTCTCAGCATCCTTACCAGCATTTGGTATTGTCTGTATTTTATACTTTAGACATTTGGATAGGTGTATAATAATATTGCTTGTTGTTGTTCAGTCGCTAAGTTGTGTCATACTCTGTGACCACATGGACTGTAGCAAGCCAGGCTCCTCTGTCCTCCACTATCTCCCTGAGTTTGCTCACATTCATATCCATTGAGTTGGTGGTGCTATCTATCCATCTAATGGTATTGCATCTTGGTCTTTATTTGGATTTCCCAAAAGGCAGGCAGTGCTGAACATCTTTTTGTGTGTTTATTTGCCATTCACATATCTTTTTCAATGAAGTATTTCTTCATGTTTCTGCATATTTCCATTTGTATTGTTTTATGTTGAGATTTGAAAGTTCTGTATATATTCTAGATATGAGTCCTTTGTCAGACATATGGTTTGCAGGTATTTTCTCTCACTCAGTCTGTTGCTTATCTTTTCATCCTCTTAACAAGGATTTTCACAGAGCAAAAGTTTTAAATTTTGATGAAGTTCAACTTATCAATTTTTCCTTTTATGGGTGATGCTCTTGGAGTCACATCTAAGAACTTCACCAAATCTTAGTTCCAAAAGATTTTCATTTATGTTTTCTTCTAAAACATTTAGAGTTTTAACTTTTACACTTGAACCTATGATTCATTTTAGCTTTTCTTTTTTTTTGTATAAAATGTGAGATTTAGGTGAAATTTCATTTTTATTGCCTATGGATGTCCAACAGCACTATTTATGAAAAAAAAAAATCCTCCCTTTACTGAATTGCTTCTGTACTTTTGTCAAAATTCTGTTAGCTAAGTGGGGATATTATTATCAATTTTATAAAAATAAAAATAATTTATAAGATAATACTATCAACCAAAAATTAGATAAACTAGGTTATATGAGTAAATTCTTAGAAAAAACACATTACTAAAATTGACTCAAGAAGAAATAGAAAATCTGAATAGACCTATAATTAGCAGGGAAATTGAATCACAAACTTCCCAACAGAGAAAAGCTCAAGATTCAACAATTTCACTAGTGAATTCTACCAAACATTTAAACAGCAATTAGTATTGCTCTTTCTCAAACTGTTCTGAAAAACGATTATATATTAAAAGAATTACATATCTTGACCAATTGGGATTTATTTCTGGAAATTCAAGAATGGTTTAACATATTAAAATCATTCAATATGATATAAGACTGTAACAGAATAAAGGGAAAAAAACCCCACATGGTCATCTCAATTGATGAGAGAGCACTGACAAAGTTCAATACTATTTCATAATCCTATTAAAAACAGGATGGGAAGGGAATGTCCCCAACATGATAAAGGCCATATGTGAAAAATCCATAGCTAACATCATGCTTAACAGTGAGAAACTGAAAGCTTTTCCTTAAGATCAGGAACAAGACAAGGTTGCCTGCTTTCACTGCTTATATTCAACACAGTGTTGGAAGTCGTGCCCAACTAGGCAAGAAAAAGAAATAAAAATAATCCAAATTGGAAATGACAAAGTACAATTATTTATGTTCATAGATGATACCGTCTTAAATAAAGAAAACTCTAAAGATACACAACAGATTTTAGAGCAAACAGAAAGCATATAAAAAGCAGAGACATTACTTTGCTAACAAAGGTCCATCTAGTCAAGGCTATAGTTTTTCCAGTAGTCATGTATGGATGTGAGAGTGGGACTATAAAGAAAGCTGAGCACCAAAGAATTGATGCTTTTGAACTGTGGTGTTGGAGAAGACCCTTGAGCGTCCCTTGGACTGCAAGGAGATCCAATCAGTCCATCCTAAAGGAGATCAGTCCTGAGTGTTCATTGGAAGGACTGATGCTGAAACTGAAACTCCAATACTTTGGCCACCTGATGTGAAGAGCTGACTCACTTGAAAAGACTCTGATACTGGGAAAGATTGAGCGCAGGAGGAGAAGGGGACAATGGAGGATGAGATGGTTGGATGGCATCACTGACTCGATGGGTATGGATCTGAGTAGACTCCGGGAGTTTGTGATGGACAGGGAGGCCTGGCGTGCTGCAGGGCACCCCCTAGCATGGGGTTGCAAAAAGTCAGACACAACTGAGCGACTGAACTGAACTGAATTGAAATAAATTCAACAAAGTTGCAGGATATAAATCAACACACAAAACTCAGTTTTATTTCTGTATACTTGCAGTGAACAATTTGAAAAGATAAAACAATTCTGAATTTCACTATAGTATCATTGAAAATAATAAAATACTTAGGAATAATTTTTACCAAGAAGGTAAAAGATTTGCAATGAAAATTGTAACACTGCTGAAAACCATGAAAAGAAAACCTAAATAAATAGAAAGACATTCCATGTTTATGAATTAAGATATTTAACACTGTTAAGATGATAGTACTATTCAAAGCAATCTACAGATTCAATGCAATCTCTGTAAAATCCTAATGGCATTTTTACAGAAATAGAAAAACTCATTCCAAAACTCATATGGAATCTCAAGGGACCCTGAATAACCAAACATATCTTGAAAAAATTAAGCTGGAGGGCTCATAATACTTGATTTCAAAACTTACTACGAAGACACAGTAATCAAACAGTGTGGTATTGGCCTAAGGACAGACATATATTCTATTGGTCTAATAGAATAGAATAGAGACTCCAGAAATAAACCATCATGTAAATGGTCAATTGATTTTTGACAAAGGTGCCAAGATAAGTCAATGAGGAAAAACACAGTCTTTTCAATAAATTGTTTTGGGATATTGTATAAACACATGCAAAATAATGAAGTTAGATGTTTATCTAACACCATATACAAAAATTAACTCAAAATGGATCGAAGACCTAAACATAAGAGCTAAAACTGTAAGACTCTGAAGAAAACAGAGGAAAGGTTTCATGACATTGGATGTGGAAATTATTTCTTGCATATGACACCAAAAGCACAGGAAGCAACAACAAAAAATAGATAAACTGGACAGCATCAAAAATTTGAAGTTCTGTACAATATAGGATACTTTTAAGAAAGTGAAAAGGTGGCTTATTGAATGGGAGAAAATATTTGCAAATCATCCATCTGATAAGGGAATAATATCCAGAAATACACAGAAGAACTCCTACAGTTTAACAACAACAACAGAGACAATAAAGTGATTTAAAAATGGGCAGAGTCTACGGCCATACCACACCGAATGTGCCTGATCTTGGAAAAATGGGGAAATATTTTGGGTAGCATTTCTTCAAAACAGATACAGGGCAGTTGCTGTAGAAATGAGTTCAGCAAGTCCTCCAAAAAGCAAAACATGGAATTACCATATGATCTAGCAATCCCACCTCGAGGTATGCACCCAAAAGAATGAAAATCAGGGACTGAGATTCTAGTATACCAATGTTCATGGCAGCATTATCCACAACAGTCAAAAAGTGGAAACAACCCAAGTGTCCATCAACAAATAAATTGATAAACAAAATGTGGTATTTACATATAATGAAATATCATTCAGCCATAAAAAGGAATGATGCTCTGATAATACTGTACAACATGGATGAACCTGGAAAATACTCTGTTAAGTGAAAGGAGCCAGACACAAAAGGACACATATATGATCCCATTTATATAAGGTACCTAGAACAGGCAAATCTTTAGCCACAGAAAATAGGTTAGTGGTTACCAGGGGCCAAAGGTAGATGGGAACAGGGAGCTGCTTATAGTTGCTTTCAGTTATAGAGTGTCTATCTGGAGTGATGAAAAAATTTTGCAATATATAGTGATCATGGTTGCACACGTTGTGAAAAATAATGCCATGTATCAATGGAAAATTTTAAAATATATATTTATCACAATTTAAAAAATTAATAACTTATAGCAAAACACCACTGCATTTTATACTTTACGTGGGTGAGTTGTATGGTATATGGCTTATAGCTCAATAAAGCTGTTTTAAAAATTGGTCGCTTATTCTTGCTCGGCACTATTTCTGGATTCTGGATTCTGATCCATTAATTTGCTTGTTTGTTCTCCAATATTACACAGTCTTGTTTTCTGTAGTTGTATGTATAATAATTCTTGACATCTGGTAGAGTGGTTCCTCTTACTTTATTCCTCTTTTTAGAACTATTTTAGCTGCTTTTGTTCCTTTGCCTTTCTATATAAATATTAGAATAATCTTGTCTATATTTATAAAAAAATCTTGCTGGGATTTTGATAGAAATAGTTGTCAAAGCCATGTACCAGTTAGGAGATGACTGGTCAGGAAGATCTCTTGGAGAAGGCAATGGCTGCCCACTCTAGTATTTTTGCCTGGAGAGTTCCACGGACAGAGGAACCGGGTGGGCTACACGGTCCATGGGGACACGACTGAGCGACTAACAGTTTCATTTTCACTTTACTCTCTTGAATCCTCCAATCTGTGGAATCTCTCTCCATACTTAGATCTCTGATTTCTTTCAGTGCTGCATTAGTTTAAAGCAAATCCTGGATACCATATAATTTAATCTGTAAATACTATATATACGTCTTAAAAGATACAAAGTTTGTTTCTCTCACTGCCACACCTTCTTCTAGGAGAATTTAAAAATCAATCATCCCTTTGAGGGAACAGAACAGATTCCTTGTAAGAGTTACTACTTTTCTTGGCTCTTTCTTAGCCAGTCCTAGTTGGAGTCTCAGCAGCTCACAAAATGATTGCTTATTTAGCAAGTCTGCAGCCTGAGAGAAAACGAAAGCAGTTTCAACATGAGTCTCCCCATGTTTTTATCATCATCTAATGTCCAGCTTTCAGGATAGGGCCTGGGGCAAAGTGGGTGTTTGCGTGAAGGAAGGCAGTAGGAAGCGGTTCCCAGGAGTATGAGTGGAGGTGGCAGCAGGAGGACCACCCAGGACTGCAGTCAGGACACCCAGACCTGTGCTGGCCTGCAAGCAGCCAGGGGACACAGATGGTCATGTCCTCTGAGATGCATTCAAACTCCTTTTTCACAAGCAAGGCTTCATGCAAGGTTCATGTGCAGTTAATGTACACGAAAGCATTAAAACGTGTAGTCCTGTGCTCTGCAAGCATCTTCGGGTGAACAAATTAATGGGCAAAACAGAAGTTGACCCTGGCATGGTCAACAGGAAATCAGTCTTGATTTTGGATTTTAGTTTTTATGTTGGAAGACAAGCCAGCTGTCTGATCCATTATAGGATTCTAATACTTTAGAGCATTTCGACAGCAACACAGCTAAGAAACCTGGTGTGTGTGTGTGTGCTTAGTTGCTCAGCCATGTCCGATTCTTTGTGACCCCACAGACTGTAACACCTGTGGTTCTTCCAAAGAGGACAGTCTACTGTGTGCTGCCCTAGAGAAGAGTCGTTCTCAAAGTGGGTCCCAGACCATCAGCATCCACTGGGAACCTGTCAGAGACACGTGTTCTTGTCCCTCTCCAGAAAGTTTGGATTGGGCCCCTGCAGGCTCAACTGGTGCAGACTCAAAGCCTGAGACCCACTGTTCTCAGATAGTTCTTAACAAAGTGGTTTACTAACTCTCAGGAAATTCTGCTCCAGAAGAGTCAGGGCAGACAGTCTCTGGCGTGGCTGGAAACCCCAAAGGGCCTGGCACACACTCTTAAGAGTAGAAACAGGAATACCAGAATGTTGGGGGTGTCTGAAGGGGTGTTGGCAGCCTTCATGGCTCTCCCAGAACCCACTGGTTAGGGGCTTCCACTTATCACATCTTTGCCTTTGCTTGTTTCTGAATTCACTGAAAAGTGTTCAGTGCCAATGGTGTTCGTGTCGCCAGACACACATGGGGTTCTGAGGACTTAGTGTAAAGAAGACAGACACACACCCTGCTCTCCTAGAGATCAGAGTCCAGCAGAAATAGGGGAGAAAGCATGATGAAATGATGAAGCAGCAAGCTCAGGAGCCCCTGCCCAAGTGTGGGAGGTCCTGGCCACCCCATGTTGGGGGTGACCTGGGGGGTGTGAGGGGCTGGGGAAGTGTGAAGAGGGTTCTAGGTGATGGGGACAACCTCAGGCTCCAGAAGCAAGTTAGGGGGTGTTCAAGGACATGGAAGAGTTCCAGAATCCCAGGAACAGGGAAGGGAAGCGACAGCAGCAGGAGGATGGTTGGTGCAAGCAGTGTTGTTCTGGACAGTCCCATGCTGAGCATCAAGAGTAAACACTCATGGTTCAGTGTCTTGGGCTTCTCACCACATCCTAGGGACACGAACAAAGAAGGTTACACTATGCACCCAGTTCTGTAGATGAGGAAGCAGGGGCCCAGGGAGGTAATGTTCCTTTCCCCACATTACCCAGATCTCTGGGCTGTTTTCACCAACCTGAGTCTGTTTACATTTACCCTTCTCCTGTATGAAGGGTTCCTGCAGATGGCAATTCAGACGAGGGTGGAAAGGTCTGTGTTTGCTGCTTAGGGAGCAAGCAGACTGGGATTTGTCCATCCACTCATTCCTAACCTCCCTGCTGCCTAGCACTGCCTCTCAGCTGGGACCGGAGGCAGAGCCACTTTCCATATGTACTGACAGCCCGGTCTGACCCAGAAGAGAGAGGGGGTGGGTCATGCAGCCCCCCATGCCAATCTGTCCTCTGCATGAGTCTGGCCTCTGCCCACGTGCCCTTGTCTGCTCAGTGCTGCCATCTTGGGAGGGGGGTTCTGGAAGGGGAACACATGTATACCCATGGTGGATTCATGTCAACGTATGGCAAAACCAACACAATATTGTAAAGAAAAAAGTTTTGAATTTGTTACAATAAAAATAAATAAATAAATAAATCTGGTCCAGCTTTCACGTTAAACAAACAAAAAATTATTTTTTGATAGACTTTACTTTTTATTTTTAATATACTGAAACACTGTTCTGGCTCTGTTGCATGCAGGATCTTAGTTCCCCAGCTAGAGATCCAACCTGTTTTGCCTGCAGTGGAAGCATGGAGTCCTACCCACCGGACTGCCAGGGAAGTCTGTAGGCTTTACTTTTTAGAACAGTTTGAGATTTACAGAACAGTTGGGCAGACAGTACAAAGAGTTCCCGTATAACTCACACCCAGTTTCTCTCATTAAGATCTTAATTGATAGGGTACATTACTAATAATTAATGGGCCAACAACTGATACATTATTAACTAAAGTCTATAATTTCCTCAGGGCTTCCCTGATAGCTCAGTTGGTAAAGAATCCATCTGCAGTGCAAGAGATCCTAGTTTGATTCCTGGATTGCGAAGATCTGCTGGAGAAAGGATAGGCTACCCACTCCAGCATTCTTGGGCTTCCCTTGTGGCTCAGATGGTGAAGAATCCGCCTGCATTGTGGGAGACCTGGGTTTGATCCCTGGGTTGGGAAGATCCCCTGGAGAAGGGAACAGCTACCCACTCCAGTATTCTGGCCTGGAGAATTCTATGGACTGTGTAGTCCATAGGGTTGCAGAGTCGGACATGACCGAGCGACTTTCACTTCACTTCATACTTTCCTCAGTTTTTCCCTTAATATACTTTCTGTTCCAGGATCCCATATCATATTCAGAGATCCCCTTAACTCAAGATTTTGGATTTAGGTTGCACAAAGTCTGCTTTTTTAAGTACCTGAGTATTTTTTCATTCAGCAAAAAAAACTTTTCAACAACTATGGCATCAAATCTGAACCCTCTCTGCACTTCAAGGCTTATTTCTCAGGGTTTTCTCACAGGAAAGACTGTCACCTTCTTTTGTCCTCCCCAGCCTCCCTGTTCTCTACAGGTGAGAGTAAAATAACTTTTACTAAGAATTTATAATGTATTGCCTATTAACCTATCAGATTCAGGTCCATCTGTGAAACAGGTATTATTAGACATGTCACACAGATCATTCTTGAGGCTCACAGAGGTTAAGACCCTTGCTAAGGTCTCACAGGCAGTCAGCACCAGAAGCAGGATTAAAATCTGCCCAAATGACCACACTCTTGCCTGCACCTCTCCAGGACCTCTGAGCTTCTGGCTTCCATGAGCACACAGCCTCTTGCTTCCCTGTGGCCTTTTCTCCCATGAACCATCCTGCTACATGTGGCTGTTTGCTGCCCTGATTCCCTACTATTCAAAGAATTAAGTTCCAGGGAAATCAGTCAACTACAGGTCTTCATGTATTAAAGATACTGTTTGGATACAATTACTTCAAAAAGCAATTACATTTAAAATGTGTCATGTCATGCTTTAGCTGTAAGTGAAAGATGATTTTTGCTACATGGCTATTTTATGTTCAACAAGTGTGAAGTGGAAAATTTAGGTAATGACTTTGATTTTTTAATTTAACATAATGAGCCCACAATATAATATTTTAGATCACAGACATTTGGAATACAAATCCAAAGAAGGCAAATTATAAATTTTGGTAAATCAATATAATACTCTATAATTATGTCACATAATACTTTAATGAAAAATTTCATTTTCAGTTTAATATTCTGCACTGCAATAAAATCATATCATGCATTACTTTAATAATAATTTTCAGTGCAAAAAATTAAACATCATGATTGTTCATGGTAGATTTAGCTGAAAGGTTTTTTTTTTCAAGTGCGCCAGTACATTTTATTAGTGGGATATTGTTGATTTATAATATTAATTTAGTTTCAGGTATATCATATGCAGATTCAAAATTTTACAGGTTATACTCCATTTAAAGTTATTATAAAATATTGGCTATATTCCCTGTCCTGTACAATATATCATGGCAGCTTATTTATTTTATACATAGTAGTTTGTACCTCGTAAGTCTCTGCCCCTATCTTGCCTCCTCTTCCTCTCTCACCCTGGTAACCACTAGTTTGTTCTCTATATCTGTGTGTCTGCTTCTATTTCATTATATTCATTTGTTTATTTTTTAGATTCCACATACAAGTGGTAACATATAGTTTTGGCTTTGACTTTATTTCACTAAGCATAATACCTACCAGGTCTATCTATCTTACTGCAAATGGCATTTTATCATTCTTTTTTTATGAGTAATATTCCATATATATATATATATATATATATAGACACACACACACACACACACACACACACACATACACACCGCATCTTCTTTATCTATTCATGGACACTTAGGTTGCTTTTACATCTTGCCTATTACAAATAATGCTGCTATGAACATTGAAGTGCATGTATTTTTTTGAATTAGTGTTTTCATTTTCTTCAGATATATACCTAGCAGTGGAATTAATCATACGGTAAGTCTAATTTTAGTTTTTTGAGAAATCTCCATAATGCTTTCCACAGTGGCTATACCAGTTTGCATTCCACCAACAGTATAAGAGGGTTCTTTTTCCACATTCTCACCAACATTTGTTATTTGTGGTCTTTTTCATGATAGCCATTCTGACAGGTAGGAGGTGATATCTCACTGTGGTTTTGATTTGCAGTTCTCTGATGATTAACGAAATTGAGCATTCTTCCATGTGCCTGTTGGCCATCTGTATGTTTTCTTTAGGAAAAAATGTCTATTCAGGTCTTCTGCCCATGTTCAAAAACTATTTGCCTTTCAGGCTCTCCAGTTTCTTTTCTTTATCTCTTCCTTCCTTCCTTTATTTTTGGCTGCACTGGGTCTTCGCTGCTGTGCGTAGGCTTTCTCTAGTTGCGGCAAGTGGGGCCACTCTCTAGTCGCGGTGGGCAGCTTCTCATTGTGGTGGCTTTTCCTGTTGAAGAGTACAGGCTCCAGGGCATGTGGGCTTAGTTGTGGCGCATGGACTTAGTTGACCCACAGCATGTGAAATCTTCCCAGACCAGGGATCAAATCCATGTTCCCTGCATTAGCAGGTGGATTCTTTTTTTTCTTATTTTTCCCTCTTTCTTTTTTAATTTTTAAATTGTTAAAGTATGATAACACATTCACAGGAGGCTTGGAAAATACAGAACAAAGTTACATGTAGTTCCACAATATCTTACAATTATTTTTTAAGCAGATAAATAAGATTTTTAGTTGGAGTTTCAGTATCAAGTTCTCAAAAATTAATAAAATGAATATACAGGAAAGCAGAAGGATATAGTAGACCTGAAAAGCACTATGAACCAACTCAACATAATTACAGTTTTCACACAACAGTAGAATACAAATTCTATCCAAATTCCATAGACTATAAACTAGGAGACACTGGACAGGGACATAAAACAAGGTGTAAAAATTTCATGGTCTAAAGGTACGGAAGTCATACAGAGTCTGTTCTCTGATCACTGTGGAATTATGTTAGACATCAATATCAAAATATATTTGAAAATAAACCACATATTTTCAAGTGCAATGTGACATTTACCAAAAGAGATCTTTGGGTAAGTTAGAAAACTGAAAAAACACAAAGGGTGATTGCAGAGAAGAAAGCATTCAAGTGAGAAATTGATATAAAAATAAGAAATTAATATCAAAGATACTTAAAATAACCCAGGTATTTGGAAATTAAATGTCGACTTTTAAATGATGAGTGTATCTAAGAAGCAATGACAAGGAAAATTAGAAAATACTTGTAACAGAATAAAAATGAAGAGAGAATTTACCAGAATTTGTTGCATGCAGCTCAATGCAACTAAATCCAGTGTGAAATCTTGAATAAGGTATGAAAACAAATAAAGGACACTAGCATGAAATTTTGTGGAAGTTGAACAAAATCTGTAGTTAATAATACTGTATCACATGTCAATTTCCTATTTTTTTTAACAACAGTACCTCTATATATTTGCAGAATTGGATTAGAAGTTTCAAGCCTAAAATTTATTTTTAAAAGTAAATCACTAAGATGATAAGCTTTCTAGACTTTTAGTAGTAATATTAGATGTCAAAATACATGGAACTATATCAAACATTTGAGAGAGTATAAGTTAGAAATCTAGCATTCTATTCATATTAATTCAAATAAGTGGAATCAAAATGTCATAAATTTTTTAGATAGGCAAAAATTCATACATTTTCTGAAATACATATATTATACATACTATTTATATGCATATAAAATGTATACAAAAGCTCTTCTAGTACACTTGATAAAGGCTTGAGAAAGAACAACAACAAAAAAAGAGATGGAGGTACTGGAAAACATAGACTAAATGAAATGGGAGAATATGAAATAGAAAACATGAAATAAACTGGATAAAAGTAAAAGATCATCATATAGTCCAGTTGTTTTTAAAAATGGCTGCTCACTAGAAACACACCTGGAGATTCAGAAATTAAAAAAGCAATACCTGGGCATTTGAGTTTTCAGAAAATTCCAAGATAATTCCAGTATGCATCTGGATTCTGGAAGATGATTACAGTTTTTTCTATTGATGGTAGTTTCAATGATATAGAATTCTATTATTTTTCCATTGACCAATCATGATACAATGGTATTAAGAAAATAATAGTTACATAATTACAATAGTAAGAGATGTTTATCAGTTTTCACAATCAACAGCCAGACAAAAAATAAAAGATAATTACAACTGCAAGTCATAATGGAAACATGATTAACAATATAAAATAATTACACACAACTTTGGGGGTTAAGTAGAGAGATGTGGTAAGCTGAAGAGCATACATGCACACGCTTTCATCCACCAGCCAATTCATGTCTTTTGGTTGGTGCATTTAATCTATTTACATTTAAGGTAATTATCCATATGTATGATCCTATTACCATTTTCTTGATAGTTTGGGGTTTATTTTGTGTAGGTCTTTTCCTTCTCTTATGTTCTAGAGAATTTCCTTTAGCATTTGTTGTAAAGCTGGTTTGGTGGTGCTGAATTCTCTTAACTTTTGCTTGTCGGGGAAAGCTTTTGATTTCTCCATCAAATATGAAGGAGAGTCTTGTTGGGTGAGTATTCTTGGTTGTAGGTTCTTCCCTTTCATCACTTCAAATATATCATGCCACTCCTTCTGGTTTGTGATTTCTCAAAGAATCAGCTGATAACCTGATGGGAGTCCCCTTGTATGTTGTTGGTCATGTTCCCCTTGTTGCTTTTAGCATTTTATCCTTGTCTTTAATTTTTGTCAGTTTGATTACTATGTGTCTCAGTTGTGTTCCTCCTTGGGTTTATCTTGCCTGGGACACTGTGCTTCTTGGTTGACTTAGTTGACTATTTCTTTTTCCATGTTAGGGAAGTTTTCAGCTATTATCGTGTCAAATCTTTTTCTGGGTCCCTTCTCTCTCTCTTCTCCTTCTAGGGCCCTGGTAATGCAAATATTAGTGCATATAAAGTTGTCCCCGAGGCTTCTTAGGCTGTCTTCATTTTTGTTTCATTCTTTTTTCTATATTCTGTTTTGTGGCAGTGATTTTCACCATTCTGTCTTCCAAGTCACTTATCCATTCTTCTACTTCAGTTATTCTGCTACTGATTCCTTCTAGTGTGTTATTCATTACTGTTTATTTGTTCTTTAGTTCTTCTAGGTCTTTGGTAAACATTTTTGCATCTTCTCCATTGTTTTTCTGAGATCCTGGGTCATCTTCACTATCATTATTTTGAATTCTTTTTCTGGAAAGTTGCCAATCTCCACTTCATTTAGTTGTTTCTCTGGGGTTTTATCCTGTCCCTTCATCTGGGACATAACCTTCTGCTTTTTCATTCTGATTAACTTTCTGTGATGCAGTTTTCATTCTGGTTGCTATGAGACTGTGGTTTCTCTTGCTGCTTCTGTCTGCTCTGTGACGGATGAGGCTAAGAGGCTTGTGTAAGCTTCCTGATGGGAGGGACTGGCAGTGGGAAACACTGGGTCTTGCTCTGTTTTTCTGTGGGCAGGGCTGTGCTCAGTAAAGTTTTAATTCAGTTATCCTCTGATGGGTGGGTTTGCGCTCCCTCCCCTGGTGTTTGGTCTGAGGTGCCTAGCCCTGGGCTCTACGGTAGGGTTAATGGTGACCTCCAAGGGGCACCTTCCAGGATTGCTGCTGCCTTTGTCACTGTCCCTGCTGCTAGCCACAGCCAAGCCACACTTCCACAAGAGACCCTCTAACACTAGCAGGTAGGTCTAGTTCAGACTCCTGTGGGGTCATTCTGAGTAGTTATATTAAACAAATTAAACTTTAAAAGCTTTCTAAAAAATGATGCAATTTCCTTTTAGCATGTAAACTGCTAAAGTTAAACGCAACAGGACAATCTTATGTATCTAAAAGGTACCTTTGCCCCCAAAAGAACTGATGCCAACCCTTCTCAGAATATCCCCCAAAATGGTAGAAAGAACACTTCCAAACTCACTTTATGAGGCCGTAACTACCCTGATTCCAAAAACAAAGACATATTTTTCTGACAAGAAAACTACAGACCAATATCCCTGATGAATAGCGATACAAAAATCCTCAACAAAATACAACACATTAAAAGAATCATGGATCATAACAAACTGTGGAAGACTCTTAAAGAGATGGGAATACCAGCCCATCTTACCTGTCTCCTGAGAAACCTGTATGCAGGTCAAGAAACAACAGTTGGAACTTTATATGAAACAACTGACTGGTTCAAATTTGAGAAAGGAGCATATCAAGGCTGTTTATTGTCACCCTGCTTATTTAACTTGGACATCAAGTGAAATTCCAGGGTAGATGGGTTACAAGCTGGAGTCAAGACTGTCAGGAGAAATATCAACAACCTCAGATATTCAGGTGTTACCACTTTAATGGCAGAAAGAGAAGAGGAACTAAAGAGCCTCTTCATGAGGGTGAAAGAAGAGAGTGAAAAAGCCAGCTTAAAACTTAATATTAACAAAACATGTGGTCCCATCACTTCATAGCAATTAGAAGGGGAAAAGGTAGAAGCAGTCACAGATTTCCTCTTCTTGGGCTCTAAAATCATTGTGGATAGTGATTGCAGCCATGAAATTAGAAGATAATTGCTTCTTGGCAGGAAAGCTATGACAAACCTAGACAGTGTATTAAAAGGCAGAGACATCACTTTGTCAACAAAGGTCCATATAGTCAAGGCTATGGTCTTTCCAGTAGTCATGTATGGATGTCAGAGCTGGACCATAAGGAAGGCAGAGCACTGAAGAATTGATGCTTTTGAACCATGGTGTTGGAGAAGAGTCTTCAGAGTCCCTTGGCCATCAAGGAGATCAAACCAGTCAATTCTAAAGGAACTCAACCCTGAATATTCACTGAAAGGACTGATGCTGAAGCTGAAGCTCTAATACTTTGGCCACCCCATGGGAACAGCAGACTCGGAAAAGACACTGGTGATGGAAAAGACTGAGGGCAGAAGGAGAAGAGGGTATAGAGGATGAGATGGTTGCATGGCATCACCAATTCAATGGGCACGAACTTGGGCAAACTCCAGGAGATGGTGAGGGTTAGGGAAGCCTGGCATGCTGCAGTCCATGGGGTTGCAAAGAGCTGGACACGACTTGGTGACTGAACAATAATAACACCATGACGAAATAGGATTTATCTCTGGGATGCAAAGATGATTCAACATATGATAATCAATTAACATGAACACACATTAGCATTGTAAAGGATAAAAATTACATGATGAAGGGAGATGGAATAAGATGGCGGAGGAGTTATGATGGGGAGATCGTCAGCCTCCCACTATATGCATCAAAAACTCATCAAGATATGGAACAACTCCTACAAAGCAACCTCTAGGCGACAGCAGAAGACCCCAGGCCTCCAGGTGGCGTGGATTATAAACCCAGCTGAGTTTGACGCCGCAGACAAACCCAACCAGCATGCACAACCCTTGCAGCACAGAGGGCAGGCCCAGGTAGCCGAGGGTGACAGGGCAGACAAACAGCTGGCACAAACGGAGGGACTGGGGTGCCAATAGAGGGGAGGCTTACAGACTTGGGCAGCACACACAACCCTCCTGGGACAGCCGAAAGAAGAACAAATAACTCCAGCAACAAAGAGTGCAGGCAGTGAGACAAAGCAAGTGCACATAAACCCCATGATGCCGAGGGTAGGCACGGTAAGCCGAAACAACTCCGCACTAGCCCGGGACACAGGGGCCAGGCTGGAGAGCTGAAACAAGCACGCACAAGCCCGGGTGTGTGCCCGGGAAGCCGAGACTGGAGCGCACAAGGCTGCCACTCAGAGGGCTGAGCTCGGGCACTGAGTCAAGGGCACACAAGCCCTGCAACAGAGGGTGAGCTTAGGGGGCGGAGGGGAGCCCACACAAGTCGCTGCAATGCAGAAGGATCCACGCAAGCACCTACCTAGCAAGTTTTGGCCCGCAGCGCAGGGCGGGACAGAGGAACAGAAGCCCCGGCAACAATCCCAGGGACAAGCAGGGGGCTGGCGACACTGCAGTCACGCTGAGAGGGCCGCTTTGAAGCAGCTGCGGAAATAGAAGCGCCTAACACTACAAAAAGCTAAAATGTCTGCCCAAAGGCACATGGAACCCATGGACATTCCAAAATCTTACCACTGGACACTGCGCTGCCCTTCAGTGAGAGGAGATCCAGCTCCATCAACCAGGACACAGGCACAAGCTCCGCCAACCAGGACACTAACTCAACCTCATCCACAGCGGCAAACTCCACAACCAAGAACTACGACCTTGAGAAACTTTTTACAATTTTTTTCTTTTTTCTTATAAATCACACTGTTTATTCCCCCAACGTATCTCCACCTTCACACCAGCCTTTAGCGGTGCTGTGGAGTTTTCCTTGTTAAAAAAAAAATTCATTTTAAGGTTTTTTTTTTCTTTTTTCTTATAAATCACATGGTTTATTCCCCTTACATATTTCCACCTCTGTATTAGCCTTCTGTGGTGCTGTGGAGTTTTCCTCTTTGTGTTTCTTGTCAAAAAAGAAAGAAAGAAAGAAATTCATTTTTAAGTTTTTTTCTTTTTCTTTTTCTTTCTTTTTTCTTGATGAGTTTTTTGGATTTTGTTTTTGGTATATGTAACTGCTTTTCCTACTGTTTTTTACTGGCTGCGGCTATTCCTGAATATATATACATCTTTTCCACACGTCTATTCATCTTTGCTTTTCTATTTCTACTTTTCTCTCTCTTTAAAAATTTTAAAAATCTCTTCTCCATTCATTCCTTTTTTCTCTTCCCTCCCTTCTCCTCTTTATTTTTTTTCTCTCTCTTTTTATTCTCCTCTTTTCCTTCACTCTTTTTCTTTCACCAAGTAAGTTAAATTGCTGAGCTCTCTTTGCTAGCTGGTAAAGAACTGGCCTGCAAGACCTGGGTTCAATCCCTGGGTTGGGAAGATCCCCTGGAGAAAGGAAAGGCTACCCACTCCAGTATTCTGGCCTGGAGAATTCCATACACTGTGTAGCCCATGGGGTTGCAAACAATCAGACATGACTGAGCAACTGTCACTTCACTTCACATGCTATATTCCCCAGTTGGCCCTCTGCTCATGCTCAGATTTCCAGATTGAGCATTAGCTAACTCTGCTTTCAACTGGTTGATATCACCTCTGGTTTCCCTTGCTCACCAAGTCAATCTCTCGTACTCTTTTCTTTGGAACACTTTGGTTATAACTGTATGTGTGGAAGTGTGTGTGTGTGTGTATGTCCCAGTATTTCTGTAATTACCTACTTGATCTCCTCCCACTATAACACAGGCACATGTCACTCCCAACAAGAAATCAACACAAACCACCAACCAAATTTCCTTCCAAGGGCAAAAATCAAAAAGAAGAAGTAATATAACTCTAAAGCTTGGGCAAAGGGGACCTCAAGTGGAGCAAGCTAGGAAAAAAAATAAAAGATGAAAAGACAGAGAAATACAGCACAAATGAAAGAACAAGGTATAAACTCACAAGACCAAATAAACGAAGAAGAAATAAGTAATCTCCCTGAAAGAGAATTCAGAATAGTGATAGTAAAGATGCTCTGAAGACTTAGAATAGAGAAAATGCAAGAAGCATTTAACACAGTTAATAAAATCACCAAGGACATAGAAGAAATAAAGAATAAGCAAACAGAGATGAATAACACAATTACTGAGATTAAAAATACTCTAGAAGGAACCAAAAGTAGAATAACTGAGGCAGAGGAATGGATAAGTGAGCTGGAGGATAGAATGATGGAAATAACTGCTGAAGAGCAGAATAAAGGGGAAGAAATGAAAAGAATTGAGGAAAGCTTCAGAGACCTTTGGGACAATATTAAATGCACCAACATTCGAGTTATAGGGGTCCCAGAGGAAGAAGAATAAAAGAAAGGCATTGATAAAATTTTTGAAGAAATTATAGTTGAAAACTTCCCCAACATGGGAAAGGAAATAATCAATTAAGTCCAAGAAGTGCAGAGTCCCCTGCAGGTTAAACACAAGGAGAAACACATTTAGACACATATTAATCAAGCTAACAGAGATTAAGCAAAAAGAAAGAATACTAAAAGCAGCAAGGGAAAAGCAACAAGTAACATACAAGGGAAAATCCATATGATTAACAGTGGATCTTTCAGTAGAAACTGCAGGCCAGAAGGGAATGGGCAGGATATATTTAAAGTACTGAAAGAGAAAAACCTACAACCATGATTACTGTACCTGGCAAAGATCTCATTCAGAATTGATGGAGAAATCAAAAGCTTTACAGACAAGCAGAAGTTAAGAGAATTCAGCACCACCAAACCAGCCTTGCAACAAATACTAAAGGGACTAGCATAGTCAGCAAACACAAGGGAAAGGAAAGACTCACAAAATAAACCCAAACAGTCAAGAGAATGCCAATAGGAACATATGCATCAATAATTACCTTAAATGCAAACAGATTAAATGCACCAACCAAAAGATACACACTGACTGAATGGGTACAAAAACAAGACCCATACATATGCTGCTTACAGGAGACCCACTTCAGACCTAGAGACACATACAGACTAAAAGTAAAAGGATGGAAAAAGATATTCTATGAGAATGGAAACCAAAAGAAATCTGGAGTGGCAATCCTTATTTTAGACAAAATAGACTTTAAAATAAAAATATCATAAGAGACAAAGAAGGGTACTACATAATGATCAAGGAATCAATCCAAGAAGAAGACATAACAATTGTGAATGTCTATGCACCCAACACAGGAGCACCTCAATATATAAGGCAAATGCTAACAGGAATAAGAGGGGAAATCAACAGCAACACAATAACAGTAGGGGACTTTAACACCCCACTTTCAACAATGGACAGATCATCAAAACAGAGAATCAATTAGGAAACACAAACCTTAAATGAAACTTTAGACCAAATGGACCTAATTGATATCTTCAGAACTTTCCATCCAAATGCAGAATACACGTTCTTCTCAAGTGCACATGGAACATTCTCCAGGATAGACCACATCTTGGGCCACAAATCAAGCCTCAGTAAATTTAAGAAAAGAAGAAGTACAGCTCTCACTGTTTGCAGATGGCATGATAGTATACATAGAAAACCTAAAAGAAACTATCAGAAAATTACTAGAGCTAATCAGTGAATTCAGCAAAGTCATGGGATACAAGGTCAATACAGATATCACTTGCACTCCTATCCACTAACAATGAAAAATTAGAAAGAGAAATTAAGGAATCAATACTATTCACCATTGCAACAAAAATAATTAAATATCTAGGAATAAACCTACCTAAGGAAACAAAAGACCTGTATACAGAAAACTATAAGACACTGATGAAAGAAATCAAACATGACATAAACAGATGGAGAGATAGTCCATGTTCCTGGGTAGGAAGACTCGATATTGTGAAAATAACTATACTACCAAATGCAATCTACAGATTCAATGTGATCCCTGTCAAATTACCAATGGATTTTTTTTTTACAGAACTAGGACAAAAAATTTCACAATTCATATGGAAACACGAAAAATCCCAAATAGCCAAAGCAGTCTTGAGAAAGAATGGAGCTGGAGGAATCAACCTTCCTGACTTCAGACTACACTACAAAGCAACAGTCCTCAAGACAGTATGGTACTGGCACAAAAACAGAAATATAGACCAATGGAACAAGACAGAGAATTCAGAGATAAACCCACACCACCTCTGAATACCTATTTTTAACAGAGGCAAGAATATACAATGGGGCAAAGATAGCCTCTTCAATAAGTGGTGCTTGGAAAAAGAATGAAACTAGATTGCTATCTAATGCCACACACAAAGATAAAGTCAAAATGGATTAAAGACCTAAATGTAAGACCAGAAACTAAAAAACTCTTAGATAAGAACATAGGCACAACACTTGATGACTTAAATCAAAGCAAAATCTTCTATGACCCACCTCCCAGAGTAAGGGAAAT
The DNA here is from genome assembly GCA_007570785.1 of Antilocapra americana. Classification (NCBI taxonomy): domain Eukaryota; kingdom Metazoa; phylum Chordata; class Mammalia; order Artiodactyla; family Antilocapridae; genus Antilocapra; species Antilocapra americana. The sequence goes on along the minus strand of ML661353.1, from coordinate 1,526,504 downwards.
AAAAACAAAAATAAACAAGTGGGACCTAATTAAACTTAGAAGCTTTTTGCACAGCATTACAAACAAGGTGAAAAGACAACCCTCAGAATGGGAGAAAACAATAGCAAGGGAAACAACTGATAAAGAATTAATTTCCAAAATATACAAGTAGCTTATACAACTCAATACTAGAAAAGCAAATGACCCAATCAAAACGTGGGAAAGGGACCTGAAGAGACATTTCTCTGAAGAAGACATCCAGATGGCGAATAAGCACATGGAAAGATGCTCAACATCACTCATTATCTGAGAAATGCAAATCAAAAGTACGATGAGATACCACATCACACCAATCAGAATGGCCATCATCAAAAAGTCTACAAACAATAAATGTTGGAGAGGGTGGGGAGAAAAGGGAACACTCTTGCATTGCTGGTGGGAATGTAAACTGATACAGCCACTATGGAAGATGGTATGGAGATTCCTTAAAAAGCTGGGAATAAAACCACCATATGACCCAGCAATCCCACTCTTAGGCATATACCCTGAGGAAATCAAAACTTAAAAGGACACGTGTACCCCAGTGTTCACTGCAGCACTATTTACAACAGCTAGAACATGGAGGCAACATAGATGTCCATCGACAGATGAATGGATAAAGAAGCTGTGGTACATATATACAATGGAACATTACTCAGCCATAAAAGGAACACATTTGGTTCTGTTCTAATGAGGTGGATGAAACTATAGCCCATTATACAGAGTGAAGTAAGTCAGAAAGAGAAATATAAATATTGTATACTGACACATATATATGGAATCTGAAGAGATGCACCGATGAAATTATTTTCAGGGCAGCAATGGAGAAACAGACATAGAGAACAGACCTATGGACGTGAGGGGAGGAGAGGAGGGGGGAGGGGAGAGGTATGGAGAGAGTAACACAGAGATTTACAATACCATTGTGAAACAGATAGCCAATGGGAATTTGCTGTATGATGCAGGAAATTCAAACAGAGGCTCCGTGAGGGCTGAAGGATGATGGGAGGGACTTCTTGGAGGGAGGAGACATGGATGTATTTAAGGATGATTCTTGTTGATGTATGACAGAAACCCACAAAATTCTCGTAAAGCAATTATCCTTCAGTTAAAATTTTTTTCAAAAAATCACATAATCTCCTCATCAGAAGCAGGAAAAATGTTTGACAAAATTCAACACCCTATTTATGGTTAAAAAAACGCAACAGACTAGGAATAAAAGGTAAGTAAATTAACAAAATGAAGGCCATGTATGAAAATCCCACAGCCAACATCATACTCAATGGCAAAAAATTTAAAGCTTTTTCTCTAAGATCAGGAACAAGACAAGGATGCCCACTCTCATTACTTCTATTCAATACAGTAATGGAAATCTCAACCAAAGCAATTAGGGGAGAAAAAAGACATTTTAATTGGGAAAGTGTAGGGCACCTCACATGTGCTCATGACAAGATGGCACTTGGCAGAAATCAAGAGGGAGGGACTGAGGCTATTTACAAAAATATGCGATTGGCCATGGCTAACTTCCTCTTAGCAATGCTGGGACGTGACCAGTGTGCATTGGTGCACCACCACCTGGATACGTGACCCTTACAGTGATTGGCCAAGCTCCGGGAAAGCCCCGTTTGAAACCCCCGCGCCGATTGCCTTCCAGCGCTCTTTGCCTATATAAGCTCGCCCTCCAGCTCAATAAAACGGAACTGCTTTGACAGAACCCCCGCCACATCTGAGTGTCTCTCTCTAGGCGAGGGAGGCTGTGGGGCAGGCGGTCCGCTCACCCCCTCCTCGGGGCTGATCTTCCAGAGGCTCCCATCCTCGGAAGATAACTTCGGAGTGTCCTTCTGTCTGAGACTGAGGGCTTGCCTGGCTTTCTGACTCCCGTCCTGGAGCGCTACAGGGCGGGTTAGAGAGTCCGAGAGAAAAGGAAAATAGAGAGGCCCCACATCTGGTGTCATGACTCAGGTTCTCTCGGAGGAAGACCTCCCCACTGCGCGGTCTTGAAAGAGAGAGGACGAGACAGCCTCCTGGCGTCAGCGCAGCGATCCCGTCGAGGATCACAACCCCAAGGTAAGCATTTGAGAGACGAATCCCTGGGGGTGAGTACATGCGGCAACTTCCTTCCTTTGCCTTTCGTTTCCTACTAACCTTCCCCCATTCTTCTTTTTCTAAAGAGTTCAGCGAACAACTATCATTTGGTGGGGCAACTGACGTTTCCTGCCCAGAGCACTCTCTGGGGGATAACTGAAGGCCCCCCAAATTGATGGTCTAGTAGCGGGAGCCCAGCTGGGTGAACTCTTTCTTAATCTTTCACGCTGCCGAGAGAAAGGCCAATCCCCTTTCGTGGGCACGGGTCGGGCACTTAAGAGCCGTTAGGGCGCCCGCCACTTGAAGACTCCCGTGATAGGATAAGGAGGTCACGGAACGGGCCAGAGCCGCTAGGGCGCCTGCCTCCCTCAAGCAAACTTCCGTGCAATGGCTCAGGCACTCTAGTAAAACACACCACAACCCCACCATCTAGGCCTCCACCCTCCACCCCGCCCCCACTAGGATTTTTTCATGGTGGATACTCTTGGCAGCCTTTCCAACTATCTGGGATCTCCATCAAAATATGGGAAACTCAATTAGTAAATCAGATGAGACAGCCCTTAAGGTCCTGTGTTACGTGCTTAAAAGTAGAGGGTTAGAAGTCTCTGATGCCCAGGCCATTAAGGTTTGGGGAACCATTACCTGGCTAGCTCCGTGGATAGACTCGGCCAACATGTTTTCCTGGGATACTTGGTATAGGGTACACATATTAGCGAGGAAGAGAGAAATACAAGACGGGGAAGACCCACCCCTGGGATTCCATCCCACTATTACAGCTCTCAAGAGTTGCTTCTCTGCCGAGCCCAAACCCCCTAAAGAAGAAAAGGCTCCTACGCCCGATCCTGATAGACGGTGGGAAGAACGCTCCACCCTAGACCAAGGAGAGAGGAAAAAATGATGACACTACCATGAATAGTAACCTGTGGCCCCCTAGATGGGACAAAAATGAACCCAATAAGGATGAGGCTTTGCCTAGCGTGCCTGAACTTGAACAAGCGTCCACTCATAAGAAGGAAATTAATGAGACTCAACCCCACCTGGTAGAGAGGTTTCCATGGAGAGGGAGGACTTATCCCAAAGACCCTTGGGAAAGACTGCCACTCGCCCCAGGTCCCATACGAGCTTTTCCGTTAATGTAAACCCCGGGGGCAACCAACCAGTGGCTTGGTATCCCTGGGAGCCAAATGATTTAAAAGAGCTTAAAAAGGCAGTGACTGAGGATGGCCCCAGTTCTCCATGGGCCAAGACCATGCTCCAAGGCCTAGCTCATCAACCCTGCACAACCCAAGATTGGAAAATGCTATGCTGAGCAGTCCTCCCTAGCAATCAATACATTAAATGGTGCGCCTTCTTTAAAGAAGAATGCCACACCCAAGCAGCAAGAAACCAAGCCGCCAACCCCCCCCATCCCTATAACCTTTGGGATGCTATCTGGGACAGCTGATCAATGGAGCACAGGAATACAGCAGGCCGCCATACCACCCCCTTATACAGATCAAGTGTGAGCCATTGCCTAGCTGCATGGAGAAAGCTAGAAGAGGGCCCCAGCGAGCCTGTTATATCGGGAATTACTCAGAAAAACACTGAAGACTTTTCCACTTTTATAGATAGAGTAGAGAAGAGCATGATAAGAAAATTCCCCCCGGGCCCTCTGAGAGATCCATTCATTAAGATGCTGGTATGGGAGGGAATGAATGCAGACCATAAAATGAAGGAAAGATCAATGGAACGTTGGGTGGTGGCCACTAAGGATATTGGGACACAACATCACCAGACACAGACTATGGTGGCAGCTATGGAGGCTCAAACCCAGGCCCTGGCCGATGCGTTATCCTCAGCCCTCAGTAAGATAACTGCCACACAGGGCTCTAACTTAGAGGAAAACCAAAAAGGGGCCTAAAGATAGATGCTGCTACCAATGTGGACAAGAGGGACATTTCAAAAGAAATTGCCCCTCGAGATCTAGACAAGCCGAAAGTCGAGGGCCACCCCGACCCCTTGTCCACGATGCAAAAAAGGGTATCATTGGAAAGCAGATTGCAAATCCAAATTTGCTAAAGATGGAAAGCCTTTAAACTAAGTGAGGGGCATTCCCCAGCCCCGTCATCCCAAGGGGAAAGTCATCAGCTCTCTCCCAGGGCCCAAAAATCTCCTGCCCCCGAGCACCCTAAGAAACTGGCCCCAAAAGGGGTTCTTTATCAATAAATCGATGGCAATGTCAAACACATAAGGCCTAAAATCAACTGGGCAGTCCCCATAGTATGGGGAGTTAGACCAAAAATGGACATGATCATAGGAGGAAAGAGGTTCAAACGCCTAGTAGACACGGGTGCTGACAGGGCTATATTAAGAGGAGAAGAGGTACCCCCCACTTGGCCTACGGCAGATGGCCCTCAATTGTCAGGCATTGGGGGAGATATCCATTCCAAAGAGTCCCTTAAATGGCTGGAATGGGAAGACCCAGACGAGACTAAGGGTCTTGTCAAGCCTGTTATTGCCTCGGGGATCAATGCCAATCTGTTGGGCCAAGATATCTTGGGGCAGGCTGATGCTTACATAACTACAGACCATAGGGGCTTTTACAAAGATATATTAGAAGAAGAAGAATATCAACAACAGTTTATGCCCCCGGGAATCCCCAATTATCGTGGAGACCCAGAATTTGAAAAGATAAGAGGGAGCCATTAACAAGATGGAAGGTTCACCCCCAATCCTAGAGGCCATTGCTCCCTCGGCGCCCCCTATTACATGGACGCCGGGGCCCCCTATATGGGTAGAGCAGTGGCCACTTCCTTTAACCAAACTTCAAGCCCTAAAATCCTTAGTAGAAGAACAGCTCCAACTTGGACATATCAGGCCCTCTAATAGCCCCTGGAACACGCCCGTTTTTGTGATTAAAAAGGCCTCAGGGAAATGGAGGCTACTACAAGACCTCAGAAAAATCGAGAGAATGAAAATACAAGGGACTCCCCTAAGAGGGATGCCCTGGGTCCCTGCCATCCCTACTAACCTACACCTCCTAGTTATAGATATCAAAGACTGCTTCTTCTCTATACCCCTGAACCCTCAAGACTGTGAAAAATTTGCTTTCTCCGTGCCCTTGGTCAACTTTGAAGGGCCTGATGAATGGTACAAATGGGTTGTCTTACCTCAGGGCATGACTAACAGCCCCTCCTTTTGTCAACAATTTGTGTCATGCCTCGTGGGTCCTGTTATATTTATACATGGATAACATTATCCTCGGCATGCCCAGCATTCTCCAACTCTCACGGGCAGCCGGACTACTATTTGAGTGCCTCGCTAGGGGACAACTCATAGTCTTTCCTGACAAAATTCAACATGTACCCCCCTTCAGGGTTTTAGGAACCTGCCTTACCCTTGAAGCCGCTTCCCCATTAAAACCTCAATTAGCCATCAAGGAGTCCTATTTACTCACTGAACTCCAAAGTCTCCTGGGAGAAATTAATTGGCTACGACCATGGCTCTCCCTGTCCACTGGTGAATTAGCCCCTCTTTTTAACCTCTTAAAAGACAAACTCCCCCATGATGTAATAACCCTCACACCTACCCATAAAAAGATTCTCCAAAAGTTCCACCAAGCCCTTGATGCCTCTCAGCTCTCCCAAGAGCTTCAACTATGGATAATGTCTTCCCCCGAGACCCTCCTGGCCGCCCTAATACAAAAAGACAGACCCCTCCAGTGGATACATATCTCCTTGGGAGGGGCCTCTTGGGTTTACACTCATTTAGATCAAATGGCAGACTTGATCCAGAAAGGCAGAGAGACAGCCCTTAGGGGCTTCGCCCGAGAACCTGATAAGGTTGTGGTCCCTTATCGATTGACAGACTTCCACTGGGTTCAAAAAAACAATGAGAGAATTGCACTTGCCCTAGAGGGCTTCCTGGGAAAAATTTATTGTCACTATGGGCCCCATAAATGGGTTCCCGCCTTTTCCCGGCTACCATGGAAAGCCCCCCAGTTATTCCCCTTTAAGCCCATTCCCACTGCTGCTAATGTATTCACTGACGGGGGAAGACGAGGGGCAGCAGTGATTGTTTTTAAAAACTCAGAAACAACCCCTCACAGACATTACTCCCCTTGCGAGGGGTCAGCCCAATACAAAGAATTATTCGCTGTAGTCCTTGCACTTTCTAAAATCCCCGAAGCTATGAATCTATTTATTGACAGCTTTTATGTAAAAAATCTCCTCCCAGGGTTTATTAATTCTCATAACCGGCTGGATGACAATCCCATTACCCCCCTCATGATACAGGCTCACTCCCTCCTCCAGGCCAGAGGCCAACCCCTTTATCTACATCACCTCCGAGGCCACCAGGCTCTACCAGGAATACTCTCTTCAGGAAATTCCCTGGCCGATCAGACGGCCTCCACCAATACATATACTGTTGAACAAGCCCCAAAATTCCATGACCTAACCCATGTTAACTGGAGAGGGCTTCACCAGAGATTCCCTCAAATCCCCATAAAAGATTTACAAAGAATCCTACATACTTGTCAGTCATGCATTCCCTTTCTCCAGGTTCCCCCCCTACAATCAGTGGGGACAAACCCCAGGGGAATGAAGCCTAACGCCCTATGGCAAACAGATGTCACACATTACTCTCCCTTTGGCAAACTTAAATACATCTTCGTCTCAGTCGATACTTATTCCCACGCATGCTGGGCCATGGCCCACACTGGAGAAAAGGCACAACACGCTAAGAGCCACTTCCTTCAGTGTTTTGCCACCCTAAGATTGCCTGCTCAAATAAAAACTGATAATGGACCATGCTTTGTCAGCCAACAATTACAAAAATTCTTTAAACAATGGAACATCTAACATACCACCGGCATTCCTTACAATCCCCAAGGACAAGCAATTATAGAACGACACAATAAAACATTAAAATCTCAATTACAAAAACAAAAAGGGGGAACAAGCCCCCACCAACAACTTGGAATGGCCCTCTTCACGTTAAATATTTTAAATTTTTCCAAAAATGAACCACTCATGGCCTTCCAAAAGCACTGGACCGGCCAAGAACTAAGACCAGAGGTAATGGTCAGAGGGAAAGACCCCCTCACAGGACAATGGAGGGGGCCTGATCCACTACTTACTACAGGGAGAGGGTTTGGGTGCATTTACCCCATAGGAGAACCCAGTCCAATCTGGGTGCCCGCTAGAAACCTCAAATATCTTGACCACCCTACAAAATAACAGACATTCAGCCCATGAATGATAAAAAGTTCATGAGGTGACTTTTTCCTTTTTGTCTTCCTACAGATTTCCCACCGAAAAAGCTACTGCCTGCCTGTTGAAAAATCCTCCAAGCTACCCGAGCCGATGATCATCTTATACCATCCTTCAGAAACAGCCGTAATTATACTCCTGGCCTTGCACTTCGCCATTGGCCTGGCGTCAGCTGCTCCCAGAGAGTGGGCCATAATGCCACGTATCCTTTTAGCACTGAGTTATCTTGGCTGTAGTGCCATACTCATGGCATCATACACCTTTGTGACCACTGGCCTGACCTGCATGTAACATGGCCCCCTTGCTTTTGGTGTTTGTCTTAGCCATTTGCTCTGCGACCCATTACCCCAGCTCATGCAGCCGTATATACACCTTTCTCCACTCTTCGTGTTACAGTACCCCCCAAAAAACCTGTACTCTTTCCCTGGGGAGAGAAACCAAAAACCTCCTCACAGTAAAGAGGTTCCTCCAAGATTGGATCAGGACCATTACCAGAGATCAAGTCAAAAACGTCCTCCTGGCCCAAACCTATAGACACGGTGCAACTAATTCAACAAGAGTAAAGCTGGCCAATCCCAAATCATATAGACCTCCCAGGCCCTAATCCCCCAAGTGCCAATACATAATAACCATTGTTGACCATGCTTGGTTGGATAGCCAATGACGGGTAAGATCTCTAGAGGGAGACAACCTAAGACAGGCACAACCACCAGGTCCCAATGAGGCCATGCGGGCGGTCCCCCGATGGCTCCCCTAAAATAAAACAAAAAAGGGGGATATGTAGGGCACCTCACATGTGCTCATGACAAGATGGCGCTTGACAGAAATCAAGAGGGCGAGACTGAGGCTATTTACAAAAATATGCGATTGGCCATGGCTAACTTCCTCTTAGCAATGCTGGGACGTGACCAGTATACATTGGTGCACCACCACCTGGATACATGACCCTTACAGTGATTGGCCAAGCTCCGGGAAAGCCCCGTTTGAAACCCCCACGCCGTTTGCCTTCCCGCGCTGTTTGCCTATATAAGCTCACCCTCCAGCTCAATAAAACGAACTGCTTTGACAGAACCCCTACCGCGTCTGAGTGTCTCTCTCCTGGCGAGGGAGGCTGTGGGGCGGGCAGTCTGCTCACCCCCTCCTCGGGGCTGATCTTCCAGAGGCTCCCATCCTCGGAAGATAACTTCGGAGTGTCCTTCTGTCCAAGACTGAGGGCTCGCCCAGCTTTCTGACTCCCGCCCTGGAGTGCTACAGGGCGGGTTAGAGAGTCAGAGAGAAAAGGAAAATAGAGAGGCCCCACAGGAAAGAAGTAAAATTGTTCCTGTTTGCAACTGAACATGATCTTATATACAGAAAACTCTTAATATTCCATAAAAATACTATTAGAAGTAATAAGCGAATTTGATAAAACTGCAGGATATGATGTCAATGTACAAAAATCAGCTGTGTTTGTATATATTTACAAAGACTTTCTGAAAAGGAAATTAGGAAACAACCCCATTTATGATGGCACCAAAAAAGGATAAAATACTTATTCAGGAATAGACTTAACTAAGGAGGTGAAAGACTTATGTACTGAAAACTACAAAACACTGAAGAGAGAAATAGGGGTTTCCCCGGTGGCCTAGTGGTTAGGAATCCATCTTGCAATGCAGGGCCTGTGAGTTCAATCTCTGGTCAGGGAACTAAGACCCCATATGTTGAGTGGCAATTAAGACTGAGTCTGGCAACTACTTAGCTCAAGCACTTCAGAGCCCACCTGTCGCAGCTAGAGTCTGGATGCTGCAACAAAAGATCCTGAATGATGCAAGGAAAGATGCCACAACTAAGACCTGATGCAGCCAAATAAATAAATATAAATAAAAAAACTTTGAAGAGAGAAATGAAAGAAGATAGATGGAAAGACATCCTGTGTTCAGGGATTAAAATATTTAATATTATTGTACTATCCTACCCAAAGTGATTTACAGATTCAATGCTATCTCTATGAAAATTTATTAGGCATTTTATTTTACAGAAATAAAAAAAGAAACCAACCCCGCAACTCACATGGTAGCACAAAAGATTGCAAATAGTCAAATCAGTCCCAAGAAAGAAGAACAGACATCTTGATTTAAATATATTATGAAGTTCTTCAAACAATACAGTACTGAATAAAGACAGATATATAGACCAATGGAATAGAATAGTGAACCCAGAAATAAACCTATGCATGTATGGTTAACTGATCTTTGACAAGAGTGCTAAGAATAGACAATATGCATTCCTCAACAAATGATGTTAGGAAAACTGGATATCCACATAAAAAAGAATGAAACTGAACATTTATCTTATACTTACAACAAAAATGAACTCAAAATGTCTTATATGTAATACCTGAAACAGTAAAACTCCTAGAAGAAAACATAGGGGAAAAGCTTCATGATATTTGTCTTGGCAATGATTTCATGGATATGACACCAAAAGAATAGGCAACAAAACCAAAAATAAACAAGTGGGATTATATCAAACTAAAAAGCTTCTGCACAGAAAAGAAACAATCAACAGGGTGAAAAGGTAAGCTATGAAATGGGAGAAATATTTGCAAACCACATATCTGATAAGGGGTTAATCTCCAAAATATATAAGGAACTCCAACAACTCAATGTCAAAAAGCCTAATAACAAAAAAATGGGCTAAGGACTTAAATAGGTATTTTTCAAGAAAAAGTCATACAAATGGCCAATGAGTATGAAAAAAATGCTCAAAGTCTCTAATCATCAGAGAAATGCAAATTAAAGCCACAACAATATATCACCTCATATCTGTCACCATGGTTATTATGAAACAAATATACAAACCAAAAGATGATGAGAGGAGAGGATGTGGAGATACTGGAACTCTAGCACACTCTTGGTGGGAATGCAAAATGCTGTAGCTGCTATGGAAAACAGGATGGAGGGGCCTCAAAACATTAAAAATAGAACTGCCATATCATCTAGCAACTCCACTTCTGAATACTTATCCAAAAGAGTTGAATTCAGGAGCTCAAGAAGGTATTAGATTCCCATGTTCATTCCACATGGGTATTAGATTCCCATGTTCATTGTAACAATAACCAAGATGTGGAAACTTAAATGTCCAGCAGCAGATGAATGAATAAAGAAAATATGGTCTACATATACAGTGAAAGACCGATTCTTAAAAAATCTTAAAAAATGAATGAAATTTTGCAATATGTAACAACACAAATGAAACTTGAGGACACTAGGCTAAGTGAAATAGGCCAGTCACAGAAAGACAAAAACTGCATAATTCTACTTATAAGAATTTGATTCTTACAATTGATTATCTAAAATCAAAGAATGGAATGTAGTTGCTAGTGACCAGGAGGAGGGGCAAACAAGAGTTACTAATAAGTGGGCATAAAGTACCAGTTAAGCAAGATGAACAAGCTCTTGAGGTCTGTGAATAGCATTGTACCTACAATCAACAACGATACACTTAAAATTCTGTTAGGAGGGCATTGCTGTTATTGTTCAGACACTAAATGGTGTCCAGTTCTTCGTGACCCCATGGACTGTAGTAAACCAAGCTCCTCTGTCCTCCATTATCTCCCAGAGTTTACTTAATTCATGTCCATCGAATTGGCAATGCTACCTAACGACTTCATCCTCTGCTGCCCCCTTCTCCTCTTATCTCGAATCTTTTCAAGCATCAGGGTCTTTTCCAGCAAGTCGCCTCTTCACATAAAGTGGCCAAAGTTTTGATGCTTCAGCTTCAGCATCAGTCCTTCCAATGAATATTTAGGGTTGATTTCCTTTAGGACTGACTGGTTTGATCTCCTTGCTGTCCAAGGGACTCTGAAGAGCCTTCTCCAGCATCACAATTTGAAAGCATCAAGTTTTCAGTGCTCAGCCTTCTTTATGATCCAACTCTCACATCTGTACATGACTACTGGAAAAACCATAGCTTTGTCTAGATGGAACTCTGTCAGTAAAGTGATGTCTCTGCTTTTTAATACTCTGTCAAGGTTTGTCCTAGTTTTCCTTCTAAGGAGCAAGCGTCTTTTAAATTCTTGGCTGGAGTCACTATCCGCAGTGATTTTGGAGCCCAAGAAAATAAAATCTGCTACTGCTTTCACTTTTCCCTTTTCTATTTGCCATGAAGTTATGAGACCAGATGCCATGATTTTAGCTTTTTTAATGTTGAGTTTCAAGCCAGCTTTTGCACTCTCCTATTTGACCTTCATCAAGAAGCTCTTTATTTCCTCTTTACTTTCTGCCATTAGAGTGGTATCTTCTGCATATCTGAGGTTGCTGATATTTCTTCTGGCAATCTTGATTCCAGCTTGTGATTCATTGCTGGATGAATTACAAGCTGGGGTGCTGGCATTTCACACGATACACTCTGCATATAAGTTAAATAAGCAGGATGACATTATACAACTTTGTCATACTTTTTCCCCAATTTTGAGCCAGTTATTCCATGTACAGTTCTGACTGTTGCTTCTTTTAAAATATATTAATTAATTCATTTTAATTGGAGGATAATTACTTACAATATTGATCGATTTAACCATTTATTAACATGAACTGGCCACAGGTGTACACGTGTCCCAGCCATCATGAACCCCCCTCACACCTCAGTCCCCACCCTGTAACTGTTGTTTCTTGACCAGCACAAAGGTTTCTCAGGGAGCAGGTAAGGTAGTCTGGTATTCCCATCTCTTTAAGAATTTTCCACAATTTATTGTGATCCACATAGTCAAAGGCTTTAGAGTAGTCAATGAAGCAGAAGTAGATGTTTCTCTGGAACTCCTTTGCTTTCTCTATGATCCAATGAATGTTGGCAATTTTATCTCTGGTTCCACCGCCTTTTCTAAATTCAGCTTTTATATTTAGAAATTCTTAGTTGATGTACTGCTGAAGTCTGGCTTGAAGGATTTTGAACATAACCTTGCTAGCATGTGAAATGAGTGCAACTATATGGTAGTTTGAACATTCTTTGGCATTGCCCTTCTTCAGGATTGGAATGAAAGCTAACCTTTTCCAGTCCTGTGGCCACTGCTGAGTTTTCCAAATACACTGGCATATTGAGTGAAGCTCTTTAACAGCATTGTATTTTATGATTTAAAATAAGTTCAGCTGGAATTCCATCACCTACACTAGCTTTGTCATAGCAATAGTTCCTAAGGCCCATTTGACTTCACACTCCAGATGTCTGGCTCTAGGTGAGTGACCACACTATCATTTTTATCCAGGTCATTAAGACCTTATTTTGTATAGTTCATCTGTGTATTCTTGCCACTTCATCTCTTCTGCTTCTGTTAGGTCCTTACCATTTCTGTTCTTTATTGTGCCCATCCATGTATGAAATGTTCCCTTGATACTTCCAATTTTCTTGGAGATTTGCAGTCTTTCCCATTCTATTGTTTTCCTCCTTTTCTTTGCATTGTTCATTTAAGAAGGCCTTCTTATCTCCCCTTGCTATTCTATGGAACTCTGCATTCAGTTGGGTATATTCTTCCCTTTCTTCTTTGCCTTTTGTTTCTCTTCTTTTCTCAGCTATTTGTAATGCCTGCTCAGCCAACCATTTGCCTTCTTCCATTTCTTTTTCTTTCAGATGGTTTTGGTCACTGCCTTCGGTACAATGTTGTGAACTTCCATCCATAGTTCTTAGGCACTCTGTCTACCAGATCTAATCCTTTGAATCTATTCATCACCTCCACCATATAATCATAAGGGATTTGATTTAGGTCAAACCTGAATGACTTAGTGGTTTTCCTTACTTTCTTCAATTTAAGCCTGAATTTTGCATTAAGGAGCTCATGATCTGATTTCATGTAAAATGTTCTTAACCACAATAAAATAAAATTAAAAATAAAATTGGCTTTGCTTCATTGTGAGTTGTGCTTCACATGTAAGCATGTGAAGCTTTAATGCTTAACTCATGGAGGTTGAGCTTGCCAGCACCAATTCCAAGCAGAAGTAACTTTTCAAAAGTTTCTACATCTTCCCATGCACAGTGGACCCCTAAATGTTTGCTAGTCTTCACATCTAACCTCATTCTACTGGACTTTTTTGTTTGAAACATCTGAACTTCTCTTTAGCTTAGAGTGAACATTCATCTGGCTTTTCTTTAGCCTGTTATTAAAAAATCCTGCCTAATGCATATTCACACCTTTTAAATAGCAAATATAAATACATATATTGCTAGATTGGAGAGACCTGAGGAAATTTGTGGTTTACACTAATTTGATGATCATTTCTCTATAATGCTGTTGTGGGTGTCTTTAGGCTCCTTCTTTCAGAGGTTAATTCTTCAGTTTCAGTTCAGTTCAGTTGCTCAGTCGTGTCTGACTTTGCAACCCCATGAACCACAGCACGCCAGGCCTCCTTGTTCATCACCAACTCCCGGAGTTTACCCAAACTTACTTCCATTGAGTCAGTGATGCCATCCAACCATCTCATCCTTTGTCATCCCCTTCTCCTCCTGCCCTCAATCTTTCCCAGCATTAGGGTCTTTTCAAATGAGTCAGCTCTTTGCATCAGGTGGCCAAAGTATTGGACCTTCAGCTTCAACATCAGTCCTTCCAATGAACACCCAGACTGATCTCCTTTAGGACAGACTGGTTGGATCTCCTTGCAGTCCAAGTGACTCTCTCAAGAGTCTTCTCCAACACCACATTCAAAAGCATCAATTCATCTGCGCTCAGCTTTCTTTATAGTCCAACTCTCACATCCATACATGACCACTGGAAAAACCATAGCCTTGACTAGACGGACCTTTGTTGGCAAAGTAATGTCTCTGCTTTTTAATATGCTGTCTAGGTTGGTCATAACTTTCCTTCCATGGAGTAAGCGTCTTTTAATTTCATGGCTGCAATCACCATCTGCAGTGACTTTGGAGCCCCCCGCAAAATAAAGTCAGTTTAGCATGTAATATTTGAAACATTATATTTAGTCGTAAGTCTCAAGTAATTATTGAGGTAATTCTTCTCAGTGATTACAGTTTCTTGAATCAGAATACTTCTTCCTGGATCTTGAGAATGTAGTAGGTTTATAAATAAGCCTCTCATATTCTACATGTAAATGAAACATTGGTGGATTTCATTTCCACTGTTCTGTCCATTGAGTCAACTGAACTGTGTTCTTGCAATATGTCTTGATTTATGCTGTATGAATATGTGACTTCACAGTGAAAGGTGCTTCCACCTCTGTGGTCCGAAGCCTGTGACTGTGCAGCTGTCAGTGTGAGCCAGCTGCTGTTGGCCACAGTCACTCTGGGCTCACATTTGCAAATATGGACAGTCTGGTGCTGCACTCACTGTAACATCTTCCCTTAGGAGGCAGAAGATGTGCTCTGGGGCCAGCGACCCACTCTCTCAGGCAGTGCCAGGTGACATGAAGCGGGGCCTGCCCTGCCCCAGTCTTTAGTCCTGGTGCTGAAGTCTCACTCCAGTTCTCCAGCCTGGAGCTTTCTCTGCAACTCCTGCCTCACAGTTCTAACCACCTGCTGGCTCTTCTGCCTGAAGGCCTGAAAGGTATCTCAACGTTAGTATGCCCAGAGCTGCCCATCCACCAACACCTGCTCGGCTCACAGGCATCCATATCTCCACAGCCCACAACTGCATTCTTTCATCTGCTCAGAAAAAAAAAACCTTGGAAGAGAACTCAAACAATACAAAAGGAAACCATCAAATCACAAAATGAAAAAGTAAGGACCAAAGAAGAAACACAAAATCAACTGGAAGACAAGGTTTAAAATGGCAATAAAAACATACCTATCAATAATTACCTTAAATATCAATGGCCCAAATGCTCTGTCTGATCAAAATACATAGAGTGGCAAACTGTATAGTAAAATAAGAACCTACAATATGCTGCCTACAGGAAACCCACTTTAGGGTGAAGGACACACATAGATTGAAGGTGAGGGAATAGAAAAGGATATTTTATGCAAATGGAAATGATGAAAAAGTAGGGGTAGCAAAACTCATATCAGACAAGATAGACTTTTAAAACAAAGGCCATAAAGAAAGATAAAAAAGGACACTATATAGTGACATATGAAGAGGATATTATATTCATTAACAAATATACACCCAATATGAATGATACAAATGAACTTATTTACAAAACAGAAACAGGCTCACAGACATAGAAAACAAACCTATAGTTACCAAAGGGGAAATGAGGGAGGGACAAATTAGGAGTTTGAGATTAGCAGATACAAACTACTCTACATAAAACAGATTTTTAAAAAAGGTCCTATTGAATAGCACAGGGAATTATATTCACTGTCTTGTAATAAACTACAGTGGAAAAGAAAATGAAATATATCTTATATATATATAAAACTGAATCACTTTGCTGTATGCTAGAAACCAATACAATACTGTAAGTAAACTATACTTCAATAAAAAATAAATATATGCACACAATATAGGAGGACTTAAATATATAAGACAAATACTAACAAACATAAAAGGAGAACTTGATGAAAATACAATAATAATAGAAGACTGTAACACCCAACTGACATCTATGGACAGTTCTTACAGAGAGAAAATCAATAAGGAAACAGAGACCCTAAACAACACAATAGAACAATTAGATTTAATTAATAACTTCAGGAATCACATTCCTCCCTCCTCCCAAAAAAAACAGAATACACATTGTTCTAGCACACATTGAACATTCTTTAGGATAGATGACATACAAGAACATAAAACAAGGCCAAACATATACAATGGCATGAAACTAGTAATTAACTACAGAAAGAAAAATGAGAAAATAATGATTACATGGAGACTAAACAACATGCCATGAAAAACCAATGGATCAATGATGAAATCAAAGAGGAAATTAAAAAATAACTTGAGACAAATGACAATGAAAACACAACCATATAAAGTGTATGGGATGCAACAAAAGCAGTCCTAAGAGGGAAGTTCATAGTGATACAGGCCCTTCTTAAAAAAAAAGAAAAACGTCAAGTAAACAACTAAGGTATCACATAAAAGAGTTAGAAAAAGAAGAACAAACAAAACTCCAAGTCAGCAGAAGGAAGGACTAATAAAGATCAGAGAGAAAATAAACAAAATAGATATTTAAAGATAATAGAAGAAAATCAATAAAACCAAGAACTGTGTTTTTGAAAGGATAAACAAAATAAAAAAACTTTTGGCTAGGCTCACCAAGAAGAAAGGAGAGGGGACCCAAACAAAATAATAGATAAACAAGGAGAAATAACAACAGAGACTACAAAGATACAAAAAAACCTAAGAGAATACTCTAAATAATCATAAGCCAACAGACTGGACAAGCTAGATGAATGAGACAAGTTTCTAGAAACATACAGCCCACCAAAGAAGAGACAGATGATTTTGAAGAGACTGGTCAGTAGGTGTGAAATAGAATCTGTAATGAGACAAGTTTCTAGAAACATACAGCCCACCAAAGAAGAGACAGATGATTTGAAGAGACTGGTCAGTAGGTGTGAAATAGAATCTGTAATGAGACAAGTTTCTAGAAACATACAGCCCATCAAAGAAGAGACAGATGATTTGAAGAGACTGGTCAGTAGGTGTGAAATAGAATCTGTGATTAAAAAAGAAAAAACTCCCTGCGAACAAAAGTCCAGGACCATATATGGCCTCACAGGGGAATTCTACTAACCCTATTAAGAACTTACCCATATCCTTCTCAAACTCTTCCAAAAGACTGAAGAGCAGGGAACACTCCCAAAGTCATTTTATGAAGCCACTATCACCCTGATACCAAAAGCAAACAAAGACACTACCAAAAAAGAAAATTACAGGCCAATATCTCTGATAAATATAAATGCAAAAATTCTCAACAAAATATTAGCAAACAAAATGCAACAACACTGAAAAGGATCATATACGATGATCAAGTTGGATTCATTACACCATAACAATGATGGTTCAACATACACAAATCAGTCAATGTGATATACTACATCAACAGAAGAAAAGATAAAAACCACATGATCATCTCAACAGATATAGAATAAACATATAATAAATTCAGCATTCATTCATGATAAAAACTCTCACCAAAGTGAGCATAGAGGGAATATATCTCAGCATAATAAAACTACTTATGACAAACCCACAACCAACTTAAATCTGAAAAGCTGAAAGCCTTCCCACTAAAATATTGAAAAATACAAAGTTGTCTAATCTCACTACTTCATTCCAACATAGTATCGGACGTTGTCATCACAGCAAGCAGACAAGCAAAAGAAATAAAAGCGATCCAAATTCAAAGGGAAGAGGTAGAATTGTTATATGCAGATGACATGATACTATATATGTGTGTGTTAGTCAGTCATGTCTGATTCTTTGTGACCCCATGGACTGTAGCCCACCAGGCCCCTCTGTCCATGGAATTCTCCAAGCAAGAATCCTGGAGTGAGTTGCCATTTCCTTTTCCTTTCCTGACCCAGGGATTGAGCCTGGATCTCCTACAGTTCAGGCAGACTTTTTACTGACTGAGCCACCTGAAGACCACACAGAAACTACTAGAACTGATAAATTAATTCAGAAAAGTAGAATATAAGATTAACATATGGAAATATGTTGTAATTTCTTGACACTAACAATGAAATACAAGAAAGGGAAAAATTTTAAATTGTATAATATTCCTTTTATAATTGTATAAAAAATACTTAAGGATACATCTGACTATGGAGGTGAGAAGTATGAAACATGCTGAGAACTATAAAACATTGGTAAAGCAAATTGAAGATGATTCGAAGAAATGGAAAGATATCCCATGCTCCTGGATTAGAAGAATTAATACTTTTAAAATGTCCATACTACCCAAAGCAATCTACATATTTAATGTGATACCTATCAGATTACCCAGGACATTTTTAAAAGAACTAGAACAAATAATCCTAAAATTTACCTGAAATTTACAAAAGACCCAGAATTGCCAAAGCAATCCTAAGGAAAAAGAACAAGCTAGAGGCATAACCCTCTCAGGCTTCAGACAAGATTACAAAGTTCTAGTAATCAAAACAGTATGGTATTAACAGAAAAACAGAAACATGGATCAATGGAACAGAATAGAAAACTCAGAAATAAACCCACACACCTACAGTCAATTAATCTTTGACAAAGGAGGAAGGAATATACAATGGAGAGAAGTCTCTTTGGCAAGTGGTGTTGGAAAAGCTGGACAGCCACATATAAATCAATGAAGTCAGGGCACTCCCTTATACCAGATGCAAAAATAAACTCAGAATGTCTTAAAGACTTAAGTAAAAGATATGACACCATAAACTTCCTAAAAGAGAACACAGGCAAAACGTTCTTTGACATAAATCATAGCGATGCTTTTTTTAGGTCAGTCTCCCAAGGCAAAAGAAATAAAAGCAAAAATAAACAATAGGACGTAATCAAATTTATAAGCTTCTGCACAGCAAAGGAAACCATAAGCAAAAGCAAAAGACAACCCACAGAATGGGAAAATATTTGCAAATGACGTGACTGACAAGTGTTTAATTTCCAAAGTATACAAATAGCTCAAACAACTGAATAACAAAAAACTCAAACAACCCAATCAAAAAACGGTAGAAGACCTAAATGGACATTTCTCTAAAGAAGACATCTAGATGGCCAGGCACATGAAAAAGTGCTCAACATCTCTAATTATTGTGTGTGCTCAGTCATGTCCAACTGTTTGCAACCCCTTGGACTGTTGCCCACCAGGCTCCTCTGTCCATGGGATTCTCCAGACAAGAATACTGGAATGGGTTGCCATGCCATCTTCCAGGGGATCTTCTTGACGCAGGGATTAAACCCATGTCTCTTCCATCTCCTGCATTGGCAGGTGGGTTCTTTACCACTAGCACCACTTGGGAAGCCCAATATATATGTATCAGTTCAGTTCAGTTGTGTTCGCAGCACGCCAGGCCTCCCTGTCCATCACCAACTCCCAGAGTATGTATACATACACACAATTGAATAATTGCGCAGTAACTTTGTTGTACTCCCGAAACTAACACAATATTATAAATCAACTATACTTTAATAAAAAAAATCTTTGTGTTTTCCTGGACTCTGCTTTTTCTCTCTCAACTCACATCCTGATCTATCAGCTCCATGTTGACTATGTTATTCAGAACTCAACCACTTTTCTTACTTCTCTCCTTTGTGCAGGTCACATCAACTGCCGCCTCCTCCGTGGATGACCCAACAGCCTCCCAGCCGGGCTCACTGTGTGAGTCCATCAATCTCTACACAATAACCAAAGTGACCCTTGGTAAAACACAATCAGATCACATCACTCCTCTGCCCAAAACCTTCAAAGGTTGCCATGTAATTCAGAGGAAGACTCAGAATCCTCAGCATGGCACCCAAAGCGGATGGCTTATTCTGGTCTCACTTTTTCTCTCTGCTCCCACCTGCTCCAGCTCCCATGGGCTCCTGACCCATCTGAGACATCAGTTTGGGCACTGAAGTCACTAGGAGCTGTGTGGACATTAACAGCATGCAGTGCTACTCAGAGTTGTTAATACAGAGGCAAATGTTTAAAGTCCTGACCTTCAGGGCGCAAGTCCTAAAATATTGCTGAAAACATCCAGACTTCCCAGAAACTGCTTTTTGTTTCTCGTCTGCTATCACCCCTCGTATCAACACAGACACTGTCTGTTCAAATGAACATATCCTTTCAGAGAGATGAAATAAATTTGCCAAAGGCTTCTTTCCTACTCTTGTCAAAATATTTCCCATCCAAGTCCTGTTTGTATGGGTTTTCACACTGCTGAAACGTAGAATAAATTGGGAGAGGGGAAGTGGAGTTCAAGTTGGGATAAAGAAGGCTGAAAAGACCAGGTGGGCTAAAGTGCCTGGCCTATTTTGTTTTTACTATCAAGGGAATATCATCTAAAACCTTCAAGTTCACCTTCAACAAATATTTTCATTTACTCATCTGTCATGTGAAATATGTTATTTGTCTTCATTTTACATGGGAGAAATGCGGTGTCCTGGAGAGCTTCACCAGGTTACAGAGAAAATGGCAACAGAACTGAGACACAAGGCTGAGTCCTATGGCTTCAGGTTTCTAACACACACACACACACACACACACACACACACACCCCTCTGATCTACTGAATTGTCCATGTCCCTTTTCTTTTCCTTCCAGAAGATCTGTCTTAAATTAACTTTTTAAAAAAGAACTGTTCATTTTTGATGTGCTTTTAAAACACAAACATGAATTTGATTTTTAAGGTGGAAAGATGTAGGGCTCTGTAAAGATGATAACTTCCTTTCACGATATTCTAAACATGCAAATAAATTAATCTGTTATAACAGTAACACTCACTCTGACTTACCCATCCTCAATTATTCTTAGATAGAGGTGTTTAAGGTCAGTCAAAACTTAATTTCCCATGACAGGGGCTGTCAAAATATCTCCCTCAACCACTCCATAAATTAAATGCTTATTTTATGTCAAGGGCTTTGTAATAGTGAATAACTACTACCAGACAAATTCTTCCATAGATAACTGTAGCCACTAAAAAATATAAATGCTGCTATCAGATGACACTGGGGAATGACCTAAAATAGCCTCTCCTACTACTCTTGCTGAGGGTTTATCAATTACAGACTTAAAAAAATAACAAGACTTTGCACAGGAACAATTTTTGTTTTTTTATCCTATCATATATTTGCTTTTCATTTAATTAATTTCTTCTCTCACATTTAATATTCCCTCCTTTCTACCTAATTTTGAATTTAACTTGCTGCTCTTTCCCTAACTTCTCTAGATGGATACTCAGATTTTTGATGGAATACTTGGTCATCCACTGAGGTGTTGGTTCCACTGTGCTCGACAGGACACATTTGGAATACTATTGGCCACAAACTTCCAAGAGGAACCCTGACATATATGACCATGCCTGGTTGAAGGAAGCTAGGATAATGACACGTCTCTGAACATCAGGAAATACTGAAGGTTACCCTGGCAAAGGGAAGAGTTGGAAGCAGTGGAGATGAGAATGATTTTCAGAACATTTGCAAGACTGGCACATTTAAGAAGAATAAAATTTTATTTGAATTACTTCAAAGAATGAATAACAGAAAAAAGATATAGGAAGGTTGATTTTGCATCAGGAAAAAGCCTTCCTCAAAGTTGTCAAGTTTTCCAAAATTAAGACTGGCAGGACTGCCCTGGTGGTGCAGTGGTTAAGGCCTCGCCTTCCAGTGCAGCGGGTGCAAGTTTGATCCCTGATGGGGGGCTAAGATCCCACCTGCTGTGGCCAAAAAACCAAAACACAAAACAGAAGCAATACTGTAACAAATAAAGACTTAACAATCTTAAAAGAAAAGCTTACGCGTTCAATTAGGGATGAGGGGAGTGACATCTGACAGGAGTAATAATGAAGGGGCTCGTGACTGTCGTTAATGTTAAATGAGAATGGCTTTTAGCTTTCTTGGTGATACTCTTCTCCTAAGACAAAGACTAGCCTTAGTTCTATGAACGTGACTACCATAGCCTACTTATCCCAGGAGCATAAACAAAAACAGTGTTATGGGATGGAAGAGGGGACCACTGGCCTGGATCACACAGCCAGGGCCTTCCTAGCAGAGCCCAATACATGCTATGCTCTTAGAAGAAAGTGGGGAGATCAAGGTGGGGTCAGCCAAGGGGAGCCCTGAGGACAGATTTTTAAAATCAGTTTCTGTTCTCCCATCCTGCCTAGTCCCATTACCAATCAGAATCAAGGGCACTTTATTAAAAAATTCTACATATAAAGTCTTGATTACAGATGATTAGAAGAAGGAAAGGATTTAGAAAAGGATTCATTGCAAGATTTCTTTCAATAGCAGTCAATCCATTCCCACCTCTAGTACATTTAAAAGACAGTTCAGCTCTTCTTTCTTTTCTCTTATATGAAACAAATCAGTTTTTCATTGTGAATAATTTTAAACGTGAGTACATAAAGTGAATAGTGGAAGACAGCCCACCACAGTCCCTGTATAAAACACTATCAATAATTTGGCAGGTATCTTTCTAATCCATATTCTGAACATATACATAGACATACATGTCAAGATTCAACTTTTCAAAATTTAACTTATATACATATCTGTATGTATATGTTTCATGACATTAATCTAAGAAGAAATGAAACCACTGAGTACTGACTATTTATTAAATGGCAGGCATTAAGCTATGCATTTTACTTCATTTATCTTGCTTAATTCTCCCAACAACTCAGTAAACAAGTTTCATTCAATCTCATTTGAAAGCTGAGAAGTGCCGGAGTTCAGATTTTGAACACAGGATGGTCTGGATTAAATTCTCTTGCACTCTCTTCTGTTCTGATTCTCTCCCTTGAGGCTTGCAGGTGGCATTGCTCCATCATCGTGCCTTCACAGTCAATCTGCTGATGAAGAAATCTGACCCCCATAATAAAAAGAGGTTCGAGTTGTATAAACCAGGCAAAACAGTCCCAACAAAATGATATTTGCTTACCGTGCTTTTAAAGAAATGCACCTCTTATCTCTGGCTGTGCTGAGTCCTCGTCGTTGCGCGTGGACTCCTAGCTGTGGGGAGCGGGCTGACTCTTGGCTGTGGAGCCCAGACTTTGCACTGTGGCAGCTCTTTTGTTCTGGAGCATGGGCTCTCAGTGTGTGGGCTTCAGGAGCTACAGCCCTCAGGCTCAGAAGCTGGGGTTCTTGGGCTCAGGAGCATGGCCTCAGTAGTTGGCATGTGGAATCTTCCCAGACCAGGGATCAGACCCAGACCACTGGCAGGCAGATTCTTACCCACTGTACCACCAGCAAAGTCCAACATTTGCTTAATGTTTCATTAGGCAGATCCTAGAACTCCTTCCTAATGCCTGTGACTATGACTCATGAAATACAACTTTTCAATCCTTCAAATGCTAAACTGCTAACCTACGGATGTGCAGCTTTCTTTTCCCCTCAGTACCACAAGCCCCCCAGCCCAGCACAGCCCACAGCCTCTGGGACACAAATCTTCCTAACTGCTAACAAGGCAGTTCTAAGAGCGGACCCAAGGTCTTAGGTAATAGCTGTATAAAAAGAGACCTTGCCACATTTGCTTTGTCTTCCTAGCTGTTTGTTTTTTTTTTAAACTGAGATATAATTGACACATAATATTGTGAAAGTTTAAGGTGTATAACATGCTGATTTGATATTAATACATTTATATATTGCAATATGATGACCACATTGTAGAGTTACCTAACACCTACATCAAGTCACATAACTATAATTTTTTGTGGTAAGAATAATTAAGATCCATTCTCTTGGCAATAAAGCAACTGTTGGGTTTACAACCGCATTGTTATCATAGTTACTTGCTGTGCATTAGATCTCCAGGACTTATTTATCTCCTAGTGGCGAGTCTGTACCTTAAAACAATACCCTTCTGGTTCTCTCTCCAACACATTCTCTCCCCACACATAC
The DNA here is from genome assembly GCA_007570785.1 of Antilocapra americana. Lineage (NCBI taxonomy): Eukaryota > Metazoa > Chordata > Mammalia > Artiodactyla > Antilocapridae > Antilocapra > Antilocapra americana. Next base: position 1,502,690 of record ML661353.1, on the reverse strand, counting down.
GTGACATTTGTCACACATTTTGCTTTTTGCTGAACCATTTAAAGGCAAGATGTGGCCATGATAACAGTCACCCCAGTACTCAGCATGCATCTACAGGTACCGTGACCAAATGTAAGAAATGAACATTAGTTCAACAATACCTAGATTAGAGCTCGCATTAAAGTTCCCAGTTATTTCTCAAAGAAGTGTTTATAACTGGTTTGCCGCAAAAACTCCTATATGTCCTACCCTGACCCCTTGCCTCTTAGGAACAGTCTTTCAGAGTCATCTGAAACTCTGTGTTGTGGGCTTAAGTCCTCAGTTTTGTCCACCAAATAAAACATAACTCTTAACTTTAAGCTTGTGTACTTTTTGTTCAGTTGACAACATCTACACCAGGTTTGGGGGCAGGTTGTGAGGGGGTTGATCTTGCCCTTCCTAGCAGGTCTTAACTGAAATGTCCCCTGGATACAGACCATTCTTCATTCTTGAGTTAGCACAGAGATCTGGACCGGAGCCCTGAAAGGACGTGGGTGAGACAGAGACCACTGTGCACACAGGGGTGGGAGCGAGAGCTGGCACATGCATATAGCTCCACACACAGCAGGGAGCAGGACCTGGGATGTGGCCCTGGAAGGACTATGGATACCAGCTCTCAGGGTGTGATGAGGAGGGATCAGCTTTGCCACTGGGTGAGCTTCCTCACCCCCTTGCCTTCTTGGCAAGATTTAAAAATGAACAGATATACAGTAATTCCAAAGATGTACCAGAAGCGGGCACCACGCTTGCCCAGCCTCCTCAATTTCTTATTCTCTGCCCCTTGCCCACCCCAGGCAGGTCTGGCCTCCCTGGAGGGTTTGGAAGCCCCTGTGTGAAGCTCCCTTCCATTGATGGCCCTGTTTGTTTACTGAACAAAAAAGCACAACCTAAAAGTTGAGAATTACATTTTATTTGTTGGATGTACTGAGAACTTAAGCCTGGGAGACAGCCTTTCTGATCACTCTGAGGTACTACTCCTAAGAGGTATGGGAAAAGCCAAGATACATAGGAATTATGGCAATAAAAAAGCAGATAGTAGGAACATCAAAAGATTACTGTTACTGAAAGAAAACTAGACATCTCAAGTTAAGGAATTTAGCACTTTTCTATGCATGGGAATATGCGAGAGTCTGGGATTACGGATGCGCACTCCTCTGATATGCACCTCAGCTATCGGGGCCAGCATCCTGCTTTCCTCCAGCCTGAATCCCCTCAAGGTACACAGTTAGGGTGGCTGTGGTGGCAGCTGGCTTCATAGCTGCAACACCCTCTCTTTACTGATATGGCAGGCAACTTCCATGGTCTCCGCCAAAAATGTTCCTTTGTTGAAAGGTTTCAGATGTAAAAAGTCCTATTTTGACAAAAAACTCCTTATAAAGGATCCCTACATGAATATCTCTAAATCATTATTGTCCAGTTATTTTAGTTCTTTCTAATGAAGCCCATCGATTTCACAGCAGTCAACTTCCCAGAAGATGGACCTGAAAACTCTCAGCTAATGCATATGCAACTGTGCTTAGGGTTGAATTTCAGGCTAGGTTGTCAGATATTATTTTCTCTTCAATGTTTCTGCATTTCAGTAGCATTCTAGCAACTGCTGTCACATACTATCCAAAGCAAGGCAATCCTGGCTAAATCAGAGTTCAGAAGCGATTATCCCAGTTTTAACATCAGTGTCACCAGAGTCTCTGGGACATGGCAGACCCTGGCAGGCTGCTGGGCTGTTGTCTCTTTCACTGACCCAGCAATCTGGACAGAGTGCTTTATAGACATTTTTTTCAGCCACCTGCCCACAGGCAACTCATCCTAGTGCTTCTGGGGACTCAATGAACCATACAATCCCACCAATCAGTGTTTATGAGTATCTCACCAATGACCAGAACTCTGCTTAGAGCAGTTGCAGAGCATACTAGAGAGATTTCAAGAGATGGTTCTCATGCTCAAGAAGGAAGACGCTAAGCTAACGTTCACTGAGAAGTTACAATGCTGCAGGAATTTTAACATGTATTATTTTACCTCACACAGACAGTATAAGACAGTAATCACCATTGTTTTATAAATAAAGAACTGAGTGAGGGTTGGAGAGGTTGTGTCTTAGAATAAGCAGGAGGAGGGGATGTGAAGTCTAGCCACAGCCAGAGCAAGCTGTTTCCACTGAGAAACCAAGATGAATATATAAGATAGTAAAACCAAATGACAAGGGATTACAGACACACCCTTGTACTAGAAACCAAGGAAGAGATGTTGTGGGCAGGAGGGTGTTTCCAAGAATGAGAGATGTTATGGCCCTTTAATGGGCCGGGGCTTGGGGGTACAGAGTCCATGATAAGAAAGTAAAGGAGGAGAGAAAGGAGAGAAAGAAAGAAATGAATAGAGACATGGGGACCAAGACTCTGATGGAGTAAAGGTGTTTATTCAATGTAATGTCTTAGCACATATATAAGGACCAAGAATCTTAAAACACATTCAGGAAACAGAAGGCTAGAATCCATCTCCAAGAGAGGGGGTTGTAAAACTCACTTTCCATAACAGAAAGGGAGGAAGGCCGTAATTAGTTACTTTTGCTTTAAGAATGTATGCATTCCTTTTGTCCCTGGGAGAGGTATGCCTCTCCACTCATCTCTGAATATTCAGGGATTAGTAAAGGACATCAGGAAACAGCATACAGGAAGCCTCCTGCCAAATGTTCCCTGACTGGAGCTGTACCTTAAATTCAGCTGGGATTTTGGATAGACAAAGGGAGAGGAAAGGCTTTTGGGCAGGATCAGGAGTGGGAGGAGCTCTGAACACTCAGAAAGATCCAGAGGGCCTCTCCCCACTGGAGAAGAAAGATTTATTTGGAGAATTTTGGAAAGACAAAGACAGAGAAGGTGGCTACAAATACAAAAGATGCCAAAGCCTTGTGGAATTAACATGTTTCATGAGAAATATTTTTTTGGCACGGGTTTTGGATTCACACAACCTCATTTCCAGAAAAGAGAGTCAGTGGGATGAGGCATTCTTGAACTACAACTTCATATTCCTATTGTGACCTACGGCGGTGGAGCGGTCTGCCTAGTGAAACAACCAGTGTATAAGAAGCAGTGAGGCAGCACCACAAACAACACTGACCAAGCTGGAAATGGAAACACTAGACAAACACTAACCAGTGCCAACAGGCACTGGCCCTTTCATCACGACCCGAGACCCGTGTCACTAACGGACCCATCTCTATCCCAGAAGCTGTCTAGGCCTCGCGGGAGTGTCACGGTTCATCTGTGAGAAACCCAGAGAGAGATGAGGGCTCGTACTGTTGGGAAACAGTTCTTGGAGGAAGGGGAGGGTCTCACTGCACAGTGACGTGTAGGCACTATTTGGAGAGGAGGAAAAGAACAGGAAGGAACTCAAAATGAGGTGACCAAGTACATGAGTGGAGACACACAAGTAGGGGCAAGCATGCTGATTCTTTAGAGTCTGTTTTGGGCAGAGCAATAGCTATTCGTCAGGGATTGGAGAAACTGACCTGATGTGGTAAGCTCAACTCAGACTTCCCTTAGGAACAGATGGAAGGCAAAGTGCCTATTAATCTTGCTCACCTCATGGTATACAGAGAAGTGTAATGCCTGCATCTGTGTACTTCCTAGGGAAAGAGACAGCACTGCTATATACACACAGGGAACAGATCTCAAAGGTGCCATGATCTGGCTGAGTGAGCACGGTCACTCTTCTGAACACACTTCATCCAGGTTGCTCTGCCTTTCAGACACTGTATCAATAGTACACACATTACCAATGTCCTAGCTATGGCCTGACCAATCGCTCTACTATCAGACTTCAAATAGCTCCGTCCAACATGGGGATGAGTGTCCTGATTTGCTCAGTCCCTCCATCCTACTGCTGACTCCTTCAGATGTCAACTAAAGTCTTTTAGCAGCTTTTCTCCTGTGCTAGTTACGAGCCATATCTCCTATATCTCATCCTGTGCAGAAAGGGTTTTGAAGTTTTAGTTCTTATATAAGGTCTATGATGCATCTTGAGCTAATTTTTGAATATGGTGTAAGATAGAGCTTAATTACCTTCTTTTGCATGTCCATATCTAGTTGTCATCCAGCAAATGACCTCAACACCCTTGCTGAAAATTAATTTAGAATAGATAGATGGAGCTATATCCAGACTCTCTATTTGATTCCTTTAACCTGTTTATCTATCTATGCCAGTGCTATACTGTCTTCATTTTTGTAGCTTTTTAGTATGTTTTGAAATTGGGACGTATGAGTCCTCTAACTTTGTTCTTTTTCAAGGTTATTTGGCTATTCTGGTTCCCTTGAAATTCTATATGAATTAATTTCAGGATCAGCTTGTCAATTTCTGCAGCTGAGATTTTTGACAGGGGTGATATTAAATCTGTTGACCATGGGGTGTCTTTCCATTTAGTTAGGTCTCATTTCAGTTATGTTTTATAGTTTTCAGTGTATAAGTATTGCATGATTTTTATTAAATTTATTCCTAAAATTTTAATTTTTTGATGTAGCTTTCAGTGTACAACTCTTGCACTAGTATATACTATGATTCAAAAACCAAATAAAGGAATACATGATAATAAAAAATCATGTTCAGATCTACTTTATAAAAGTAGATGCAAAAATCCTAAAGAAAATATTAATTCACCAATATACAGTGCATTAAAAGTAATGCATAAGGGTGGGATGATATGGGAGAAGGGCATTGAAGCATGTTAATTGTCATGTGTCTAATCAATCGCCAGCCCAGGATTGATGCTCGGGACTGGTGCAGCGAGATTTCCCGGGGGGGGGGGGGGGGGGGGGGGGGGGGCCGGGGGGGGAAAGTATGTAAAACCCTGGGGATATTATGACAATGTATGGGAAAAAAAAAAAAAAAAAAAAGTAATACATAATGCTTAAACCATGGTTTATCCATAAGGGTAAGGATGGTTCCACATTATATAATTCATCAGTGAAGTTCACCACAATAGTAGACAAAAAGAGGAACAAACCAAAAGATATTTCAATCAATTCTGAAAAAGTATATTAAAGGCATTAAGTTTAATGCCTACTTATATAAAAATCTTTTTGCAAAACAGGAATAATAGAGAATTTCTTTATTTTTACATATTAATTTAAAAAGTAAAAAGAACCCATTTTATTATGAAAATGTCCAAATACAGATAGTTCTACTATAATGGAACATACAGAAAATCACCACCCTATGTAAAAATCATGCAAGAAAAGCTACAGGATTTGGGAAAAAGTGAGGCTAGGGGAATACTACTCAAATAACTGGTTGGTAACATACTAATAAAAGACAGAAGTCCATTAAAAATGAAAATGAAATGAAAAGAAATGAAAAAAGAAGGAAAGAGCAGAGTGTCAATAGCTAGTGTTCAGAAAACTGGATTACTAGATGGAGAAAAATCAAACTGGATTCCTAGCAGCACATTATACAAAAGTGGACTCCAAGTAATTTAAAGACATAAATGAATGGTAAAAATATGAAATTAAGTGCTTATAATATAAGAGAAATAAAGCAGTAGCTTCTTAATAGGACAAAGCACAAGCCATAGTTCAGTTTAGTTCAGTTGCTCAGTCGTGTCCGACTCCTTGCGACCCAATGAACTGCAGCACGCTAGGCCTCCCTGTCCATCACCAGTTTCCGGAGTCCACCCAAACCCATCTCCATTGAGTCAGTGATGCCATCCAACCACCTCATCCTTTGTCGTCCCCTTCTCCTCCTGCCCTCAATCTTTCCCAGCATCAGGGTCTTTTCCAATGAGTCAGTTCTTCATATCAGGTGGCCAAACTATTGGAGTTTCAGCTTCAGCATCAGTCCTTCCAATGAACACCCAGGACTGATCTCCTTTAGGATGGATGGACTGATTGGATCTCCTTTCAGTACAAGAGATTCTCAAGAGTCTTCTCCAACACCACAGTTCAAAAGTATCAATTCTTTGGCGAGCGAACAATATTGATCAATTAAGACATTATGAAGAAGATTACAGTAAGATGACAGATTGAGATTATATTTGCAATATTTGTATCCAACAAAGGGTGGTATTTAAATACAAAAGCAACTCTTGGAACCAATAAGAAAAATGTAGAAACTCAAACTGAAAAATTAGAATCAGATAAGTGCAAATTAAAATGATGAAATCACTTTATTTCCATTAGACTTGAGGTGAATTAGAAAGCTGGCCTTTTCCAGGTTTTGGTGATGGTGTAGGGATATGGTACTCTCATACTCCTGGTGGAGGGATGCAATAATCCTGGCAGCACTTAATTAATACAGATTAAGATAAATACAGATACTCCATGGTCCAACAATTTCTTCCTGGATATATGTTCTCCCAAATGCCACAGTTTATAAAGAAACATTTCAATGTTATAGTTTTTGTCAAACCTACTGTGGCAGTAGCCAGTTGAAGGCAATCTGGGTATTCATCAATGGAATACTTGATAAAATGTGACAAAAAATCATAGACAAAATCATAGACAATGGTGAGACCAGAACAGCAGCATAGGTAGACCTCAAAAACATAATGATATGGTGTTTCTGCTCTGGAGGTGGTGACTATAATTCACACCAGCCACTTATGGAGAACAGTTAGAAAAATTAGACAAAATATAAAATACAGGCTTTAAGACATGTAAGAACTATCCAACGAGGTCAGGATCCAGAGAACAGGCTCAAGCAAATAAACCAAGTATTTATGGGTGTCCTTCCCTTGGAAAGGGGGTGCTGAATCACACATGACAAAGCAGAGGAATGGCTAGAGGGTGGGACAATACTTTTTTAAAAATTAATTAATTAATTTTTTTTTTCTTTACATTATCATGTTGGTTTTGCCATACATTGACATGAGTCCGCCATGGGTATACATGTGTTCCCCTTCCAGGTCCCTCCTCTCCCTCCCTCCCGATTCCATCCCTCTGGGTTATCCCGGTGCACCAGCCCTGAGCACCCTATATCATGCATCAATACTTTTGATGACCCTATGAGGTTAGAGGGAGAAAAAAATGGATGCAAGAGCCCTCCAAAGAGGGTGAGGGTGGGTACTTTCTCTGCTGGGACTTCAAAGGACTACATGCCTGGAGTGGGATAAATTAGGTAGGCAGGCCCTTGTAGGACTTGGCTCAGCTTTGAATAATTTGAAACTGGACTAAGGTAAGGCAAAGTACTACTGCCCAGAGTTACCTGGCAGAAGAAAATATGAATCCCCTATGGGGTAAGATATATCATCCTAAGCCCAAAATTATTTCTATAAACAATTCTGCAGATAGTCTGTTCATCATAAATATAACCAGGCATATGTAAAGGAAAGACAATATGAACAAAAGAAAGAACTTCAATAGAAACAAATCCACAGGCAATCCAGAAACTGGTTATTTTCTGGCTGTAACCAGAAGCTGGTTATAAGACACAGATCTCAAAATTAATATATAGGTTCACGGAGATAAAAGGCAAGATTGACTATTTCAGCAGGGAGTAAAGATCATTAAAAAAAGAAACAAATGGTACCTTTAATTCAATAACTAAAGTAAAGGGCTCAATGAATGGGTTTAACAGAAAGTTAGACATAACTGAATAGTGAAACTAGATCAGACAAAAATATTGAGAATAAAATAGGGATAAAATGATGGAAAGCAGAGAGACAGCAACAGACACTGTGAATTCACTTCTCAATGAGAAGGTCCACATGGAATTGAAGCTCCAGAATATGAAAGAGAGAACATGCTAGAAACAATCAATGGTTGAAAAGAATGGCTGAGAATGTTCCAAAATAGGTGACAAACAAGTTCAAGAAGCCCTAAGCTGAATAAATGAAAACAACAATAACAACAACAAACTATATTTAGGCATATCAGTAACACTGTTGAAAACCAAAGACAAAGAGAAAATCTTATAAGGAGTCGGGGAAGAGATAGATTGGCTTTAAATGTGCAGAAATTAGGGAATTCCCTAGGAGTTCAGTGGTTAGGGCTTGGTACTGCTGCTGTGGGCCCAGGTTCGATACCTGCTTGGGGAACTAAAATCCCACAAGCCTCATGGTGTAGCAAAAAATGAAGAGACAAAATAAAACATAACTGTAAATGTGCAGAAATTAGACCAACAGTTGATGTTCAACAAAAACAATGAGAACTAGAACACAATGTAATGATATCTTCAATGTGTCAATTTCTATATGCAGACAATAAAGGAATTAAAGTAAAAGGAAGGTATTTTCCAACAAAGGAAAACTGAAAGAGTCTCAAGCAGATATACTTTAAAGAAAATACTCAGCATATTTATTCTGGCAGAAGGAAAAGGATCCTAAGTAGGAAACTGGAGGTTCAGGAAGAAATGAAGAGCAATGAAAAATGTAAATATATGGGAAAATAAAAACAAATACTAACTCTACAAAACAGTGATGTTTTGTTGAGTTGAAAATACACAGATTAAAAATATACAATTAAAGTAAAATTAAAATATGTGACAATGATGGCCTATAAGTCAGGAGAGGATTATTCTAGTGTTCTTGAATTGTCTATGAGGATGTTAAGAGTACTAATTTTACTTATTAGACTTTTATAAGAGAGTGGTAATTATAACCTCTAGGGTAACCACTAAAAAATAATAAAGTTTATAACTATCAAGCTAACAGAAGATTTAAAAAAGGAAAAATAAAAAATAGTTAATCCAAAAAAGAAATGAAAAGCAAATCAAAATAGATGGAATAAATGAAGCATACTTATTAAGATGGAAGATCCAAATCCAGATATATCACTAATCACATTGAATTAAATATTCCAATGTAAAAAGAGAGATTTTCATATTGGAGTTTAAAAAAATCCACTTACTTGCTATTTATAAGAGATACATCTAAAGTCATATAAAGGTTAACAGAATGATGTGTCATGCAAACACTAATCAAAAGAAAGCTAATGCACCTGTATTTATATCAAGGTAGACATTAAGGCAGTGTACACTATTAGAGGTAAAGAAGAACATTTAATAATGCCATAAAGAGATTATTTAAGGAAGAGAAAACCAAACCTAAATTTGCATGCTTTAAAAAACACAGCCTCTAAGTATACAAAGCAAATAGAAAAATTAAAACTTCTAGTGGAAGATTTACGCATACTTTTCTCTGCAACTAAAAAAAGCAAGCAAATAAATACAGCAAGAAGACTGAAATGACACATCTTGAATCCAATAAAGACAGAATATACATTCTTTTCAAGTACATATGAAACACTGAAAATGCTGTGAAAATCAACAAAATTTCAACTGGTTGAAATTGTGCGATTTTTTCTCTGCCAAAGCAAGTCAGAAGTTAAGAATAAAAACCTAATTAGAAAACCCGTATAGAAATTAATAATATACTTCTCAATAACACACAGGCCAATGAAGAAATTTCAACAGAAATTAGAATATATTTTGAATTGAAAATTAAAATATGAAAATCTCTAGAATGCAATTTAATCTGCTTAGAGGAAAGTATACTGCCTTAATCTTGTATTAGAAAAGAGGATGGGTCTTAAAGTCTTTATTTTAATCTCACTCTTCAATGATGCTTCATTGAGGTGGGAATTTTTGGCACTTTGAAGTGCTCTGAAGTTATTATTTTCCTGGCTTCCACTGTTGCTAAGTGAAAATGAAAGTTGCTCAGGAGTATTCAACTCTTTGTGACCCCATGGACTATACAGTCCATGGAATTCTCCAGGCCAGAATACTGGGGTGGGTAGCTTCTCCCTTCTCCAGGGGATCTTCCCAACCCAGGGATCAGACCCAGGTCTCCCACATTGCAAGTGGATTGTTTACTGGTTGAGCCACAAGAGAAGCTCAAGAATACTGGCATGGGTAGCCTGTCCCTTCTCCAGTGGATCTTCCCAACCCAGGAGTCAACCAGAGTCTCCTGCATTGCAGGCAGATTCTTTACCAATTGAACTTTCATGGCTTTCAATCTAATATGGTTCCTTGGTGGATATTCTGGCTTCTCTCTCTTTCTTTCTGGTTGCTTTTAGTATCTCCTACTGTCTTTAGAGTTGAGTGAAAAAGCTGGCTTAAAACTCAACACTCAAAAAATTAAGATCATGGCATCTAGTCCCATCATTTCATAGCATATAGATGAGGAAACAATGGAGACAGTGAAAGACTTTATTTTCTTAGGCTCCAAAATCACTGTGGATGGTGACGGCAGCCATAAGGACTGAAAGTGGAGGGCTGGAAAAATATATTCCATGCAAACAGAGACCAAAAGAAAGCAGGACTAGCAATACTCATATCAGATAAAAAAATAGATTTTAAAATAAAAGCTGTGAAAAGAGACAAAGAAGGACACTAAATAATGATCAAAGGATCAATCCAAGAAGAAGATATAACAATTATAAATATATATGCACCCAACAAGGAGTACCACAATATGTAAGGCAAATGCTAACAAGTATGAAAGGGGAAATTAACAATAACACAATAATAGTGGGAGACTTTAATACCCCACTCACACCTATGGATAGATCAACTAAACAGAAAATTAACAAAGAAAAACAAACTTTAAATGATACAATGGATCAGTTAGACCTAATTGATATCTATAGGACATTTCACCTCAAAACAATGAATTTCACCTTTTTTTCAAATGCACACGGAACCTTCTCCAGGATAGATCACACCCTGGGCCATAAATCTAGCCTAGTATATTAAAAAAAAATTTAAATCATTCCAAGCATCTTTTCTGACCACAATGCAGTAAGATGAGATGTCAATTACAGGAGAAAAACTATTAAAAATTCCAACATATGGAGGCTGAACAACACACTGCTGAATAACCAACAAATCACAGAAGAAATAAAAAAAGATATCAAAATATGCATAGAAATGGGTGAAAATGAAAATACAACAACCCAAAACCTATGGGACACTGTAAAAGCAGTGCTAAGGGGAAGGCTCACAGCAATACAGGCTTACCTCAAGAAACAAGAAAAAAGTCAAAAAAATAACCAAACTCTATGCCTAAAGCAACTAGAAAAGGAAGAAATGAAGAACCCCAGGGTTAGTGGAAAGAAAGATATCTTAAAGATCAGGGCAGAAATAAATACAAAAGAAACAAAAGAGACCATAGCAAAAATCAATAAAGCCAAAAGCTGGTTCTTTGAGAAGATAAATAAAACTGACAAACCACTAGCCAGACTCATCAAGAAACAAAGTGAGAAAAATCATATTAACAAAATTAGAAACGCAAATGGAGAAATCACAACAGACAACACAGAAATACAAAGGATCATAAGAGACTACTATCAGCAACTATATGCCAATAAAATGGACAACTTGGAAGAAATGGACAAATTCTTAGCAAAGTATAACTTTCCAATACTGAAACAGGAAGAAATAGAAAATCATAACAGACCCATCACAAGCATGGAAATTGAAACTATAGTCAGAAATCTTCCAGCAAACAAAAGCCCAGGACCAGACAGCTTCATAGCTGAATTCTACCAAAAATTTGGAGAAGAGCTAACACCTATTCTACTCAAACTCTTCCAGAAAATTGCAGAGGAAGGTAAACTTCCAAATGCATTCTATGAGGCCATCATTACCCTAATATCAAAATCTGACAAAGATGCCAAAATAAAAAAAAAACTACAGGCCAATATCACTGATGAACAGAGATGTAAAAATCCTTAACAAAATTCTAGCAAACAGAATCCAACAACATATTAAAAAGATCATACATCATGATCAAGTGGGCTTTATCCCAGGGATGCAAGGATTCTTGAATATCTGCAAATCAATCAATGTAATAAACCACATTAACAAACCGAAAGATAAAAACCATATGATTATCTCGATAGATGCAGAGAAAGCCTTTGACAAAATTCAACAACCATTTGTGATTAAAAAGTCTCCAGAAAGCAGATATAGAATGAACATCAGTTTAGTTCAGTTCAGTGGCTGAGTCATGTCCAACTCTTTGCAACCCCATGAACTGCAGCACGCCGGGCCTCCCAGTCCATTACCAGCTCCCAGAGTCCACCCAAACCCATGTCCATCGAGTTGGTGATGCCATCCAGCCATCTCATCCTCTGTCTTCTCCTTCTCCTCCTGCCCCCAATCCTTCCCAGCATCAGGGTATTTTGACTTCAGTGAGTCAACTCTTCGCATGAGGTGGCCAAAGTATTGGAGTTTCAGCTTCAGCACCAGTCCTTCAAATGAACACCAAGAGCATTGGTGGTTCAGTGGTAGAATTCTCGCCTCCCAAATGAACACCAAGGACTGATCTCTTTTTGGATGGATTGTTGGATCTCCTTGCAGTCCAATGGACTCTCAAGAGTCTTCTCCAACACCACAGTTCAAAAGCATCAATTCTTCAGTGCTCAGCTTTCTTTATAGTCCAACTCTCACATCCATGCATGACTACTGGAAAAACCATAGCCTTGACTAGATGAACCTTTGTTGGCAAAGTAATGTCTCTGATTTTCAATATACTATCCAGGTTGACCATAACTTTCCTTCCAAGGGGTAGGCGTCTTTTAATTTCATGGCTTCAATCACCATTTGCAGTGATTTTGGAGCCCCCCAAAAATAAAGTCTGACACTTTTTCCACTGTTTCCCCATCTATTTCCCATGAAGTGATGGGACCAGATGCCATGATCTTACCTCAACATAATAAAAGCCATATATGATAAACCCACAGCAAACATTATCGTCAATGGTGAAAAACTGAAAGCATTTCCCCTAAAGTCAGCAACAAGACAAGGATGCCCACTCTCACTACTACTATTCAACATGGTTTTGGAAGTTTGGGGCACAGAAATCAGTGCAGAAAAAGAAATAAAAGGAATCCAGATTGGAAAAGGAGAAGTAAAACTCTCACTGTTTGCAGACGACATGATCCTCTACATAGAAAACCCTAAAGCCTCCACCAGAAAATTACTAGAGCTAATCAATGAATATAGTAAAGTTGCAGGATATAAAATTAACACACAGAAATCCCTTGCATTCTTATACATTAACAATGAGAAAACAGAAAGAAATTAAGGAAACAATTCCAATCACCATTGCAGCGAAAAGAATAAAATACTTAGGAATATATTTACCTAAAGAAACAAAAGACCTATATATATAAAACTATAAAACACTGATGAAAGAAATCAAAGATGATACAAATAGATGGAGAAATATACCATGGTCATGGATTGGAAGAATCAATATAGTGAAAATGAGTATACTACCCAAAGTAATCTATAGATTCAATGCAATCTCTATCAAGCTACCAATGGTATTCTTCACAGAACTAACACAAATAATTTCACAATTTGTTTGGAAATACAAAAAACCTCAAATAGCCAAAGCAATCTTGAGAAAGAAAAATGGAACTGGAGGAATCAACTTGCCTGACTTCAGGCTATACTACAAAGCTACAGTCATCAAGACAGTATGGTACTGGCACAAAGACAGAAATATAGATCAATGGAACTAAATAGAAAGCACAGAGATAAACCCACACACCTATGGACACCTTATCTTTGACAAAGGAGGCAAGAATATACAATGGAGAAAAGACAACCTCTTTAACAAGTGGTTCTTGGAAAACTGGTCAATCACTTGTAAAAGAATGAAATTAGAACACTTTCTAACACCATACACAAAAATAAACTCAAAATGTATTAAAGATCTAAATGTAAGACCAGAAACTATAAAACTCCTAGAGGAAAACATAGGCAAAACACTCTCCAACATAAATAACAGCCGGATCCTTTATGACCCACCTCCCAGAGTAATGGAAATAAAAACAAAAAAAATGGGACCTAATTAAACCTAAAAGCTTTTGCTCAACGAAGGAAACTATAAACAAGGTGAAAAGACAGCCTTCAAAATGGGAGAAAATAATAGCAAATGAAGCAATGGACAAAGAAGTAATCTCAATATTTATAAGCAACTCCCACAGCTCAATTCCAGAAAAATAAATGACCCAATCAAAAAACGGGCCAGACCACAGCAATCAGAGCAGATAAAGAAATCAAAGGAATACAGATTGGAAAAGAAGAAGTAAAACTCTCTCTGTTTGCTGATGACATGATCCTCTATATTGAAAACCCTAAAGACTCTACGAGAAAATTACTAGAGCTAATCAGTGAATATAGCAAAGTTTCAGGATACAAAATCAACACACAGAAATCCCTGGCATTCCTATACACTAACAGTGAGAAATCAGAAAGAGAAATTAAGGAAACAATCCCATTCACCATCGAAACAAAAAGAATAAAATACTTAGGAGTATTTCTACCTAAAGAATCAAAAGACTTGTATATAGAAAACTATAGAACACTGATGAAAGAAATCAAGGAGGACACAAACAGATGGAGAAATGTACCGTGCTCATGGATTGGAAGAATCAATATAGTGAAAATGAGTATACTACCTAAAGCAATCTATAGATTCAATGCAATTCCTATCAAGCTACCAGAGGTCTTCTTCAAAGAATTAGAACAAATAATTTCTCAATTTGTATGGAAATACAAAAAACCTCGTATAGCCAAAGCAATCTTGAGAAAGAAGAATGGAACTGGCGGAATCAACCTACCTGACTTTAGGCTATACTACAAATCCACAGTCATTAAGACAGTATGGTACTGGCACAAAGACAGAAACATAGATCAATGGAACAGAATAGAAAGCCCAGAGATAAATCCACGCATCTATGGACACCTTATCTTTGACAAAGGAGGCAAGAATATACAATGGAGAAAAGACAACCTCTTTAACAAGTGGTGCTGGGAAAACTGGACAGCCACTTGTAAAAGAATGAAACTAGATCACTTTCTAACACCATACACAAAGATAAACTCAAAATGGATCAAAGATCTAAGCATAAGACCAGAAACTATAAAACTCCTAGAGGATAACATAGGCAAAACACTCTCTGCCATAACCCAAAGCGGGATACTCCATGACCCACCTCCCAGAATATTGGAAATAAAAACACGAATAAACAAATGGGACCTAATTAAAATTAAAAGCTTTTGCACAACAAAGGAAACTATAAGCAAGGTGAAAAGACAGCCTTCAGAATGGGAGAAAATAATAGCCAATGAAGCAACAGACAAACAATTAATCTCAAAAATTTACAAACAACTCCTGCAGCTCCATTCTAGAAAAATAAACAACCCAATTAAAAAGTGGGCCAAAGAACTTAACAGACATTTCTCCAAGGAAGATATAAAAATGGCTAACAAACACATGAAAAGATGCTCAACATCACTCATTATCAGAGAAATGCAAATCAAAACTACAATGAGGTACCACTTTACACCAGTCAGAATGGCTGCCATCCAAAAGTCTACAAGCAATAAATGCTGGAGAGGATGTGGAGAAAAGGGAACCCTCTTACACTGTTGGTGGGAATGCAAACTAGTACAGCCACTATGGAAAACAGTGTGGAGGTTCCTTAAAAAGCTGCAAATAGACCTGCCATATGACCCGGCAATCCCACTGCTGGGCATATACACCGAGGAAACCAGAATTGAAAGAGCCACGTGCACCCCAATGTTCATCGCTGCATTGTTTACAATAGCCAGGACATGGAAGCAACCTAGATGCCCATCAACTGACGAATGGATAAGAAAGCTGTGGTATATATACACAATGGAATATTACTCAGCATTAAAAAAAAATTCATTTGAAGCAATTCTACTCAGATGGACGAAACTGGAGCCCATTATCCAGAGTGAAGTAAGCCAGAAGCAAAAACAACAATACAGTATATTAACACATATATATGGAATTTAGAAAGACAGTAATGAGAACCCAACATGGGAGACAACAAAAGGAACGCAGATGTATAGAATAGACTTGTGGACTTTGTGGATGAGGGTAAGGGTGGGATGAGATGGGAGAAGGGCATTGAAGCATGTTAATTGTCATGTGTCTAATCAATCGCCAGCCCAGGATTGATGCTCGGGACTGGTGCAGCGAGATTTCCCGGGGGGGGGAGGGAGGAGGGAGGGGGGACCCGGAGGGGAAGCATATGTAAACCCATGGTGATATCATGACAATGTATGGCAAAAACAATAATTAAAAAAAAATAAATAAATAAATAAAAAAAAAAAAAACAAAAACAAAAAACGGGCCAGAGAACTAAACAGACATTTCTCCAAAGAAGACATACAGATCACTAACAAACACATGAAAAGATCCTCAACATCACTCATTATTAGAGAAGTGCAAATCAAAACCACAATGAGGTACCATCTCATGCCGGTCAGAACGGCTGCTATCCAAAAGTCTACAAGCAATAAATGCTGGAGAGGGTGCAGAGAAAAGGGAACCCTCTTACACTGTTGGTGGGAATACAAACTAGTACAGCCACTATGGATAACAGTGTGGATATTCCTTAAAAAACCGGAAATAGAACTGCCACACGACCCAGCAATCCCACTGCTGGGCATACACACGAAGGAAACCAGAATTCAAAGAGACATGTGTACCCCAATGTTCATCGCAGTACTGTTTATAATAGCCAGGACATGAAAGCAATTTAGATGTCCATCAGCAGACAAATATATAAGAAAGCTGTGGTACATATACACAATGGAATATTACTCAGCCATTAAAAAGAATACATTTGAATCAGTTCTAATGAGGTGGATGAAACTGGAGCCCATTATACAGAGTGAAGTAAGTAGGAAGGAAAAACACCAATACATATTTTAAAATACCAATACCAAAAACACCAATATATATTAACACATATATATGGAATTTAGAAAGATGGTCATGATAACCCTATATGCGAGACAGCAAAAGAGACACAGATGTATAGAACAGACTTTTGGACTCTGTGGGAGATGGCAAGGGTGGGATGATTTGAGAGAATAGCATTGCAACTTGTATATTATCATATGTGAAGCAGATCTCCAGACCAGGTTCGATGCATGAGACAGGGTGCTCAGAGCTGGTGCACTGGGATTTCTCAGAGGGATGCGATGGGGAGGACAATGGGAGGAGGGGTTCAGGATGGGGAACACATGTAAACCCATGGCTGATTCATGTCAATGTATGGCAAAACCACTACAATACTGTAAAGTAATTAGCCTCCAAATAAAATAGATAAATAAATAAAATAAGACACTTGCTCCTTGGAAGAAAACTTATGACAAACCTAGACAGTGTATTAAAAAACAGACATTACGCTGTGACAAAGGTCTGCATAGTCAAAGCTTTGATTTTTCCAGTAGTCATGTATGGATGTGAGAGTTGGACCATAAAGAAGGCTGAGAGCCAAAGCATTGATGCTTCTGGACTGTGGTGTGGAGAAGACTCTTGAAAGTCCCGTGGACTGAAAGGAAATCAAACCAGTCAATCCTAAAGGAAATCAACCTTGAATGTTCACTGGTAGGACTGATGCTGAAACTGAAGCTCCAATAATCTGGCCACTTGATGCAAAGAGCCAACTCTTTGGAAAACACCCTGATGCTGGCAAAGACAGAAGACAGGAGGAGAATGGGACAACAGGGGATGAGATGGTTGGATGGCATCACTGACTCAATGGACGCGAGTCTGAGCAAGCTCTGGGAGATAGTGAAGGACAGGGAAGCCTGGTGTGCTGCAGTCCATCAGGTCACAAAGAGTCGCACTCTACTTAGTGAGTGAACAACAACAATTGTCTTAAGGCGACTCAGCGGTGAAGAATCTGCCTGCCAATGCAGGAAACTTGGGTTTGATCCTTGAGTCGGGAAGATTCTCTGGAGAAGGAAATGGCAACCCACTCCAGTATTCTTGCCTGGGAAATCCCATGGACAGAGAAAGAGTCAGATACTAAACTCAGTCACTAGACTAGACTAAGAGACTAAATAGCAACAACAACATCTTTAGAGTTCTGTAGTTTCACTATGATGAGTAGTGTGCCATCATTATTGAATTAAGGATTCATAACTTAAATGAATTTTGGAAAATTTATAGCTATGAATCTTTCAAATATTTCTCTTATTCTATTTTCTCCTATTTGGACATTCATTAAATATATGAAGGTTTCTCAAATGCCTTGGGTTATCACTAAACAGGAACTAACTTTTAGGTGATTTCCCAATTTGTAGGGTCTCAGCGATGAACTGAGGTAAATCTGGAGTCATGTATGGTACAGGCTCAAGACTTCACATTCTCAAGTAGAGGCTTATTCCCCTCACTCAGAAGCTAAACAGAGATAGCAAGAGCTGAATATAATAAAAAATCCACTCTTCCACCCTGAAGTACACCTCTTAGTGGGTCTCAGTTTTGTGTAAGGTTTTTAGCTCCATCTCCCAGCCTCACAGCAGTCTAAGGACTGATCCGTTCCCAAGTAGACAACAGCAACTCTAGCTGCTACATTTTCCCATTTAATGCACTGATCCTCCCCATTAGCTGCAGTGTCAGGGGAAAAACAGAAGAAAGCCATGCTCAGTCGTGTCTAACTCTTTGTGGCCCCAGGACTGGGGCCTGTCAACTCCTCTGGCCATGGAATTTTTTCAGGCAAGAATATTAGATTGGGTGCCATTTCCTACTCCAGGGGATCTTCCCTACCCAAGGATCAGAACCCACATCTCTTGCATCTCCTGCATTGGCAGGTAGATTCTTTACCACCAACATCACCTGGGAAGCCCCAGCGTCGGAAGATATGACTATTAACTCTTGTCTTTACGAGCCTCCCAGTGCTGGGACCTAAGATTTCTCTTTGATTCCTATGTGTTGAGCTGTGCAGTTAATTTTTGTTGTATTTTACCCAGTATATTGAAAGGTTTATAGCAGGAGTTTTTCTAGGTATCTCAGCTCATCATCTTGCAGAACTGGAAGCTGGAATTGTATTTTTACCAGTATAAAAAATGCTAGCTAAATTGTGACCTCAAAGCTGTAAACTCATCAAGAAACTAGTAAGAAATTAAGTGGGATGATATGGGAGAATGGCATTGAAACATGTTAATTATCATATGTGAAATCAATCGCCAGCCCAGGGTTGATGCTCAGGGCTGGTGCACTGAGATGTCCCAGGGGGAGGGAATCAGGAGGGAGGTGGGAGGGGGGTTCTGGAGGGGGAGCATATGTAAACCCATGGTGGCTTCATGTCATTGTATGGCAAAACCAACACAATAAAGTAAAGAAAATTTAAAAAAAAGAAATTAAATATCTAACAAAGAAATCATGGAATTTTTCTCTGTAAAATGTCAGTCTGGTGACTTTTTTTTTAAAATTAAAACAATACCCAAAATACTACCCACAAATCTTTTACATACCTCTTTAAATTGTTTACAAATCATACTCTCCCTCCCAGCCACAGAGATTGAAGAAAAAAGAAGCAGAATTGAGCTAAGCAGAAAGAAGTCTAAATTTCAAATATAGTCAATTTTCATTAGGAAAAATAACAAGCAAACAAAACTAACTGCTATCAAGAATTTGTTCAAGAACTTAACCAGTTAATACCTGGAGATCATTATTTATGTGGATTAGCCGCCTATGTTTTCCCCACCCACAGCTCTTGGTTACAGTTGGTGTTTCCTGGATGATGGCCTCAGTCTTGGATCATAATCACTGACAGTGGTCCTTAGGGAAAGCAGAAGGAAAGTTAAATGCTGACTAAGAATTTAATATATTCCAAATACTATTGGGAACTTTACATTCAATATTTCAGTTAATTAAGTGTCATTAATCTTGTTCTAGAGATAAGAAAATTCAGGCTCCAGATTAGATAGTGCACATGAGCCTAAGAGTTCACAAAGGCTGGAGACAGGACTTGACCTCAAACAGGTATGACTTCGAAGCCTGTGCTAGGTCTACTCCATTAGAAAACCTTCTTTAGCATCTGCTGATAAGCAAAAAAGTTAAATCAGCATGTCTAGATTCAACTAAATAAGAAGAAATGGATTCAAAGAGTTTAGGCTGAAAATACAAAAATGTTAAAGCAAAACAGGCTTGCTGTTGAATCCTTGGCTATTCAGTATATTTTTCTCAACAGAGGAAAATCTAGAGACACTGACTTAATTTTTCTTTGCTTATTAAGTATCAGCAGATACTGAATAAGGCTGAACTCAGTCTGTATGATATCAATTCATTTTATATATAATTTTTTTTCTTCTGAATCTGTCAAACTCTAAAAGCTTACTTCAAAATTTAATATCTCTAGACTCCAAAGCTGCAAATCTGACTGGATCCCAACACAGAGCAGAAGTTAGGAAGTCCCAGGCAAAGGTGAACATGTGCAGGGGAAATGATTCACTGTGCATCTATTTATTTGCATGAGCTGGTGCTCATGATAATGCTGTGTGGTATCAGGAACAAGGAGGTTAGAATGTGTGTCCTGGGAGCAGAAAGCTGAGGGAGACAAGTCTAGCATATTTCACTGCACATAAGCCACACCAACACAAGTACCAAATGGGACTATAGGATGATCTCAGCCTATGTAAGTGCACAGAAAAAAAAAGTGGAAGAAAAAATACTAAAATGTTAAGAATGGATCTAACTGCGAAGAGAGGTTATGGGAGATTCTGTTCTATTCCTTTACATTTATTCTTCTCAGATTTTTTAAAATCACACTGATGCTCGCTGCTATTTTACAAAATATATCATTTATAATACAGCATATTTCCTTAACACAAATATACCAGGTCTAATACATTACTGAAATTACAGAAGATAATCCTGTTCTAGGGATTCACACCAAGTGGTAAATAAAACCACAACCAAGGGACTGTTGAGAATCTGCTTGCCAGTGCAGGGGACACAGGTTTGATCCCTGGTCTGGAAATATTCCACATATCTTGGAGCAAATAAGCCCATGCGCCACAACTACTGAAGCCCACATGCCTAGAGCCTGTGCTCTGCAACAGGAGGGGCCACTGCAATGAGAAGCCCATGCACCATGACCAGAGATTAGCCCCCACTCACTGCAACTAGAGAAAGCCCGAAGACCTCACAGCAACGAAGACCAAGCATAGCCACAAACATTTTGTTTTCAAAGATCCACAAAATTTAATTCAAGCATATCAAAAACCTTCAAATTTTACATGTTTTGCTCAGAAAATACAAGTTTATCCAGAAGTTTACCTTAAGAAAATAATGATGAAAGGCTACAAAGATACCTGGTAAAGAGTTTAAAATACTAAAAAGTTGTAAACAACCTAAATGCTCAACAACAATGTATTAACTAAAAATACCATGGCATGTCTATAAAATGGACTAACATGTAGCCATGAAAATAATATTGTTGAGAAATATTTAATAACATCTAGAGAAGCCCACTGGAGAAGGCAATGGCAGCCCACTCCAGTGCTCTTGCCTGTAAAATCCCATGGACGGAGGAGCCTGGTGGGCTGCAGTCCGCGGGGTCGCCAGGAGTTGGACAGAACTGCGCGACTTAGCAACAGCTGCAGCAGCAGCAGAGAAGCCCACAGCATGTTGTAGAGTGAGTGTGTGTGAGTGTGTGTGTGTGTGTTGGGGGGGGTGGTGAGGGAGAAACAGATTACGAAACAATACTATGAGTTTCATCTTGTTAATGAAAGGTTTATATACAAAATAGATTGGCCAATATATACCATAATGTTAACAGAAATGTTATCTGGGTTGGGAGATTTCAAGTGGTTTTTTTTTCTAAAATTTCTATGATTATATATTAACTTTGTAATACTAAAAATCAATAAAAATTAATTCTTTAAATCTGAACTCCAGATCCAATTTCATTTCTTTGAATTCACGTATCACAACTTTGCATGTGATACTAATTTCCAGCCCAAGATGCTTCCAAATATGGAACACAGCCTACTTGGATGCAGCCTGAACTGGGAGTTCTGGCCTCCAAGGCCAACAGGAAGCCTCCAGCCTAAGGAAATCTCTTCCGATGCCCCTTGGGTGGGCTTCAGGGGTATGGAGTGAGAGAAGCCTCGCTTGCCTCTGGCCTCTCTTGGCTGAGTCTGTTGCCAGTGGCCAGCCAGCCTCCCTGGGTACTCACTGGGGCACAGACTGACCTACTCATCCACAGAGGACTTACTTAGCTTGTTTTTCTACCAAGAATTAAGTCATTTATTCCATGAATTTATTGAGCATCTACTCCCTCTGTGCTAGGCAATAAATTAGGAAATTTTGCACACATTATTTCCTTTAATTCCCATGAAAATCCTCAGAACCATGTTATGGTTCTGATTTTACAGATGAGAGAATCAGGTTGCTTGCTTGCTCCTCACAGTAAGAGGCACAGCTGGGATCCAAGCTCCCAAGCCCAGTGCTTCCTATTGGTTATTTATTTAAAAATAAACTAAAAGATCAATTTTGATGCTTTGAACATTAGTCCACATCTATCACCACATTCACAAGCTGCTTTTCCATTAAAATCCCACGGTCAATGTGGCCTTGACATA
This sequence comes from Antilocapra americana, assembly GCA_007570785.1. Lineage (NCBI taxonomy): Eukaryota > Metazoa > Chordata > Mammalia > Artiodactyla > Antilocapridae > Antilocapra > Antilocapra americana. Next base: position 1,480,319 of record ML661353.1, on the reverse strand, counting down.
GCTAATGCCCACTGCTGAGGGTCTGCGGGCTCTGCCGGGAACCCCGTGAGGAGCAGCATCAAAACGTGGTGGTCTGCAAATGAAAACTGCAGTGAGGTATCTCCTCACACCGGTCAGAATGGCCATCATAAAGAATGCACAAGCAACAAGTGCTGGACAGGGTGTGGAGGGACGGGGCCTCTGGCACGGCCGGCGGGGATGCAAACTGACATGGCCGCGATGGAGGGCGGCATGGAGATTCCGAACAAAACTGGGAATGAAGCCGCCATGTGACCCAGCAACCCCACCCCTAGACGTACACCCTGAGGAAACCAAAACTGAAAAAGACACACTGCAGCGCTATTTACGACACTAGGATATGGAGGCAACCTAGATGTCCATGACAGGTGACGGGCAAGGAAGCTGTGGTACATGGAGTAGACGTGGAATGCCGTGCTGTGCTTGGTCGGTCGGCTGTGTCTGGGTCTTTTTGACCCCATGGACCGTGGCCCTCCAGGTTCCTCTGTCCATGGGGATTCTTCAGGCAAGAATACTCAAGTGGGTTGCCCTGTCCTCCTCCAGGGGATCTTCCCAACCCAGGGATCAAACCCAGGTCTCCCGCATTGCAGGCAGATTCTTCACCATCTGAGCCACCAGGAAAGCCCCAATGGAATACTACTCAGCCATAAGAAGGAACGCTTATTAGAACATCAGTTCTAATAAGGTGGATGAATCTAGAGCCTCTTATACAGAGTGAAATAAGTCAGAAAAAGAATAACAAATATCATATATTAATGCATATACACGGAATCTAGAAAGATGGTTCTGGTGAACCTATTTGGTGAACCTATTTGCAGGACAGCAATACAGATGCAAACATAGAGAACAGACTTATGGACAAATGAGCCAGGGAGGAGGAGAGGGTGAGACGAACGGAGAGAGTAGCATGGAAACATATACACTACCATATGTAAAACAGATAGCCAATGGGAATTTGCTGTTATGACTCAGCGAACTTAAAACGGGGCTCTGTAACAACCTAGAGGGGTGGGAAGGGGTGGAAGGTGGGAGGAAGGTTCAAGAGGGAGGGGAAATATCTGTACTTATGACTGATTCATGTTGATGTATGGCAGAAGCCAAAGCAATATTATAAAGCAATTATCCTTCAATTAAAAATGAATTTAAGACTCTCTTCCCAGGACGAATTTCCATCCCTACCTCTTTTGTCTTTTTATTTTTTATATTTTTGTCCTACCTCCTTTCGAAGACAATGGGCTGCCTTTCTGGGTGCCCAATGTCAATCTATGGCAAAACCAACACAATATTGTAAAGTAAAAAGTCTTTATTGAATTTGTTACAATTAAAATAAACAAATAAATAAAATTTAAAAACCTGGAGGTCATTCCACAGTAGGAGATTCACCATCAGCTGGGTTCTTTGAGGAACCTCTTCTGGAAGCCAGAGATGCTGGGCTACCTTCTGACTTCCCAGAGCTGCCTCCCTGTGCTCCTGCCCAGGTGAATCTGGCTCCAGGACAGTGAAACACAGCTCACAGACTCCCTGCTGGCCTGGGACAGCCTGGGCATGGGCTGGCACCAGCAGCCCAAGACAGGCTCGGTGCCCAGGCTGGTCCAGTCCTTTGCTGCCCAGCCACAAGTGGGTGGCTGTGCCCTTGGCACAGGTTGTGGGACTGCTGGAACTGTGGCAGATACATCAGAAGGAAGACATGCAGGAGGTACAGAAAAGTCTGCTTGCTGTGTGAGATGGGTGACAAAAGGCTAAAAGAGGCTCCTTCTCCCTGACGCTTGTGCAGGGAAGTGCACTTCCCACTGAACTGCCCAAAGCAGGAGAGGCTCTGGGAGACAGAGCAGGTGTAGACACTTATTAAGCATCTCTTGCCAATTATTGTCCCCCAATTTCACCTGTGTCTCACACGAGCCCCTTTACAATCCTGTTTTCTCAGGGAGATGGCTGCAGCCTGAACATGAAGCAGAGGCACTGCTGAAAGTGACCGTGTGGCTAAGGCGATCTCACAGTTGGTTGTGCTGGGCCCCAAATTAGTCTGGCTCTACTGCTGGTGGCGTGGGTGGGGGAGTGTCCCGAGATTTGTCCTGTAGTCCAGGCCGGCCCTTTTGATGTCTGAGCACAGAACAGCTGCATCTCCACACCGCTGCAGCTCAGACCCCACTGAGCTCATCTCACCAGCTTTCAAGGAGCCTCTCCACTTCAGCTGGCTTAGCAGTCCTGTCTGAGCTGTGCTTTCTAGCAGTTCGTGTCTTCATGGCTTCCTGTGTATAAATAGCATCTCTTTAATGAGACTAGAAACTCCCTTGCAGTAGATACCTCTTGGAACGTCTGTCTGCCCAGCTCATAGAGGCAATCATGATTGCTAGCTTCCTGGGAAGACACTGCTTTCCCAGCAGCCAGAGGAGGAAGCTGGCGTGGAGGAGAGCAGCAAGGAGTGCCCTCACAGACCCCCACTGCTGCCTGACCCTCAGGCTCTTACTGGGCCAAGTTACATCTCGGCTTTCTACACCGCCTCTCTTTGCCTCTAGGCTATGGGTCCCAAATTTTTTTTCACTATATCTCACACAATTCAGGTTCTCAATTAGGACTAATGAATTCAAAGAGTTGTCCAGATTATTTTCTGAAACTTTCTGAAACGTTTCCACATCTGTCTTCATCTGCCTTCTCCCCTCAAAACGAATTATTTGCTGGCACTACTGTCGGCTGGTATTAGTGAGCGTAATTCAAAAGGCTCTTTTATAACCTCTTACCCAACTATCTAACCATCCTGGCAATAAACTTGGAGCCCAGGGGAGGCTTGCGCATCTGACGGTGCAGGTGGAGCAGAAAAATGTGAGCACGAGGTCAGCTTCTCCCAAATGTGTCCCTCAGATGTACATGTGTGGTGTGCATACACACACAGACACAAATTCTGGAGTCAAATGAACTTTGAAAGTGCTACAGTGCAGATAAGAAAACCACGGGCTCTGAGGTGGCTGACCCGCCTTCCCCAGAGTTATCTGAGTTGGACCCCCTTTTTAACTTAACATTGCTCCCAACTAGTAGTCTAGGCCACACTCTGGGATGTGTGGTTTTTAGTTTTGCTTTCACGGTAATCACCTTAGACAACCTCATCACACAGCAATTTCCTCACTGCTCAAGAGACCAAATAAGCATTTCAGATGAGATGCAGATGGAGTGGAAGAAACATGGTAAACTGATAGAGCAGAGGTCAATTTCAAGCTACCTAATCAATCATCCGTGTGATGTGATCACCACTTAGTACATTCTGTGGACTCTCACTTTTCTTATCTATAAAATAGAACTGTTATGAGGATTAAACAGAACAATTCTTATTTAAAATGGCATTTCTTCTTTCTCTTCCTCATCTGCATTCTTTCAGCTGTGTTCTTGGAGCTACTGACAACAGAGGGTGGGTAGAGAGATGCTTAGATGACAGGTCTGGAAGCCTAGATGACTTCAACTCATGTTTTAAAAGGTACCCAGAATTTGTTTTAACCAAGTACAGTAACACATGCAGACACAGAAATGACCGTTATGAAGGAAGAAGTTTATACTCATGGTCTCTAGAAATATGAAGTATCGCACACCATGCAGGGACAATGGAGAACCATCAGGGTCAGTCAGGAGGCACAAGGAGGGGCGAAATGTGGGCCAGTCTTTGCTGGTTTCAGTGGAAAGGCAAGGTAAGGCAGGGAACACAGGCAGGACTGCCTCCTCTGGATCACTTGAGTGGGTTCTGGGGTGGAGAGGCTGGCCTACTGGTCTGGCCCTTGACCCTGGAGAGGTTAAGACAGGGCACAGAGGCACTGAGTGTGATAAAGGAGTGTGATAAAGGAGGTGGGGCACCAGACTGGGGACGTGGGCACTAGATTGCTAGATTGTATTTGAAGAACACAGGCTCTAGGAATTAGCTTGACTTGCGAGGGGTATTCTCTCTAGTATCAGCAAGGCCCCAAGACATCAAAGCATTAGGTAACATGTAAAGTGAAAACATGATAATCCCATTAATTCTTTGTACAACTTGGGAAATGGGGACCTGATGCTGTTTGTTGATTCCCAAGTTGTCAACATGTGCAGAACAAAACCCAGCATCTTCCTGCAACCTATTGGTCATGGACTACTTACCTCAGCGAGAGCATCTCCAACCCTCTGGGCACCCTAGACAAATGTCTGGGAGGTACAGGTACCTCTCTTTTGCTCTCTGTGAGCAGTTGCCCCAGTGCTGGAAATGCATGACAAGTAGCCTTCAGTGACAGTGCCCTCAGAGACTGCTGTACCTTCAGAGGGCCATCATAGCCAAGGCTCCCCCCCTTCCTAGAGTGGTCCACAATCAATTTATATGGAAGGATAAAGTCCTCACCATCTCAGCCCAAGTTAAGACAACTGTGAAGGACCCATTCTAGCTCCTGTGTAATTGGGAAGTTGGTCATGGCTGTCAATGGATCTGCATCTGATTCTTTCCTTTGCCCACTACTCCCTCCTTTTTCTCCTTTCATGCATGTTGATCCCCAGAGACACTCAATAAACATCCTGTGTTCTAAATTCTGTCTGAGGTTGCTTCCCAGGAAATCCAACCTATGACCAAGTCTGGGCAATACCTTCTACTAAACCTTTTGAAATTTACTTTCAAGTCTTTTCCTACTGTTAGTGTTTCAGTTCATGGCCACCATTATATATGTTGCTTAGATAACCACAGGAAATCTCAATGGCTCAGTGAGTGAAGAACTGCCTGCAACGCAGGAGACACAGAAGATGTGGGTTCTATCCATGGGTCAGGAGAAGGAAACTCCAGTTTTCTTGCCTAGGAAATCCCAGGACAGAGGAGCCTGGTGGGCTACAGTCCATGGGGTCACAAAGAGTCAGACATGACTTAACACGCATGCAACATCAATGTAGACAACCACAAAAGACTTTAAGGAGTCTAACTCCTGGTCAACTATCAGCAAGGTGAAAAGACGGCCTTCAGAATGGGAGAAAATAATAGCAAACTAAGCAATGGACAAAGAATTAACCTCAAAAATATACAAGCAGCTCCTGCAGCTCAATTCCAGAAAAATAAACGACTCAATCAAAAAAGTGGGCCAAAGAACTAAACAGACATTTCTCCAAAGAAGACACACAGATCACTAACAAACACATGAAAAGATGCTCAGCATCACTCATTATCAGAGAAATGCAAATCAAAACCACAATTAGGTACCATCTCACGCTGGTTAGAATGGCTGCCATCCAAAAGTCTACAAGCAATAAATGCTGGAGAGGGTGCAGAGAAAAGGGAACCTTCTTATATTGTTGGTGGGAATGCAAACTAGTATAGCCAATATGGAGAATAGTGTGGAGATTCCTTAAAAACCTGGAAACAGAACTGCCATATGACCCAGCAATCCCACTGCTGGGCATACACACCAAGGAAACCAGAATTGAAAGAGACATGTGTACCCCGATGTTCATCGCAGCACTGTTTATAATAGCCAGGACATGGAAGCAACCTACATGTCCATCAACAGAGGAATGGATAAGAAAGCTGTGGTACATATACACAATGGAATATTACTCAGCCATTAAAAAGAATACATTTGAATCAGTTCTAAAGAGGTGGATGAAACTGGAGTCTATTATACAGACTGAAGTAAGGCAGAAAGAAAAACACCAATACAGTATACTAATGCATATATATGGAATTTAGAAAGATGGTTAACGATAACCCTGTATATGAGACAGCAAAAGAGACACAGATGTACAGAACAGTCTTTTAGACTCTATGGGAGAGGGCAAGGGTGGGATGATATGGGAGAATGGCATTGAAACATGTAAATTATATGTGAACTGAATCGCCAGCCCAGGTTCAACGTATGATACAGGGTGCGTGGGGCTGGTGCACCGGCATGACCCAGAGGGATGGGATGGGGAGGGAGGTGGGAGGGGGGTTCTGGATGTTGAACACATGTACACCCATGGCTGATTCATGTCAATGTATGGAAAAACCAACAAAATACTGTAAAGCAAAACAAAAACAAAAACCTACAGTGATCTTTCAGGTCTGACCAAAGGGAGTTACAAAGATTTTCACCTGGGAAAGGTGCCCTATTCACAGCAGAATTGGTGTGCAACAGTCTCTGAGGGCTTTACAGTCAGGACTCAGGCCTCTTGGCTGGCCATGCTCCACACATAGCTGCATCCTTAGCCCAGGTGCTTCTATATTCAGATCCGGAGAAACCTTGAAGACCCTTCTCCAGTCTCATCCAATACTCCTATCCTTTCCCTGCTGCCTGTCCCTGGAGCCCCGTCTATAAAATGGTACGAGCCCTCTGTTCTGGGGTCTCTCTACAGTGAGACATTCTCTCCATCTGCACAGATACGCAGGAAAAGGGGACATTATGGGAGCCAGTGCTTTCTCCTCTTGCTTACACTATCGTAGCGAGTGATTAAAGGCGAGACTGTTACTCTCATTTTGGTGTCTCAATCAATTTTGTCAAAGCCTGGCCACCCAGCACTCTCTAGCTCAGCACAATTCTTGATGAACTTTACTTGTTCCCTGTACAAAAATGACCTTTCAAAGTGAAATTTGCACCCAACATTAACCAAGATAGACCATATTTTGAGCCATAAAATAAAGCTTAAAATTTGTTAAAGAAACTAAATCAAACAAAATATGTTTTCTGACCAAATCAAATTAAACTTGAAATCAATAAAAGATATTTGGGAAAATCCCAAGTTTGGAAGCTAAAAACACATTCTAAGTAACGTATAGATAAAAGAGGCACTCACAAGGGAATCTAGAAAATATTTTTAATTGAATAAAAATTAAAATCTGACAAAATTTGTGAGATACAGCTAAAGCAGTGCTTAGAAGAGGATTCATAGGTTTAAATGATTCTATTAGAAAAAAGAAAGGTCTTGAATCAACTGTCTATACTTACACTTTAGGAAACTAGAAAGAAAACAACAGAATAACCCCAAAGAAAGAAAATAAAGGAAGTAAAGACAAAAGAGGAAGTCAATGAAATTAAAAAACAAAAAACGGAGAAAAATAAATGAAACAAAAATTGATTCTTTGTAAAGTCAACACAATTGGTAAACCAGTCAGACTGACTTAAAAATAAAAGAAAGTACAAATTACCAATTACAGAAATAAAAGAAAAAAGACTGTAAATGCATTAAAAACAATAGGGAACATTAGGAATACTCTATGCCCAACATTCAACAACTTAATTAAAATTGACCAATTCCTTGAAATATCTTAAATCATCAAACGTTTATGCCCTGAAAAATCCTATATCTATGAAGAGAACTGAGTTCATAACAAAACAAACAAAACCTTATAACAACAACAGCAAAGTCCTCCAGGCTCACATAGCCTTAGTTTGAATTCTACCAAACATTAACAAAACAAAAAATAATCCCAAGTCTACACAGTCTCTGAAAATGGACAAGGCAACAGTTCTGACAATGTTCAAGCTGATCCCTCTGCCCACAGAAAACAGAGAAACTCCCTCCTTTGGTGATCTTTTCATGTTCTTTGAAAGGGCTAGTCACAAAGGACCACCCTACTCTCCCACATTCTGAGATAAGACCACTTATACCCTTCTTTAGTGACTCCCTTGTTTTGTAAAACCCCAAATTTTCTCCTTTTTTCTTTGAGACTTTCTTCACTAAACTGCATTATCCCTATTACAAAAGATTGAGTAAAACCACCTCCTCAGTTGCCCAGTGCATCCTGTTGCTGGCGCTTTTGGGGCTGTGACTTGTATAGGGCCAGACCTTGCTTCGATCCCTGCTTACTCCACACAGGTGATGAGCCTCTTCTTCCTGGTCAGTGATGGGGGAAAATAGTGTGTTTCACTCCTGATCTCCAGACTTGTGTCCATCAGTAGTATGATAAGGGTTTGATTCTGATACCTTTTCAGTAACCACTTGATTTCTGGGGCTGAATTCTTTGGGTTTCATAGTCTAACCACTTGGTGATCTCTGTCAATAGATGAAGTTCTCTACAATTTTATAGAGAACTTATTTCTGTTGAGTGGATGATGGCAGGCAATCTGGTTAGTTTTCCACCTTAAGCTCAAATAAAGAATTCCATGCCCAGCCAGAAGTGGGTATCTGGACAGGTGAGTTTTATATTTCTGGATCACGAGTGACTCATGGTTGACATCGTATAATTGAAGTTTTTGTCTCTGTGTATCTGTATTTACATGTTTATAATTCAGAAAAGCCCTTCCCTCTCACTGCGTGAACATGTAATATTTTCCTAACTCCAGATGGTATAACCAAATTAGATTATAAGATCTCTTAAAAATTGTTTTATTTTTGGCTGTGCTGGGTTTGGGTCTTTATCACTGCTTGCGTGCTTACTCTAGTTGCAGGGAGCAGGGACTACTCTCTAGTTGCGGAGCACGGGCTGCTCCTTAAGGGGACTTCTCCCGTTGTGGAATACAGGCTCTAGGTGTGTAAGCTCAGTAGCTGCAGTGCATGCACTTAGTTGCCCCATGGCATGTGGAATCTTCCCGGACCTGGGACTGAATTCATGTTCCTTGCATTGGCAGATGGATTTTTAACCACTGGACCACCAGGGAAATCGAGATGATAAGATCTCTTAAAGAAGCTTTATTCTGACTGGCCTAGAAATAAATATTTATATAAGTTGAATATTCCAAATATTACCAGAAGTTAAAGAAATTGAATCTCAAATATTTTCAGTGTGAAAAACAGAGGTATTCTCAAAGAAACTATGAAACACTTCAAGTAAATTTAGGTAAATCATTTAACAAATAAGACTAGCTTAATATTCGGTTTAATAAACAGAGCTATGTCTTCTTTGTGTTAAATAACTATCCATGTTAAATATTTTATTTGTAAATTTCAATTTTGCTTGGGAATGTTCTTCCTAAACTTATATGGGCTTACTGATTGTATAAGCTAGCATCATATATACTAAATGTTTAAGATTATAAAAAATGTACATTTGTACCTAACCAAATTGAGTCATTATTCTGACAAACTTTCAACAGGAAGTATGTCAGCTTGAAGATAATTTCTAAGAGCTTTAAATAACTCAACCCTGGAGTTAACTGTTGAGTGGGAAAGGTATCTAGATAATTTCAGTAAAATAGAATACTGCATCATTGATACTAAATAGAAGTTAAGTTTATGTACCCTTGCTTTTTATTTTAATATGCTACAGAGAGACTGCATATAGTTAGGTCTGTTAATCGATGTATTTGTTTTTTCCACTTTGAGAAGCTCTGCTATAAGAGACAGAGAAGGCAATGGCAACCCACTCCAGTACTCTTGCCTGGAAAATCACATGGATGGAGGAGCCTGCTAGGCTGTAGTCCATGGGGTTGTGAAGAGTCAGACACGACTGAGCCACTTCACTTTTACTTTTCCTTTTCATGCACTGGAGAAGAAAATGGCAAGCCACTCCAGTGTTCTTGCCTGGAGAATCCCAGGGATGGGGGAGCCTGGTGGGCTGCCATCTATGGGGTTGCACAGAGTTGGACACGACTGAAGCGACTTAGCAGCAGCAGCAGCAGCTATAAGAGATATAGCAGAGCTACATTTGTATCTGTAGATACAGAAAGTCTATGTCATGGTCAAAGCTGACTAGGAGTTGATGGGTTTTTAAGTAAGATTTTCAAAAAGAACTTTAGTATATACTATTATACTGATAAAAAAAAGATTTTTATGTTCTATTAAAAGGAAAACATTTTCTTAGATTATTGGTCAGCTAGTTTTTTGTTTCTGGCCACCCCACATAGCCTGCAGAATCTTGGTTCTCTGATCAGAGATCTAACCCAGGTCCCTAGCAATGGAAGCCTGGAGTCCTAACAGTTGGACTACCAGGGAATTCCCTACTGGTCTGCTCTTAGTAAGAGGTTGTAGAAGGTTATTAATTGCTTTCTGTGTAATCTGCCTACATAGTAGAGATTCTATATATTATCAAAATCATTCCTTTGTGCTTGATGTTGACTTTGTTATGACTTTGATTATTTAACAAAAGTTTCTTAGTTAGGAAATAGATAAGGCTCTTTACAATAATGTTTATTTTAGAAATATTTTATTAGTTAGCCAAGTACTGTTCTCAGTAACCCAGATCCAACTTAATCAGTATTCAAATCGTGTGACAATTTTTGATATTTTATGTTTCCAAAATTAAACCCTAAATGACGACTTTTCCACCTAAAACTGTCTTTGTGATTTCCCAGAGGACTCCTGGAAAATCATAATGCATGTGTTCTCTCACCTTATGAAACAGTCAAGTGTTAGATATATTTAGGCATATGTGATGCTGATGAGTCAAATGGGAAGAGCTGTCAAGCCAGCGGAGAGGCATGGCTGGCCCTTTGTTGTTGTTCAGTCACTAAGTCATATCTGACTCTTAGCACCTCCGTGGATTGGAGCACACCAGGCTTCCTTGTCCTTCACTATCTCCTTGAGTTTGCTCAGATTCATGCCCCTTGAGTCGGTGATGCTATCTAACCATCTCTATGCCGATCCCTTCTTATTTTGCTTTCAATCCTTCCCAGCATTAGGATCTTTTCCAATCAGGAGAGTACTGAAGCTTGGCCAAAGTATTAAAGCTTCAGCATCAGTCCTTCCAACAGCTATTCAGGTTGTTTTCCTTTAGGACTGACTGGTTTGATTTCCTTGACGTCCAAACAACTCTCAAGAGTCTTCTCCAGCACCACAATTCAAAAGCATCAATTCTTCAGTGTTCAGTCTTCTTTATGGTAACTCTCACATCCACACATAACTACTAGAAAAACCATAGCTTTGACTATATGGACCTTTGTCGGTAAAGTTATGTCTCTGATTTTTAATATGCTATCCAGATTTGTCATACATTTCCTTTCAAGGAGCAAGCATCTTAATTTTGTGGCTTCAGTCACTGTCAACAGTGATTCTGGAGCACAAGAAAATAGTCTGTCACTGCTTTCACTTTTTCTCCTTCTGTTTGCCATGAAGTGATGGGACCAGATGCCGTGATCTCAGTTTTCTGAATGTTGAGTTTTAAGCCAGTTTTTTTCACTTTCCTCTTTCACCCTCATCAAGATGCTCTTTAGTTCTTTGCTTGATTGATGTTTATTAATATACAGATCTGATTCAGACTTATTGATTCTATATATAGATATTTTTGGCATATTCTAACTGTATACTTGCCATATTCATAACATAATTTGTCCTCTGTAAAGATCATCCTCTGTACAGATTCCCTGCAAATGTTCATCCACTTTAATAAATTAGATGTGATGTTAATGGCCTTCTTTAAGAACAGTTATTATGTTTATAGTTATGATGTCTCAGGTTTTTTTTGATGGAATTCATTATCTTGCTTTGTACACTGAAGAAACAACTAAATTTCCTTGCCAATTACATTATTATTATGAATTTTCATCATATCTTTCATTTTAATGTTCTATCTCTTAGATGTATAAGAACCCTCTTTTGTTCTTTTCACATTATCTTTAAATTGTCTACTAAATTGCCACTTAGTAGACTATACTTTGTAAAGTTAAATGAAACATTTGTAAATGATATATTTTTCTCCCTGTCTGACCCCTCCAGAATTTAAAAATTCTTACTGAGTATTCTTATTTTCAAAGCAATGTAATTATTTGTGTAGGTTCAACAAGAATCTGTCCTCCTTGTCAACAGAAGGAATACCTGGCACACTGGCTATGCAATCAAACCCTTGCCTAGAATGACATATTTGGGAATGATTTGATTTAGTCAAATGTAACCAGACACTGTAAGTAGTTAAGGCTGATTTCATGGAGTCAATGTTTACAAAGCTCTCTTAGAAAAGTGGCCTGATGTCAGGCTAATAGGGTTCCCAGAACAGAATTAGGTGATTTACACACCTGATTTTAACACATACTAGAAAGCTACAACAATCAAGAATCAGGTGGTATGGGCAAAAGAACAGACCCTTAGATCAGTGGAAAAGATTAGGGAGTTCAGACACAAACACAGATTTTGCTGCAAACACAAGTTTTCAGCAATGGTACAAAGCAGTTCAGTGGAGAAAGAAGCCTTTGAACTAAATGGTGCTACAGCGTTTGCACATGCACATGGAAAAAAGAACTTTCACCTTCATCTCAAACCTTAAAGAGCTAACTCAAAACGGATCAAAGGTCTGAGTGTAAAATGTAAACTATAAAACGCTCCTGAAGAACACACAGGAAAAACTCTTTGCATCCTCAGGTTCAGTCAAGATTTCTTGACTGTAACACCAAATGTATGATACATAAAAGAAAAACACATGTATACCCATGGCGGATTCATGTCAATGTATGGCAAAACCAACACGATAATTGTAAAGAAAATAAATAAATAAAATTTTTAAAAAAAGAAAAAGAAAAACTATAAAGTAAATTCCATTAAAATTATAAATTTTTTCTCTGCAAAAGAAACTACTGGAGAATTAAAATACAAGCTACATCTGGAAACATTTGCAAATCATATATCTGACCAAGTACTTGTACTCAGGACATAGTGTACAGAACTCTCAAAACCCAATGATAAGAAAAGCTGGCAAAAGATTCAGGTACTTCCACCAAAGAAGATATAAATATAGAAAATAAGCATATGAAAAATGTTCAACAACAATAGTCTTTATGAAACTACAAATTAAAACCAAATGAGACATTACATACCTAACAGAATGAGTTAAAAAACTGGCAGTACTAAGCATGGACAAGATTCTGAGCAATGGTAACTGTCAAACTTCAATGGCAGCTACTTTGAAAAAAAGTTTGGGGTTTCTTATAAATGACAAAATGATCTCTGCTTCCAAGGAAAACCATTTAATATCACAGTAATCCAAGTCTATGCCCCAATCAGTAATGCTGAAGAAGCTGAACAGTTCTAATATGACCTACAAGGTCTTCTGGAACTAACACCAAAAAAAAGATGTCCTTTTCATAATAGGGAACTGGAATGCAAAAGTAGGAAGATACCTGGAGTAACAGGCAAGTTTGACCTTGGGGTACAAAATGAAGCAGGGCAAAGGCTAACAAGAGTTTTGCCAAGAGAACACACTGGTCATAGCAAACACCCTCTTCCAACAACACAAGAGATGACTCTACACATACACGTCACCAGATGGTCAATACTGAAATCAGACTGACTATATTCTTTGCAGCTGAAGATGGAGAAGCTCTATATAGTTAGCTGAAACAAGCCCAGGAGCTGACTGTGGCTCAGATCATGAACTCCTTATTGCCAAAATCAGACTTAAATTGAAAACCACTAGACCATTCAGGTATGACCTAAATCAAATCCCTTACGATTACACAGTGGAAGTGACAAACAGATTCAAAGGATTAGACCTGATAGAGTGCCTGAAGAACTATGGATGGAGGTTCATGACACTGTATAGGAGGTAGTGATGAAAACCATCCCAAAGAAAAGAAACGCACAAAGGCAAAATGGTTGTATGAAGAGGCCTTAAAAACAGCTGAGAAAAGAAGAGAAGCAAAAGGCAAAAGAGAAAAAGAAAGATATATCCAGCTGAATGCAAGGAGAGATAAGAAAGCCTTTTTAAGTGAACAAAGCAAATAGAGGAAAACAACAGAATGGGAAAGACTAGAGATCTCTTCAAGAAAATTAGAGCTAGCAAGGGAACATTTCATGCAAAGATGGGCACAATAAAGGACAGAAATGATACAGACCAAACAGAAACAGAGATATTAAGAAGTGATGGCAAGAATACACAGAAAAACTATACAAAAAAGATGTTAATGACCCAGATAACCACAATGGTGTGATCACTCACCTAGAGCCAGACATCCTGGAATACTAAGTCAAGTGGGCCTTTGTTCATCACTGTGAACAAAGCTAGCGGAGGTGACGGAATTCCAGTTGAGCTCTTTCAAATCCTAAAAGATGATGCTGTGAAAGTGCTGCACTCAATATGCCCACAAATTTGAAAATTCAGCACTGGCCACAGGACTGGAAAAGGTCAGTTTTCATTCCAATCTCAAAGAAAGGCAATGCTAAAGAATGTTCAAACTACTGCACAATTGCACTCATCTCACATGCTAGCAAAGTAATGCTCAAAATTCTCCAAGCGAAGTTTCAATGTACATGAACCGAGAACTTCCAGATGTTCAAGCTAGATTTAGAAAAGGCGAAGGAATCAAAGATCAAATTGCCATCATCATTAAATTGCTGGATCATAGAAAAAGCAAGAGAGTTTCAGAAAAACATCTACTTCTTTATTGACTATGCCAAAGCCTTTGACTCTGTGGATCACAACAAGCTAGAAAATTCTTAAAGACATGAGAATATCAGACCACCTTAACTGCCTCCTGAGAAATCTGTATGCAGGTCAAGAAGCAACAGTTAGAACAGGACATGGAACAATGGACTAGTTTCAAATCAGGAAAGGAGTACATCAAGGCTTTATATCATCACCATGCTTATTTAACTTATATGCATAGTTTTATCATGTGAAATGCTGGCCTGGATGAAGCACAAGCTGGAATCAAGATTGCTGGGAGAAATATCAGTAACCTCAGATATGCAGATGACACCACCCTTATGGCAGAAAGTAAAGAGGAACTGAAGAGCCTCTTGATGAAGTGAAAAAAAGGAGTGAAAAAACTAGCTTAAAATTCAACATTCAAAAACTAATATCATGGCATCCAGTTCCATCACTTCATGGCAAATTGATCAGGAAACAATGGAAACGGGGACAGACTTTATTTTGGGGGGCTCCAAAATCACTGTTGATGGTGACTGCAGCCATGAAATTAAAATACGCCTGCCTCTTGGAAGAACAGCTCTGACCAATTGAGACAGCATATTAAAAAGCAGAGACATTATCTGGCTGACAAAAGTCCATCTAGTCAAAGCTATGGTTTTTCCAGTAGTTATGTATGGATGTGAGAGTTGGAGTGTAAAGAAAGCTGAGTGCTGAAGAATTGATGCTTTTGAACTGTGGTATTGGAGAAGACTCTTGAGAATCCCTTGGACAGCAAGGAGATCCAACCAGTCCATCCTAAAGGAAATCAGTCCTGAATATACATTGGAAGGACTGATGCTACAGCCAAAGCTCCAATACTTTGGCCACCTGATGCAAGGAACTAACTCCTTAGAAAAGACCCTGATGCTCAGAAAGACTGAAGGCAGGGGGAGAAGGGGATGACAGAGGATGAGATGGTTGGATGGCATCACTGACTCAATGGACACGAGTTTGAGCAAGCTCTGGGAGTTGGTAATTGCCAGGGAAGCCTGGCGTGCTGCAGTCTGTGGGGCTGTAAAGAGCTGGACATGACTAAGCAATGGAACTGAACTGAGTTTCTTATAGAGTTAAATATTCATTTACCAAATGATCTAACAATTAACTCCAATGTATTTACCCAAGAGAAACATAACTTACATCCATAGGGAGACTCATATACTAATGTTCACAGAAGTTTTATTTGTTATAGATAAAAACTGGAAATAACCCAAATGTCAATCAGTTAGTGAACTAATAAGCAAATTGTGGTATATCCATTCAGTGGAATATTATCTGGCAATTAAAAGGAGAAAATCAATTACTGATTCATGCAAAAACATATGCATTATGCATTATGTCAGGGAGAAATTCCAGACTGAAAAGAAAATATAACTCCATTATATGACATTCTGGAATAGGCAAAGCCATCTGTATAGAGAATAGCCTAGCCAGCAACTGGAGGTGGGCGAAGGGGTTGACTGCAAAGAGGCAGCTTTAGTTTTTAGAGATGAAAGTTCTATATTTTGATTACCATGGTAGTTATACAGCTGCTTAAATGTGTCAAAACTCACAGCATTATACACCAAAGAGAGTAACTTTTACTGTGTATAACTTTAAGAAAAATACAGAAAGATGGAAAAGAGTGTGCAAGCAATTTGGTCACATCAACCTTCTGCTTGAAACCTTTCCAGGGCTCCAAGAACTGTCAGCCCACGTTTTCTAGCACACAGCCACAGTCTCAATCCAGCCTCATCTCTGGCTAAGCTCCTCATTCAATACCATCTGCAATTCCTGCATATTGAGGCAGAGTATTGAGCACAGATGCTCAGTCAGCATAGGTTCCATTCCTTCATACATCTTTCTGCATTTGTTTATGTTAGCCCTTTCTCCTCAGAGCTCTTTCTACTCCTCACCACAGTTAACTTGCAGGCAGTAAGTCTCAGGCAATACCTCCTCCTGACATGTCTCTCTAAACCACTTCCTCCCTGTCTCTGCCCCCCATAATAAGTCGGGTCTGGCACACTGCTTCTGAGCTTCCTGATCTGTAAAGACAAAGGTGTTCAAGCCTTGCATATTCTGAAGAAAGGACTGATTTTCAGTTGGCTCCTGGAGGACTGACTTTTAAGTCCTTAAAATAGTCCTGTCCACTAACAGAGTCTTTCATACCTGGGACCTTGGAATATGCCAGATAGTTTACACTAATTACATGACTTGTGCTAGCGCCCTTGAGCTACACTGTATTAGCAGCCTCTGGACGGACTGAAGGTTAAATAAGTCCATCCTACATGCCTAAGTAACTGACTGCGAATGAAAACCCTAGACTTCAAGGCTTGGGTGAACTTCCCTGGATGGCAATACTTCCTACATGTTGTCACCATGTTGCTGGGAGAATTGAGCATTGTCCATGGGATTCTAAAAAAGAGCATATTTGGAAGCCTGTGCCTGATTTCTCCTGAACTCTGCCCTATGTACCTTTTGCCTAGGTTTTAATTTGAATCCTCTTAGTGTAATATATTGGAACTATGACTACAACCACTTTTCTGTGTTCTATGAGTCCTTCTAGAGAATTATCTACTGAGAGTGGTTCTGGCGCATCAAACCATTGTGTTAACTTCAATCAGAGCACTTATCATAATGAGCTGACAATGCCTGTCTCTCTCTGTTCTGTGACTCCTTCAAGGGCAGTGACCTTGGATGATCTGTCTGCCAGCCCTGGGGCCCAGTACTGTGCCTGGAAAATGATGTGTTAAATAAACGTCTGACTGCGAGAGGGGCAGTCTTCTTATGAGTCTGACTCCCTTCTGAGCCAGAAAACCACCTCCAGGGCTTGAAGAGGAATGCAGAGGTAGCATGGGTTCTCATCCAAGAAATCATGCAAAAGCACTGGTAGTAAGAGCTGTCAACCCCAGAGGCCTGAATTAAGAATTAAGCCTATGAGACAACACATCCAGAATAGGAATTTTAAAAACCTCAGCTGAGTAACAGCAGTGTGATAGCATAGCAGAGGGCTACAGAGGTGACAGGCACTTAAGGGGAGATGAGAACAGGGAGCAGAAAGAAGGGCCATGGAAATTTTACTCTGTCAACGTTTTATTTTCAAAATTTGCCTTTAA
Organism: Antilocapra americana; assembly: GCA_007570785.1. NCBI lineage: Eukaryota > Metazoa > Chordata > Mammalia > Artiodactyla > Antilocapridae > Antilocapra > Antilocapra americana. Next base: position 1,462,970 of record ML661353.1, on the reverse strand, counting down.
GGAAAGCCTTCTCCAAATCAGGATAAATAACATTATAGTGGAAAATGTCAAGATTGGATATTTAAAATTCAAGAAGTCTTTGGAAACAAGGAACGTCTACCTACAGTTCTCTGCTGGATTCCCTGCTAATGTTCTGCCCTGCAGGTTAGCTGCAATTCCAGTCTCAAGTATTAGCCTTTCTGGCTCTTGCTGACAGCTTTTAAAATGTTTAGCAATATTCTCTATCACAAAAATCACAACACCAATACTTAGGCTTTGCTAAGGCTCTTTTTACTGGTAATTCTTAACCTTACTTAAGCAATAAACACAGCTCAATTCAACATACCTGTACTCTGTCTTAGAGTCACAGACCATTCAAAAAGAAACACAATATGCGATAAATGCTAACTCACTAGCAGGAACCCACCTTAAATCAACATCTCTGACTAGAATCATGGAGTTGATTAGAAAGGAGGTCAGACCTCAGATTTCAGTCTCCTCATTTTGAAAATGGGAGTACCTGGGACCCAGAAGAATAGCCCTGGCTGTTGAATAAAGACAACACTGACCAAGCAAGTAGCCAAGACATTATTTCAGTGTGAACTCCCCCAGTATTCTGCTTTTCTCTGTTGAGCCTGGCACAGGCTCCACTCCAAACCTAGCAGAGTCTCCTGATAAGACACACCAATCCAGGCCTGAAAGTGAAAGTCACTCAGTTATGTCCAACTCTTTGCAACTCCATGGACTATACAGTCCATGAGATTCTCCAGGCCAGAATACTAGAGTGGGTAGCCTTTCCCTTCTCCAGGGGATCTTCCCAACCCAGGGATTGAATCCAGGTCTCCCACATTGCAGGCGGATTCTTTACCAGTTGAGCCACAAGGGAAGCCCAACAGTACTGGGGTGGGTAGCCTTTTCCTTCAACAGGGGATCTTCCTGACCCAGGAATAGAACCGGGGTCTCCTGCATTGCAGGTGGATTTTTTTTCTTTTCTTTTCTTTTTTTGGCACCAGAGTTCTAGGACTTTTAATTTGTCCCAAAATTGCTGAAGCAAAAATCATGATAAAACATTCTGCTTTCCTTTACACCCCCCAAAGCAAAAACAAAACAAAACAAAAAACCTCCATAGGAAAAAAAATGGTTTTGTACATGGGAAGAAACAATATAAATTCAAAACTTACAGATAAGGGTTAGCTCTATCACTCATCTCTTTAAAAAGTTTATATGAATATTCAGTCAACACCAACAGGGTTATCTCCCTTGAAATGTTATCTATATGGATTTCCAAGTAGACCACAGGGCTGTATACTGTCTTGGAATGTCCTCAGAAGGCTCTGTCATTGATCAGGTAACAGAGTAAAAACCCCAGAGTCCTTTCTTTTAAATGGAAGAAGGAGAGACAGGGATAGAAGAAACTATTCAAACTTCATCTTCTTTCCTTGTGGCTTGTGGTCTCCTACTCCTCCTCTGCCTCCTCAGAAGCCTCCTTGCCCTCCAAAGCCTCCCCAGCCTCTGCCACCAAATCCACCTCGGCGACCTCTGCCACTACCTCGGCCTCCAAAGCCACCTCTGCCTCTTCCTCGGTCACCAAAGCCACCTTCACCCTTAGGTTTGGCCCAGTCCAAAGTGACTTTGTTTCCATCGATTTCACCATCTTCCATGGCCTCCTTGGCAGGTTTGGCATCTTCCTCACTATTGAAGTCTACAAAACCAAACCCTTTGGAGGATCCAGGCTCCCAGTCAGTGACTATCCTTGCTCAGAGACCCATCAAACGACTCCTTTAACGTCTCTTCTGTTGTATCCTCAGAGAGACCTTTGACAGAGTTTTGGATGGCTGGCTTCTTGCATTAGGTGATCCCCTGGGTCCTTGCAACTCCAGTCTGATGGCTCTGCCCTCAATTTCCCTTTTATTACATGAATTTAAAGCTTCTTTAGCATCTTCAAATGAAGCAAATTCTATAAATGCATACCCTTTAGATTTGCCATTTTGGTTCTGAGGCACCTTGATATGAGTTGCCTTCTCAAATACTTCATGAAGAGTTTCTTCTGTTGCACTATAGAAGAGGTTGCTTAAAACCAGGGTTTATGATTCACCACTCCATGTGCTATTCTTTCCACCTCTATGGTCTTGACTTTGCCTTTCTCTCCAGTGTAGTACAGAGAAATGGATCGCCCATCTATCTCTGTTCCCTGCTTTTCTTCTAAGGATTTTTCTGCATCAGCTTCTGTCTTAAATTCAATATAAGCAATCCCTTTACTTTTTCCATTCTTGCTGACTAATCTGATCTCCACAGCATCTTCAAACACTTCTTTTAATTCATCCTGAGTAACTGTGTAAGGCAGATTTTTAACCAAAAGTGTTCCTGCATCTTGATCTTTCTGTCTTTTCCCTTTGGTTTTTCTAGTTTAATTTCATTGCCAAAGACTTTTAAGCCAGTGAGTTCCAAGGCTTTTTCCAGGTCTTCAGCAGATTCAAAATCCACATAGCCAAACTTCCTAGACACATCAGTTCTGACATTAGCAACAGCAAGATCATTTTTAGCAAAAAGGTCACTGATACCCGTTTTCAATTCAGGAGCAGATTTATTGAAGTTCAGGTTTCCAACAAAGAGACTGAAAGAAGTAGTTGGTTCTGTGCCTTCCATTTTTTGTTTTTTGGCTTCAGGAGCTGCTTTTTGTTTGGCCATTTCCTTCTTTCATTTTCCAGGTGCTTCTTTGACAGGCTCTTCTTCTTCATCCTCTTCCTCTTCTTCCTCCTCATTGTCCTCCTCCTCTTCATCATTGTCATCCTCTTCCTCCTCCTCTTCATCATCATTCTCCTCTTCATCTTCAGCAGCACTCTTGGCCTTCACAGGAACAGCTTTTACTGGAGCTTTCTTTCCTTTGGCTGGTACAATCTCCACAGGTTCTTCAGAGTCATCTTCATCCTCCTCCTCCTCATCATTGTCATCCTCATCCTCATCATCCTCATCATCTGTGGCAGGAGCAGCACCAAAAGCAGCAGCTGCCTTCCTCTCTGCTGGCTCATCCTCCTCTTCATCATCATTGTCTTCCTCTTCACTGTCATCTTCATCTTCTTCATCACTGTCTTCCTTCTTGGCATTCTTGTCATTCTTTGCTCTCTTGCCTGGGGCGGCTGCTCCCTTCTTACCAGAGGTTGCTACCAATGCTTTGCCTGAGGTGGCTCCCTTTTTGCCAGGTGTTACCACTGCTTTGGCAGGTGTAACTGTCTTCTTGGCTGGCATAGCTGCTGCCTTTTTGCCAGGGGTGGCAACTGCAATCTTTTTTGTTGGGGAAACCATCATCTTATTTGCTGGAGTTGTGGTAGCCTTCTTGCTTTTTTTCTGAGGGATAACAACCTCTTCTCCATTGCTCTCATCGTCTTCATCTTCTGACGTTTCCTCATCTTCACTATCTTCTTCTACCTCCTTTGGGTGAGGAGCCATTTTCTTGGAGTCACCTTGATTTTTACCGGCCTTTGAGAGCTTTACCGTGATGGCGGCTTATGACGGCGGAGTGTGTGGCCAGCGAGTGGCGCAGACGAGCCCAGAGGAACTAAGCACCGTCAATGTCGGCCGCTAATCCCCAAGTGCGTACGCTTGGCTGCCAGCTAACGCTCTAGACGGAGGCGAAAGCTGCAAGTGCATCCTTTACCAACCGAGCTATCCTAGTCAAACATGACCTGGCTGGGAAATTTTTGAGTATGTTACTGCATCTCTCTGACCCTATTTTTGTATCTGGATTGGAGGATAGCAACGGACTTTTATGTGGTTAATGAAGTAACATGGAGCCTTATGCCTGGTATATGTAGAAGATACTCAACAAATGTACCTTCCCTTTCTTTTTTCCAGCAAGTCCTCCTCTATGGCAGCCTTTCCAATGAGATTTCCTTAACTGAACTACAGACACCCCCAAAATTATTTGAATTCTACCAAGGATGTTATATCCATTTCAAAAGAATAGAATTCATTCACTGCATATAATGGGTGTCTCTGGACATCAGGACTTAATTCTCTCCAGGAATTCAGTTAAGACATGGTTCCACGGACTCCCACAGCTATACAGGGTTCATGTACCCTTTCATACCTCTAGTGTAGAACACTACCCATGCAGAACTTCCCAAAAACAAGGCAGAAAGTCCAGGCCTGAGGGTTCTCATGTCAACTCTTCCAGTATCATGTTGCTTTAAACCCTCCTCTGCCACTGCAGGGGCAACTCTGAGCCCCTCGAGGAGAAGCCTTCTGGGTCTTAGCTTTTACCTTGTCTCCCCTCACCCCACCTTTCTCCCACATCCACCCACCCTACACCTTCATGCACATACAGCTGTTATCTCTCAACTCATCCATGCTGTCTCAGTTCTCCCAGCCTTGTCCGGACAGTCCATGGATCTCAGCCTAAACCTAGGCTTCTGCCATATTCGTCTGCCTTTTGCCTGCCCTGGGGGCCACCAGGGCTACACTCCACACAAACCTCCCCCCTCTCCAGGGCCTCTTTGGGCTGGTCTGCCACTGCCGAGGAGGAGCAGTAATTCACTTGACTGTAGAAGTGGAAGGAAAGTTATCTGGGCAAAGAGAAGAAAGGGTTCATTTGCCAATTTGCTTAAAGTTCCCCTTTGGTATTTATCTAGTTTGGTTTTCTTAAACTGAGGACTATTTAAGCACTCTGGAGAGGAGGGAAAGGAAAGTTTCAAGGGAAGTGGGATGTGAGGGAGTAAGAGCTGCAGAATTCTGAAAAGCCTTCAGTTGGAGGGTATACCAACAGCTGAGTCATTCAAATTTTCTGAGTTTCACCTGTTTGTTCTGAGACAAGACAGACTGGAGTCATGGAGTACTCAGTGCAGGTGAATGGGCATCCTGCTTCAAGTCTACTGATTTTAGAGCAGAGTTCAAACCCTTTATCTGCCATTCTTGGTACTCTTACACTCAAGCCAACCTCTACTCCTCCTCAACCTGGCCTGTGCTCCATCCAGGAATGGTGGGGATAGGAAAGGGACAACGATCCGGGAGGGGATGCCACAAGACAACCCTGTGCATCTGGAGCCCTGCAGCTTTAACAGGCTGCACCCTAACCCCCATCCAGAAGCATAATGGGTGCACTACCTCCGATTCCCAGGCAGCAACTGTCTTACTGCAAGGGCTCAAAACTAACTTGAATGTTTCTAAGAAGTAAAATATAACAACTAATCAAGGATCACCACTCTGGGCTTCCTTGCTTAATTAATATTTAGGGTCAATGTCTTCCTATCAATTTGCACCCAGAACTCGGTCCCTAGGATATGAAAGGGAGCCCTGAGAGGAGCCCACTAGTCCAGGGGACACCACAGCAATCCCATCTCTGGCAACGCAGTTTCAGCGGGTTCAGGAGGAGAGCCCCTCCTCTGGCAGACAGCCTCCGTCCTGGAGCCAGGACCACACACACTGAATCCAGTCCAGCCTTAGCCAGAGAGCCTTCTCCTCTCTCCTGTTTTACAGAACCCAAGGAGCTGCAGTTCGGAAAGCTAGAGCCGTGCCATCGGTCGAACGTCTGGAGAAGGGAAACAGCACATCAAGGGATCACGTTCTAGTCTCACCGTAAACACTCAATTTCCGAGTTGAAGACGCGCCTAGCTACGAGGGGGGAGGGGGCCGACCAGGCTCAGCTGTAACACAAGTGGTTAAAAGAAGGGACGCGAGTGGTGGGCGGTGATGGTGGTAAATCAGAAGAAAACCCGATAAAACCAAGATTCAGAAGAGCGAAGCAATAGGTACCAAGGAAGCGAAAGATGGGAACAAGCAATAGAAAAAGTGCAGGAGGAAAGGGCGGGCGGAGACACCGGCTCGAGGGGGATGGAGAGAAGGCGCTCTAGACGGACAGACGCGGGGAACGCAAGGGGTGCGGCGGCGGCGGCCCCCTTACCGGCGGTGGCCGAGCGCAGGCTCTCCAGGCTCCAGGAGCGGGACAGGGCGCCGCGCATGCCCCCGCTGCCGCCGCGGCCCCCGCACACCACGCCGCTGCTGTCCGAGTCGGAGCCCGGGGACAGCCCGGCGCTACTGCCGCCGCCGCTGCTGCTGCTCGTGCCGAGGTCCCCGCTCGTCTGCCCGCTCGACTCGCTCGGGCATTGCTGCGCTCTCGTGCAGGCGGGCCCGAGCTCCAGCCACAGGTTCGCGGGCGGCTGGGCCGCGGCGGCGCCGGGGCTGCCGGGCGACTGGGCCAGCGAGCTGGGGCCCGGGCCGGGCGAGGGGCGTGCAGGCGGCCGCGCGGCGTCCTCGGCCCCATCCCCGCCGCCGCGCGGCCGCCGCTCCGGGCCCGCTGACATCATGGGGCTCCGCCAAGGAGGCTCCCGGCCGCCGCCAGCCGCTCGGGCGCCGCGGCCGCGGCGGCGGGGACCCTCAGCGGGCGCGGGGCGCGCGCGGCTCGGGCGAGGCCAGGTGGCCGCGGGGCAGGAAGCGGCGCAGGTGCTCGTCGTCGGTTCCCGGCCGCCCGGCGGGCGCTGCGCCGCGGCGCTTACCCCGGTGCGGGTCGCGGGCTCGGTCAGCACGCGCTCACGCAGGCGCGCACGCAGGCTCGGGGCGGCGGCGGGCGCGGCGCGTCGGGCCCCGGGCAGCTCTGGGCCCCCGCGGGGCCGTGCCCTGCCGCCGGCATCCGCGCGCGTGGGTTAGGACTGGGGCATCCTTGGAAGGAGGCGTCCCAGACAGCCCGCAACCACGGCGGTGAGGAGTGCTGGCGGCCGCTGGCGTGGCCCCCTCTAGGCGCCAACGCGTCCGCGCCCGTCTGGGGCAGGAGTGTAGGCTGGAGGCCACGCTCAGCCCTGCACGCCGGGTCGGGGAGCGCGCTGGGCGGCGTCGCGTCCCTCCTCTCCGGGTCTGCCACGCGGCGGTGCGCGGGGAGCTTCGGCGCTGACGCCCCTTGGGCCAGCGGGCCAGCAGGAGGATGCCCGCGGTGCTCCTCCATCGAAAGTAGAGTCACGGTCCACGCCAAATAATTTTAGGAAGTGTCGGGGAAAGTCCAGTGACAGGTACAATCGAAAATGGGAATCACAAAACACATGACATAGAGCCGAGAGCCAAGGATTCTAGGGTTTTTCAAATTTTGTTGTTGCGGAGGCAGGGATTAGAGAGCGGAGCGGTTCCTCCAACGCTCCCACACACCCGTGAGCATTCTGCAGGTTCTTGGAGTGTGCCTAGAGGGAGGGTGAGGCACCTCAACTGCTCCAAACACGCGCGACGAAAAGTCAGAAGTGTGAGAGGACGTCCCAGTAACTACTGACAAGGGCTAAGCAGGGCTGCAGACAGCCCCCGTTCCCAGGCTCACCACTCCTGCAAGCTCTAGGGAGCTGGCTGTAAAGCAGCATAAGTATTAACGAAGGTGAGGATGAAATGAGAGGTCCTTGCCATGCCCCAGCATACTAGCTGGGGTAGAGTGAAGGCTGGAAAAGTGGTCCTTCTCTCCGCTTCCCTCCACTTGCGGGATTTCCTGTAGCCCATCTCCTTCCCTAAGCAATGTGTGTGCCTAGCTCTGTATCATAAGGGATCCTGCCTCTTCATAGATATCATCTCCGCTTCTTACAAGCCCTGGGTTATCTCTTCATACGATACCCACCCTAACAACTCGGGGCTGGGACAAGGGCATGGCAGCGTTTATGTACAAAGTACAGAACTCTGCGCAAACAGAAGGCAATACTAGTGTTTTGGAAGTTCAATTCTCAGCTAAAGCTGCACCTTGAAGGCACCCTCCCCCCTTAACTTCTCTGGGAATCCTTCTTGATCATTCTATACCTTGTATGCACACTTCCCACCCATGCCCTCCTCTGACTCCCCCCTGCTCTTTGGTGCAGGCTTTCTGCAAGGAGAGTCACCATCTCTGTTCTTGTCTGATTGTCCTGTTGAGGCCTGTGAACCTAGCCCGTGTGGGTAGGAAGAACTGCTGTGGGAGGGATGAGTCACAAATCAGGAGATACCCTCCCAGTCTATCAGCAAATCTGTGGCTTCTCCCTTCAGAATAACTGTCCAGGGTGCCCATTTCTTTTACTTTACTGCTCCCACTACCACACTGTGTTTAGAAGACAGCTTCAGTTTCTCGACTTCCACAGAACAGCCAGAGAGGGAGCGCTAAATTAAAATATAAGTCATACCATGTCCTGCTCCTGATTCAGACCCTTCAGTAGCTTCTCTCACAATCAATGAGTCCAGCAAGACCCTGTGTATTCCCCATTCTGTTCTCCACTGTCTGTCATCACTTCCTTTCCCTTGCTCCTTGCGCTCCAGCCACGGTGGCTTCCTTGCTGCCTCTCATTCCTGCCGGAGGGCCTTCACACTTACTGTTCAGCAAAGAGTAGAGTGTCTTCATTGAGTTCTGCTATGCAAAAGGGAGCCACATTTCTTAAGACCACAGTGGTGATGGCAGCTGAAATTAAGGCTTACTACTGGAGGTTCAGAGAATATCAGGGGACAAAAGTTGGTGCAGTGAGATGTAGCTGCCCCATCCTCGCCATGAGAACTATTCCGTTGTGTATATACCACATACATACTACTGAATCTTGAAAAAGAATGAAATAATGCCATTTTCAGCAACATGGATGAATCTAGAGAATATCATACTAAATGAAGTAGGTCAGGAAGAGAAAGACAAATACTTAATGTAGAATCTTAAATATAACACAAATGAACTTATTTACAAAACAGAAACAGACATAGAAAACAAACTTATGGTTACCAAAGGGGAAAGGGATAAATTAAGAGTGTGGGATTAATGGATATGAACTACTATATATAAAATAGATAAACAACAAGTTTTTACCATATAGCACAGAAGATTCAATGTCCTGTAATAAAATAATGGAAAACTTAAAAAATATATAACTATATTTTCATAGAATAATAAATACAGTTGCAAAAGAAGGAGTAAGAAAGTAGCAAGGAATATTAGTTCCATCCCATAGAAATTCTGTGAGAGTCAACTAAAAACTGTTAGAACAAGTGCATCTTTAAAAGCTATACAAAAATAATCAAGTATAGGATAGATAACAGATTTTTATATCAATTATATAATTTAACTCAGATCTTTTGTCTTTTACTTCATTGTTTTTCAATTTAAGCAAGAATATTACATGATTTCCATGTGACTGTTATTTTAACATTTTATATACTTCCCTTTTAGCTATAGATTCTAGCTGTTAATATCTCTCACATTACTACGTGTTAAAAAATTATAAAATACTGCGGGAGAGGGTGAGGGTGGGATGATTTGGAAGAATGACATTGAAACATGTAAATTATCATATGTGAAATGAATCACCAGTCCAGGTTCAATGTATGATACAGGGTGCTTGGGGCTGGTACACTGGGATGACCCAAAGAGATGGGATGGGGAGGGAGGTGGAAGGAGTTTCAGGATGGGGAACACATGTACACCCATGGCAGATTCATGTCAATGTATGGAAAAACCAATACAATATTGTAAAGTAATTAGCCTCCAATTAAAATAAATGAATTAAAAAAATCATAAAATATAAACCTAACAGCCTGTAAAAAAAAATAAAGAGTTCCTATATCAAGCAGAATGGGATAACCTATTTTAATTGGTTTGCAGGAACCTCCAAAAGCTTCATAATTAAAAAGTAGACTTCATTAAATATTTACTGCAAAATTCTAATGAAAAATTAAAGACACAAGAAGTATGAGATCTAATCTGGGATCTTGGCAGTGAGAGCATACAGTCCTAACCACTGGACCACCAGGGAATTCCCAAGACTGATATAACTTCTATTGCTCACCTCTATCCTCTTTTATTTGAGTGCTCATCCTGGTAATCCTTGTCTGTAGTGCCCAGTTGAGAGAGGAAAGTAAAATTTCATGTCCCCTCCTGTCCAAATCCAGACATACTGGTTATTGATTCTCTCCCAGGAACAACTGTTATCTTCTTGTTGGTCATTATCTAAGTCTTCCTTTTGGCTATCTTTGGAAGTGGCTCTAAGATTTTGCAAGGATAATATCTTCTGCATTGTCTTTGAGAACACCTCTGCATCTAATTCAAACTACCTGAAATATTTAGTTTGTCCCAGCTGAAATCTGACAAGACGTTTGAAAGGATTTAATAACTCTATGATCAGAAATTAGGCCAAAATGGAAGCCAAGGTTCACAGCCTGTCAGGACTTTTCTTAAGGCCTTCCCCCCTAAGTTAATTATACAGAGACAGAGGAAAAAGAAATCCAAAATAGGTGGACGGGTTATTAAATCCTTTCAAATGTCTTCTCAGGTTTCAGTTGGGACAAACAGTAAATATAAATCACAGACTTCAGAGAGGTAATTCTGATCTGGAGAATAAAAAAGGGGAAAGGGCATTTGAACTTAGAGAAATGAAAAATAATGTGTCTTCTCCACAAATACTAGCCAAGAAAGCTTTAGCTGTCTGAAACAGATGAACTTATTCAAATTGTTCTTTTATAAATAGTGATTTTTACATCATCATATCTGTCTTGTAACTAAAATTTTAAAAGGAAATGAGGTCTCTGTTTACATTTGTATGCTTCTCTGTCTGTATTAGGTTGGTGCAAAAGTAATTTTGGTTTTGCATTGTTGAACTTTGCCATTTGATATTGGAATACATTCCTAAACAAATGTGGTTATGTTATATATCATTTTAATGTACATTTCTTGATGTATTCTTTTTGCTAATTATTATTTGCTATTTATTTTATATTTATTTTACTGGACCTGATGTTAGACAAAAAGCAAATTTGAGTGATTTTCTTATTTGAGTTCAAAATGGGTCATAAAGCAGCAGATACAGCCTGGAACATCAACAACACATTTGGCCCAGGAACTACTAATGAACACACAGTGCAATGGTGGTTTAAGAAGTTTGGCAGCAATGTTTATAATAGCCAGGACATGGAAGCAACCTAGATGTCCATCAGCAGACAAATGGATAAGGAAGCTGTGGTACATATACACAGTGGAATATTACTCAGCCATTAAAAAGAATACATTTGAATCAGTTCTAATGAGGTGGGTGAGACTGGAGCCTATTATATAGAGTGAAGTAAGCCAGAAAGAAAAACAATACAGTATACTAATGCATATATATGGAATTTAGAAAGATGGTAACAATAACCCTGTATGTGAGACAGCAAAAGATATGCAGATGTATAGAACAGTCTTTTGGATGCTATGGGAGAGGGCAAGGGCGGGATGATATGAGAGAACGGCTCTGAAGCATGTAAATTATCATATGTGAAACAAATCACCAGTCCAGGTTTGATACATGATACAGGGTGCTCAGGGCTGGTGCACTGAGATGACCCAGAGGGATAGAATCAGGAAGGAGGTGGGAGGGGGTTCTGGAAGGAGAACTCATGTACACCCATGGTGTCATGTCAATGTATGGCAAAACCAATACAATATTGTAAAGTAAAAAAAAATTTTTTTAAAAGGAGTAAAAAAAAGAGTTTTGCAAGAAAGTAGAGAGCCTTGATGACTAGAAACTGATAATAAACAAATGCAAGTCATCACTGAAGCTGATCCTCTTATAACTACACGAAGTTGCTGAAGAACTCAGCATCGGCCATTCTATGGTCGCTTGACATTTGAAGCAAACTGGGAAGATGGAAAAGCTTGATAAGTGGATGCCTCATGTGTGCTAAGCTGCCACAGTCATGTCCAACTTTTTGCAACCCTGTGGACTGTAGCCTGCCAGGCTTCTCTGTCCACGGGATTTCCCAGGCAGGAATACTAGAGTACTTTGCCATTTCCTTCTTCAGGGGATCTTTCCTGATCCAGGGATTGAACTCTCATCTATTATGTCTCCTGCATTGGCAGGTGGGTTCTTTACCAGTACCACCACCTGGGAAGCCTCACAAACTGACTGCAAATAAAAAAAAAAACTATAATTTTGAAATGTCATCTTCCCTTATTGTATGCAACAACAATGAACCATTTCTTAATCGGATTGTGATGAAAAGTGGATTTTATACAACTGGCAGTGACCATCTCAGGGGTTGGACTGAGAAGAAGCTCCAAAACACTTCCAAACGCCAAACGTGCACCAAAAAAAGGTCATGGTCACTGTTTTGTTGTCTGCTGCTGGTCTGATCTGCTCTACCTTTTTGAATCCCAGTGAAACCATTGCATCTGAGAAGAATGCTCAGCAAATCAATGAGATACACCGAGAACTGCAACATCTGCAGTTAGTGTTGGTCAACAGAAAGGGATCGGTTCTTCTCCACGACAATGCCTGACCACATATCACACAACCAACACTTCAAAAAATTGAACAAATGGGGCTTCGAAGTTTTGCCTTAGATGCCAAATTCAGCTAATCTTACGCCACTGACTACCACTTCTTCAAGCATCTCAAAAACTTTTTGCAGGGAGAACACTTTCACAACCAGGAAGAGGCAGAAACTGCTTTCTAAGAGTTCATCAAAATTCGTAAAAGTTTGTAAAAATCCGAAGCATAGATTTTTATGCTACAGAAATACACAAATTTATTTCTCATTGGCAAAAATGTGTTGATTGTAATGGTTCCTATCTTGATTAATAAAGATGTGATTGAACCTAGTTATAATGATTTGAAATTTACTGTCCAAAACTGCAATTATGTTTTCACCAACCTAATATATATGTGGTTGATGTGTGGTATTTCCTACCTCTGGATGATATTACTAAAATTAATTTGCAAAAGAGCTCTATTTAATTGCCTTAAAAACAAACAAGCACAAATTAAGGGTTTGTTATTCTAAAAGCTCTGAGCATTATAAACTAACACAAACGCTTTTCAGGTTCATGAGATCTGAGAAAATATTCAGTATTGAAACTAGTTTAAGTTCATTGGCTTTGAGTCTGAGCAAACTCCAGTTCAGTTCAGTTGCGCAGTCATGTCCAACTCTTTGCAACCCCATAGACTCAGCATGCCATGCTTCCCTGTCCACCAACTCCCGGAGTTTACTCAAACTCATGTCCATCAAGTCAGTGATGCCATCCAACCATCTCATCCTCTGTCATCCCCTTTTTCTCCTGCCTTCAATCTTCCCCAGCATCAGAGTCTTTTCCAGTGAGTCAGTTCTTCCCACCACGTAGCCAAAGTATTGGAGGATCAGTCCTTCCAATGAATATTCAGGACTGATTTCCTGGTTGGATCTCCTTGCAGTCCAAGGGATTCTCAAGAGTCTTCTCCAACACCACAGTTCAAAAGCATCAATTCTTCAGCGTTCAGCTTTCTTTACAGTCCAACTCTCACATCCATCCATGACTACTGGAAAAACCATAGCTTTGACTGGACAGACCTTTGTTGGCAAAGTAATGTCTCTGCTTTTTAATGTGCTGTCTATGTTGGTCATAGCTTTCCTTCCAAGGAACAAGCGTCTTCTAATTTCATGGCTACAGTCACCATCTGCACTGATTTTGGAGTTCCCCAAAATAAAGTCTGTCACTGTTTCCATTGTTTCCTAATCTGTTTGCCTTGAAGTGATGGGACTGGATGCCATGGTCTTAGTTTTCTGAATGTCGAGTTTTAAACCAACTTTTTTACTCTCCTCTTTCACTTTCATCAAGAGGCTTTTTAGTTTGTCTTCACTTTCTGCCATAAGGGTGGTGTCATATGAGTATCTGATGTTATTGATATTTCTCCTGGCAGTCTTGATTCTAGCTTGTGCTTCATCCAGCTCAGCATTTTGCGTGATGTATTCTGCATATAAGTTAAATAAGCAGAGTGACAATATACACCATTGATGTACTCCTTTCCTGATTTGGAACCAGTCCATTGTTCCATGTCCAGTTCTACCTGTTGTTTCTTGACCTGCATACAGATTTCTCAGGAGGTAGTTAAGGTGGTCTGGTATTCCCATGTCTCTAAGAATTTTCCAGTTTGTTGTGATCCATATAGTCAAAGGCTTTGGCGCAGTCAATATAGTAGTAGATGTTTTTCTGAAACTCTCTTGCTTTATTGATGATCCAAGAGATGTTGGCAATTTGATCTCTGATTATTCTGCCTTTTCTAAAACCAGCTTGAACATCTGGAAGTTCACAGTTCATATATTATTGATGCCATGCTTGGAGAATTTTGAGCATTACTTTGCTATCATGTGAGATGAGTGCAACTGTGTGGTAGGTAGTGTGAGCATTCTTTGGCATCACCTTTCTTTGGGATTGGAATGAAAACTGACCTTTTTCAGTCCTGTGGCCACTGCTGAGCTTTCCAAATTTGCTGGCATATTGAGTGCAGCACTTTCACAGCATCATCTTTTAGGATTTGAAATAGCTCAGCTGGAATCCCATCACCTCCACTAGCTTTGTTTGTAGTGAGGCTTTCTAAAGCCCACTTGACTTCACATTCCAGGATGTCTGGCTCTAGGTAAGTGATCACACCATCATGGTTATCTGGGTCACAAAGATATTTTTTGTATTGTTTTGTGTATTATTGCTACCCCTTCTTAGTATCTTCTGCTTCTGTTAGGTCTTGACCATTTCTGTCCTTTGTTGTGCCCATCTTTGCATGAAATGTTTCCTTGGTATCTCTAATTTCCTTGAAGAGATCTCTAGTCTTTCCCATTCTATTGTTTTCCTCTATTTCTTTGCATTGATCACTGAGGAATTCTTTATTATCTCTCCTTGCTATTCTTTGGAACTCTGCATCTAAGTGGGTATATCTTTCCTTTTCTCCTTTGCCTTTCACGTCCACATTTGCAAGATGGTGGAGTAGGAGAACGTGTGTTCTTCTTCTCCTGTGAGAACTCCAAAGTTACAACTTGCTACTGAACAACTGTTGACAAGAAAGATACCCCCACCAAAATGATACCCACGTCCAAGCACAAAGGAGAAGTCCCAGCAAGATGGGAGGAGGGATGAAATTGAGTTTAAAGTCCAATGCCATATCTGGCAGAGACACTTGGATGGCTCAAACAAAACCTTGTGCACACCAGAAGACCCCACAGAGACTCAACTAGTCCTGCCTTTGAATGTTTGAGTGTCTCCTGCGATGATACAGGTCAACTGTGGCCTGCCGCAGGGGTAAGGGCTCTGGGTGCAGCAGACCTGGGTGTGGCATAAGCCCTCTTGGAGGAGGTCGTCATTAACCCCACCATAGAGACACCAGAACTTACACAGGACTGGGGAAACAGACTCTTGGAGGGCACAGACAACACCTTGTGTGCACCAGGACCCAGGAGAAAGGAGCAGTGACCCCACAAGAGACCGACCCAGAGTTGCCCGTGAGTGTCCGGGAGTCTCTGGTGAAAGTGAGAGTCAGCAGTGGCCTGCTGCAGGGTCGGGGGCACTGAGTGTGGCAGTGTGCATGGGACCTTTTGAAGGGGGTCACCATTACCTTCATTACCTCCCCCATAGTTTGGCCTCAGGTCAAACAACAGGGAGGGAACACAGCCCCGCCCATCAACGGAAAATTGAATTAAGGATTTATGGAGCATGGCCTTGTCCCTAAGAAAAGACCCAGTTTCCCCATGAGTCAGTCTCAACCATCAGGAAGCTTTCATAAGCCTCTTATCCTTAAAAATCAGAAGGCAGATAGAATGAAAACCACAGTCACAGAAAACTAATCAAAGTGATCACATGGACCACAGCCTTGTCTAACTTGATGAAACTATGAGCCATGCCACAGAGGGCCACCCAACACGGATGGGTCACGGTGGAGAGTTCTGACAAAACATGGTCTATTGGGGAAGGGAATGGCAAACAACTTCAGTATTCTTGCCTTGAGAACCCCCATGAACAGTATGACAAGGCAAAAAGATAGGACACTGAAAGATTAACTCCCCACGTCAGTAGGTGTCCAATAAGCTACTGGAGAAGAGTGGAGAAATAACTCCAGAAAGAATGAAGAGACAGAGCTAAAGCAACAACAACACCCAGTTGTGGGTGTGACTGGTGATGGAAGCAGTATGATGCTGTAAAGAACAGTTTTGCATAGGAACCTGGAACGTTAGGTTCCATGAATCAAGGTAAATTGGAAGTGGCCAAACAGGAGATGGCAAGAGTGAATATCAACATTTTAGGAATCAGTGAACTAAAATGGATTAAAATGGGTGAATTTAATTCAGATGACCATTACATCTACTACTGTGGGCAAGAATCCTGTAGAAGAAATGGACTAGCCCTCATAGTCAACAAAAGAATCCGAAATGCAGTACTTGGATGCAGTCTCACAAATGACAGAATGATCTCTGTTCACTTCCAAGGCAAACCATTCAATATCACAATGACCCAAGTCTATGCCCCGACCAGTAATGCTGAAAAAGCTCAAGTTGAATGGTTCTATGAAGACCTACAAGACCTTCTAGAACTAACACCCCAAAAAGATGTCCTTTTCATTATAGGGGACTAGAATGCAAAAGTAGGAAGTCAAGCAATATCTGGAGTAACAGGTAAATTTGGTGCCTTGGAGTACAAAATGAAGTAGGGAAAAGGCTATCAGAGTTTTGCCAAGAGAACGCACTGGTCATAGCAAACATCCTCTTCCAACAATAGAAGAGAAGACTCTACACATGGACATCAGCAGATGGTCAACACCGAAATCAGACTGATTATATTCTTTGCAGCTGAAGATGGAGAAGCTCTATACAGTCAGGAAAAACAAGCCAAGGAACTGACTGTGGCTCAGATCATGAACTCCTTATTGCCAAATTCAGACTGAAATTGAAGAAAGAGGAGAAAACCGCTAGACCATTCAGGTATGACCTAAATCAAATCTCTTAAGATTATCCAGTGGAAGTGACAAATAGATTCAAAGGATTAGGTCTGATAGAGAGAGTGCCTGAAGCAATCTATTGTTTTAACTTCCTTGTCTTACCCTTTTTCTACCTATAAAAACTTTCCAACTTGTGCAGTTCCTCAGAAACTCCTTTCTATTCTGATTCATGAATTATTGTTGCTGTTCAGTTGCTAAGTTGTGTCCAGCTTTTTCCAATGCCATGGACTGCAGCACACCAGGCTTCTACATCCTTCACTATCTCCTAGAGTTTGTTTAAACTCATGTCCATTGAGTTGATGATGCCATCCAACCATCTCAAACCTCCATCACCCCTTCTCCTTCTGCCCTCAATCTTTCCCAGAATCTGGGTCTTTTCTAATGAATTGGCTCTTTGCATCAGGTGGCCAAATTATTGGAACTTCAGCTTCAGTACTGATTTCCTTTAGGATTGACTGGTTTGAGCACCTTGCTGTCTGACAGACTCTCAAGAGTTTTCTCCAGCACCATAATTTGAAAGCATCAGTTCTTTGGCACTCAGCCTTCTTTGTCATTCAGTTCTCGCATCTATACATTACTAATGGAAAAACCATAGTTTTGGCTATAGAGGCCTTTGTTAGCAAAGCGATGTCTCTGCTTTTTAATATGATGTCTAGGTTTGTCATAGCTTTCCTTCCAAGGAGTAAGCATCTTTTAATTTTATGGCTGCAGTACTGTCCACAGTGATTTTGGAGCCCCCAAAAGTAAAATCTCTCAGTGTTTCCACCTTTTCCCCTTCTACAAATTATTGAATAAAGGCAAATAGATCTTCAAATTTACTCAGTTGAAATTTGTTTTTTAAATACAAGTTGCAGCAAATAGAGAATATCAATAGATAAATAGCAATTATTTTTTGAAAATGGATGTTCTAGAGTTGAAGAGTACAATAACTAAGATTAAAAATTCACCAGAAGGTCTCAATAGTAGGCTTGAATCACAGAAAAAAGAGGTAGCATACCTGAGAGATCAGTATGGATTATGTAAACTGAAGAACAGAGAGAAAAAAAGAGTGAAAAAATAAACACAGTGTGAGAGAAATAAGGAAAAATCCCCTAGCACTGTCACTGTTAGGTGGAAGGATTTCTTAAAGGTGGGTACCAGGCAGCGCCCTCCTTTTCCAGCTAGATGAAGGAACCCCATTAACCACACCAACATAATGGGAGTACCAGAAAGAGAAGAGAGAGAAAGGAGAAAAAAAACTCAAAGAAATAATAGTTGAAAATTCCAAAATTTACTGAGAAACAAAAAACAAACATGTCTAGGAAGGACAACAAATTCTAAGTAGGGTAAATGGAAAGACACCCCAAAACAGACATATAATCCTAAATATGTTGAAAGCAAAAGAGAAGGAGAAAAATCTTGAAAACAGCAAGAGAAAAATGATATATAACTTACATGGGAACCCCAGAAAGATTAACAGCTGACTTCCCAGCAGAAACAGTGGAGGCCAGAGCAGTGGGATAATAATAAAATTAGTAAGAGAAAAAAAAAGCCTCTCAATCAAAAGTTCTATATCCAGCAAAGATTTCTTTCAAAAACAAAGGCAAATAGACATTCTCAGATAAACTCTGAGAAAATTTGTTTTAAGACACCCAACTTACAAGAAATACCCAAGTTCTTCAGACTGAAGACAAGTTACCCTGGATGGTAATTTGAAGGCACATGAACAAAAGCAGAGCACTAGTAAAGGTAATTACGTATTCATAAAAGATACTATAAGTTCTTTCTTCCCCCTTTTTTTCTTTAACTGATTAAAAAAGTAATTGTATAAAATAATATGTATCTAAAGTATTGTTTGTCCTGAAACAAATAGAAATGTAATGAATGTAGATTATATCTGCTAATATTAGCATAAAGGAGGTATGTGGGAACAAAGCTGTAATAGCTAGGAAAATAACAATAGATAGTAGAGTAATAATTTTAACAATGTATTATTGGGTTTGTAACATTAACAGATATAATATGTATAACAATAATTCCACAAAGAGGAGAAAAGGAGTAGAGCTATATAGGACAAATATTTAATTATCTTAATGGATTAAACTAATGTAAATATGAAGTTTGTTCTAATAAGATGTATATGATAAACTTGTTGTTACTATATAGAGAACTATATTCAATATCCTGTGATGTATGCATATGTATCCATATGTATAACTGAGCCACTTTGCAGTAGAAATTAACACAGCATTGTAAATTAGCTACACATCAATAAAATAAACTTTAAAAGATATATATGTTAAACCCTAGACCAGCCATTAAAATACTCAAAAATATAGAAAACAAAAAGTAAAAATGCAGATGTACTTCCAATTATAGCAATAACAACACTAAATGTAAATGAACTAAATGGTCTAATCGAAAGAGGGAGTGCTGAGTGTATAAAAAACCTGATATGCATATTTGTTGTCTATAGGAGACATGTTTTAGATTCAAAGACACAAATAAATTGAAAGTAAAAAGATGGAAAAAGATATACAATGTAAACAGCAACTGCAAGAAAGCTGGAGTGGCTCTGTTGACATCAGATAAAATACACTTTAAGACAAAAGATGCTGCAGACAAAGAAGGGCATTTTATTACAATAAGAGAGTTAATCCATCAAGAAGATATAAGTATAAACATATATACACCTACCTAAGATCAGAGCACTAAAATACATAAGGCAAAACTGACAGAAATGAAGGGAGAAATAGGTAATTCAATAATAATAGTTGGAGATATACACCCAACTTTCAATGATGGGTAAAGCAACTATACAGGAGATCAAGGAAAGAGAAGACTTGAACTACATCACAAACCATTTAAGCATAATAATCATACTTAGAACACACCGCCCAACAATAATAGGGTGCACTTTCTTCTTAAGTGCCCTTGAAACATTTTCCAGGTTAGATCATATGTTAGCCCACAAAACAAACTTCCCTAAATTAAAAACAATGGGAATAATACAAAATGTGTTCTCTGACCACATGGAATGAAATTAGAAATGAAAAATAAGGGAAATTTGAGAAACTCAAAAATATGTAGAAAGTAAATAACAAATTCCTAAATAATTAATGGGTCCAAGAAGTCAAAATTAGAAAATATCTTGAGATAAATGAAAATGAAGATAAAATAGGCTAAAATTACGAAGACAAAAAAAAATAAAATTACGAAGACAGTTAAAGCAGTGCTCAGAGGGAAGTTTATAGCTGCAAATACCTGTATCAGGAAAGAAGAAAAATCTTAAATCAACAACTGGATCTGCATCTAATGACACTGGAAAAAGAACTGCAAAACTAAATCGAAAACAAACTAAACCTAAACCTAAAACAAGCAAAAGAAAGAAAACAATATGGATTAGGGCAGGAGTTAGTAGAGACACATTTGAGAACAGAAATATTGAGAAACAGAAATAAAGACAAGAGAAGAACATAGATAAATAAAAGAAACTCAATGCAGGTTTTTAGGAAAGAGGAAAAAAGTCAACAGACCTTTAGCTGGTTTAACCAAGAGAAAGAAGACGACTCACTACTATAATCAGAAATGAAAGAAGGAACATTACTTCTGACCTTGCAGAAATAAAATAATTATAAAAGAAGACTATGAACAATGGTACACCAACCAGTCAGATGACTTAGATGAAATATACAAATTCCTAAAAAGACACAAGATGCCAAAACTTATTCAAGAAAAATAGGCAATCTGATTAGCTCTATAACAAATGAAGGGATTGAACCAGTAATAAGACTGCCTACAAAGAAAAGCCCACATCCCAAGTGGCTTCATCCCTGAATTCTACCAAACATTGAAAAAAGAATTAATACCAATTCTTTACAAACTATTGAATAAGATTGAGGGAAGATTCCTCAACTTATTTTAAGAGGTCCAAACCAGACAGAGACATTAAAAGAAAAGAAAATTACAGACCAATATCTTTTATGAATATGGTCACAAAAATCTTCAACAAAATACTAACAAACCAAATTCAGCAAACTATAATGAGAATGACATACTTTGACCAAGTGAGATTAATCTCAGAGATGCAAGAGTGGTTTAACATCTGAAAATTAATGTAATATACCATATCAACAGAATTAAGAACAAAAGGTGCATGATTATCTCCACAGAAGGGTAAATGTTTAAAAAACATCCAAACACTACCTCATGATAAAAATCTTGACATACTAGGAATACAGAAACTTTATTTACTCAATAAAGGGCTTCTATGAAAAACCTATAGCTAACATCTTATTTAAGGGTGAAGATGGGATGCTTTCCCCTAAAATCAGGAAAAAAACAAGGATATCTATTCTTGCCATTTTTATTCAACTGTACTGTGCTACAGGCTCCAATCAGGGCAATTAGGCAAGAAAAAAAGGCATTCAGATGGGAAAGGAAAAAGTAAAACTGTCTCTGCTTATGGATAACATGATCTTGTATGTAGAAGATCATAAGGAATCCATTAAAAATCCAGAACTAATAAAGAGGTTCAGCAAGGTTGCAGGATATACTATCAATATACAAAAGTCAACTGTATTTTTATGCACTTTTAGTAACTGTTCTGAAAATGAAATTAAGAAGATAGTTTCACTCTCAAAGAATCAAACATTATGTAAAATACTTAGGAATGAATTTTCAAAGGAAGTACAAACTTGTATTCTGAAAATGACACACTGTCATTGAAAGAAACAAAAGATATAAATAAATGGGATAAAATCTCAACACTGTTAAGACGACAATGCTCCCCAAACTCATTTACAGATTCAGTGTAATTCTCATCAGAATCCCAAGTAATATCTTTGTAGAAATTGACAACCTGATTCTAAACATCGAGAACTTCCAGATGTTCAAGCTGGATTTAGAAAAGGCAGAGGAACAGAGATCAAATTGCCAACATCCGTTGGATCATAGAAAAAGCAAGAGAGCTCCAGCAAAACACCTATTTCTGCTTTATTGACTATACCAAAGCCTTTGACTGTGTGGATCACAACAAACTGTGGAAAAATTCTTCAAGAGATGGGAATACCAGACCACCTTATCTACCTCCTGAGAAATCTGTATGCAGGTCAAGAAGCAACAGTTAGAACTGGACATGGAAAAATGGACTGGTTCCAAATTGGGAAAGGAGTAGGTCAAGGCTGTATACTGTCACCCTGCTCATTTAACTTCAATGCAGAGTACATCATGCGAAATGCTGGGCTGGATGTAACACAAGCTGGAAGCAAGATTGCCAGGAGAAATATCAATAACCTCAGATATGCAGATAACACCACCCTTATGGCAGAAAGTGAGAGGAACTGAAGAGCCTCTTGATGAAAGTGAAAGAGGAGAGTGAAAAATCTGGCTTAAAATTCAACATTCAAAAAACTAAGATCATGGCATCTGGTCCCATCACTTCATGGCGAATAGATGAGGAAACAGTGGAAACAGTGAGAAACTATTTTCTTGGGCTCCCAAATCACCACAGATGGTGACTGCAACCATGAAATTAAAAGATGTTTGCTTCTTGGTAGAAAAGCTCTGACCAATCTGGACAGCATATTCAAAAGCAGAGACATTACTTTGCTGACAAAGGTCTGTCTAGTCAAAGCTATAGTTTTTTCAGTAGTCATGTAAAGATGTGAGTGTTGAACCATAAAGACAGCTGAGCCCCGAAGAATTGATGCTTTTGAACTGTGGTGATGGAGAAGACTTTTGAGAGTCCCTTGGGCTGTAAGGAGAGCAAACCAGTCAGTCCTAAAGGAAATCAGTCTTGAATATTCATTGGAAGGGCTGATGCTGAAGCTGAAACTCCAATAGTTTGGCCACCTGATATGAAGAACTGACTCATTGGAAAAGACCCTGATGCTGGGAAAGATTGAAGGCAGGAGGAGAAGGGGATGACAGAGGATGAGATGGTTGGATGGCATCACCAACTTGAAGGACATGAGTTTGAGCAAGCTCTGGGAGTTGGTGATGGACAGGGAAGCCTGGCGTGCTCTAGTCCATAGGATCACAAACAGTCAGACACAACTGAGTGACTGAACTGATTCTAAAAGTCATATGGAACTGGAAGGGACTCAAAACAGCCAAGACATTCCTGAAAAAGAAGGAGAAAATAGGGAGATTCCACTTCCTGATTTCAAATCTTACTACAAAGTAGTGTAAGCAGGACAGTGTGGTTACTAAAAGAAGGGCAAAGTAGGAAGATTCTACTTCCTAATTTCAAATCTTACTACAAAGTAGTGTAAGCAGGATAGTGAGGATACTAGTACAAGAATGGACATAGATCATGGAATACAATTGACAGTCCAGGAATAAATCCATACATCTATGATCAACTACAGGGGCCATGACCATTCAAAGTGGAAAAATAGTCTTTTCAACAAATGTTCTGCAGGTGCAGAGGGCTTTATGTGATGCTGTGTGCAGTCATCATGTTGGGGCTCACAGAATCATATCTGGACCTGCTGATTCCACTCAGAGAGGAGTGGGTGTAGTAGACTTTATCCTGGGCACCAGCCTGTGGGGTAGAGGGTGGCATGCTCTCACATCATGCTAATTCTTGACTACGCTATGAAATGTAGCTAAGTTCTGAAAAGAGGCGAAGATCTCTCTGGGACTGCTTAAAGCTCCCCCACACTGAATGATGGAACCTGTGATACACATTATAGGATAGCTTAACTTCCTGCTTCAGTTGTGCTTGAAGGATTTTAAGAGGAACCTATAACAATCTCTGAAAGGATGTCTCCAGTGCTACTTGGCAACCAGCCATTGTTGGGGAAGAGCTGATGTCTGTAAAGATATGCAAATAGAGAAATTTCACCTATAAAAAAGTTATCAGTTAAAAGAAAAGCATATGAACTTGGAAATTGATTTATGAAACATCAACAGAAAATTTTACAAAATTCCTAACTTTCTGTTTTTAAGAAGCTTCAATAGGACATTGGAAAGATTGCATGGAGATTAAAAACATCACTGAATCACAAATATTAATGGAGGCAATGAACAGTAGATGAGGTAAACCAGAAAAGTAAGGTTGAAGATAAAAACTGAGATATTCTCCCAGAACCGAGAGGAAAAGGATAAAAAAATAAAAATAATGAGAGATTCTAGGGATAGAATTTGGGGTAGAAAGAAATCCCAGAAGTTTGGAATAGAAAAATTGGAGTAGAAGAAATAATTGAAGACATGAAAACTTTCCTAAGCTAAATATTTACAGAGACCAAAGCTATCCCTCATATTAATCTGGTGGATACAGGATTTATACTCTTTTTTATGTAAAAAGAAGTATGAGATAGAGAAATGGAGGGATGTGACCAATTTCTCACCCCTATATGACAGACAGCTAAAGCCAAAGCCCTGACTTCTGACTTTCAGAGCAGGGTCCTTGGCATGGGTATGCTGTGTGACTTGTCACTGAGGCTTTTAAAAATCTCTTATTCTGCAATAAATGCATCTGCTAATTAATTCAAATGAGGCCCCGAAATAATAGGAATATGATTATTAAGCATGAATTTGTAAGAATGCTCTAATTTCAAGAGCCAAATGAGGATTATCCCAGGAAAAATGCTACGCTTACCTGTTACTGTCCCTTCCATAAGCCTCTAAACTGTTCTGAGACTTAATGAAGAGTTTATGTTAGAACTATCTTTTTCTTTGAAAGGATTCTTTCAGCAGCTGTCAAATCCATTTTCATGACTTTGCTTATGGTGAATTTGAGATTATAACCTTATCCGGGGAAGATTAAAAGTCCGCTGTATGACGCAGCATAAGCACAGACATTTGGTAATCGAAAACAATCATGGTAGCTAAACATCTGCGTAGCCAACTCCTGCAGGACCAGTACTCAGTATGCACTTAGTTTATTCAGAGGTCAGGACTTGTGAATGCGTCAGAGCTGACTCATCAGCAGAGCATATTCCATGCTCTAATGATCAGGACTCACTCACTACTCTGCCATATCATTTTTTGCTAACCTCACTGGCTTTCTACAGGTCTTTAGCTCCAATAGGATCAAAATACAGACATCCTTTGAATACCTGCCCGGTCCCCATCCCTACATGTTTGATATGTACAGCCATTTTGTTTTTCCAAATCTGTCTAAAGCTTTTACTCTTATTTATCTTTTCTAAGCACCATATTTGGGCTTCCCAGGTGGCACTAGTGGTAAACAACCTGCCTACCAATGCAGCAGACGTAAGAAAGAGATGCAGGTTTGATCCCGGCATCAGAAAAACACCCCGGGGGAGGGCGTGGCAACCGACTCCAGTAGTCTTGCCTGGAGAACCCCATGAACAGAGGCGCCTGGCAGGCTATATCCATAGGGTCACATAGAGCTGGACATGACTGAAGCAACTTAGCATGCATGCACCATATTTGCCTCTTCCCTCAGTCAGCTGGATGCCTCTAAACCATAAGGTTGCCATCTAATATAATCTATACCTGAGATCTAACATCTGTCCTTGTTCTCAGAGCTTTGAGCATTTTCATCATGTCCAGCTGTTCCTGGGTTAAGTTCAGGAAGGATGGTGGCTGTACATGAAGAGGCCACATCCTGGCTCTCAGTTCAGTTCAGCTCAGTTGCTCAGTCATGTCCGACTCTTTGTGACCCCAGGGACTGCAGCACACGAGGCCTCCCTGTCCATCACCTACTCCTGGCTCTCACTCGGGCCCAGTTTCCTTCTGGCACAAAAATCAGCCCTTTTATGGACAAATATGTGATATGATGCCTTTGCCATAGTTTTTGGGAAGGGGCAGTTGGTAAAGAATCAACCAATGATGAGGGAGACCGGGGTTCTATTCCTGGGTTGGGAAGATCCCCTGGAGAAAGGCATGGCAACCCACTCCAGTATTCTTGCCTGGAGAATTCCATGGACAGAGGAGCCTGGCAGGCTACAGTTCATGGGGTTGCAAAGTCTCTTGCATGACTGAGAGACTTTCACTTCGCTTGGGAAAAGGACTCAGAAAGGTTGCCATTAAAACGCAAGAGGCTTGTCCAAGAAGGGGAAACACCCAAGCCTCATCACTGGGTTAGACAACTCTCTCTGTACTTATTTCTTCTGTAAGTTATACCCTATTATAAATCTCAAGAAATGAGCAGTAGCTCTGCTCAAAATAAATGAATGGAGTCAGGTCTAGGAATTCAATAATGGAATCTTCCTCAAGCCAAGAATTCCTTTATCTGGGTACTAGGTTCCTCTTCCTAATCGAAAGTGTTAAAGACAGTGACGTATTTCTCACACTCAAGTTACTTCTCCCAGACAAGTAAACACAGCTGTCAACAACATGCTCTCACGTCTTGTTCTTTTTGTCAGGACACTGGAGTGTGAAAAAAAACATAGAGTCACATAACTCACCAATGTCAGGTGTGAGCTCTGGCCAGCCCATGTGATTCAATCCTGTCGGGGCACTCTGCGAGAATGGGTGGCTTCTTCTAGGGAGATTCAAAGACTCCGGACAGGTGATGATCATCTTCCTCCAACACTGGGAGAAAAGGAAAGGAGGCAAAGAGTAAATGAAGAGAAGGGATAACGTGCTGTCATTGCCACATTCTGATTTTCCTAATTCCCCAGGACTTTGCTGTGAGCAGAGCAAGCAGCCAAAGTGCGCAGAGCTCCAGGAGGTGCTATTCACTTCAGAATCCATGAAAAAAGAAAAGTTTCTCTTGGAATCAGTAGTCTACAATCTGTATAGCCACATGTGGCAACCATAGCAGAATAGGTTGTCATTCAACAATGTGAAATACGGACTGTCGGCAGGTCCTCAAACCCCAAATTATACCAGCTGGTCAGCCCACTCAGCCTGACATTTCTCCAAAGCATGACTTTGTTTTAGTTATATTCTTGCAGGGGTGCTTAATTAAAATGCAACCCATGAAGTCTCTGACATCTCATAGCTCTACTCTTCAGACAGTAAGGACCAGTGTTGCATGGGGGCTTGATAGGGCAAGAATATTGTCCCTTTCTTTATCATTCCATTATCCAAAAATAAACTTGGTCCCTCCAGATTTTGTCTATAATAGGAAAAGGAGTACGTCAAGGCTGTATATTGTCACCCTGCTTATTTAACGTATATGCAGAGTACATCATGAGAAATGCTGGGCTGAAGGAAGCACAAGCTGGAATCAAGATTGCCAGGAGAAATATCAATAACCTCAGATATGCAGATGACACCACCTTTATGACAGAAAGTGAAGAAGAATTAAAGAGCCTCTTGATGAAAGTAAAAGAGGAGAGTAAAAAAGTTGGCTTAAAGCTCAACATTCAGAAAACTAAGATCATGGCATCCGGTCCCATCACTTCATGGCAAATAGATGGGGAAACAGTGAAAACAGTGGCTAATTTTATTTTTCTGGGCTCTAAAATCACTGCAGATGGTGACTGCAGCCATGAAATTAAAAAACACTTACTCCTTGGAAGGAAAGTTATGACCAATTTAGACAGTATATTTAAAAGCAGAGACACTACTTTGCCAACAAAGGTCTGTCTAGTCAAGGCTATGGTTTTTCCAGTGGTCATGTATGAATGTGAGAGTTGGACTCTAAAGAAAGCTGAGCACTGAAGAATTGATGCTTTTGAACTGTGGTGTTGGAGAAGACCCTGAGAGTCCCTTGGACTGCAAGGAGATCCAACCAGTCCATCCTAAAGGAGATCAGTCCTGGGTGTTCATTGGAAGGACTGATGTTGAAGATGAAACTCCAATACTTTGGCCACCTGATGCAACAGCTGACTCACTGGAAAAGACCTTGATGCTGGGAAAGATTGAGGGCAGGAGGAGAAGGGGATAACAGAGAACGAGATGCCTGGATGGCATCACTGACTCAATGGACATGGGTTTGGGTAGACTCTGGGAGTTGGTGACGGACAGGGAGGCCTGGCGTGCTGTGGTTCATGGGGTAGCAAAGAGTCGGATACGACTGAGCAACTTGAAACAACATGGTACTAAAACCCCAATAAGTCAACCAAAAAAAAAAAATTAAAGAGGAAATCAGAGAACACCCTGAGACAAATGAAAATTAAAAACACAACTTTCCAAAGTCTATGGGAAGCAGCAAAAGCCATTCCCAAGAGGGAAGTTTATATCAATACAGCCTTACCTCAAGAAATAAGAGAAATCTCAAATAGATAACCAAGCCTACCATGTAAAAGAATTAGAAATATAAGAACAAACAAAATCCAAAGTCAGCAGAAGGATGGAAATAATAAAGATCAGAGTAGAGATTAAAAAAAAAAAACCCACAATAGAAAAGACTAATGAAAGCAAGAGCTGGCTTTTAAAACAGATAAACAAAATTGATAAGCCTTTAGCCAGGTTCATTAAGAAAAAGAGAGGGGACTTCCCAGTGTGTTCCCTATGCAAGGGGTTTGGGTTCAATCCCTGGTCAGGGAACTAGATCCGATATGCCGGAACTAAAGATCCCATATGCCACAACTAAGACCTGGCACAATAAAAATAAATAGATAGATAGACATTCAAAAAAAGAAAAAAGAGAGAGGATCCAAAGACACTAACTTAGAAATGAAAGAGGACAAATTGCAACCAGTGTCTGAGAAGCACGAACTAACATAAGAGAGTACTCTGAACAGTTACATACCAACAAAGAAGAAACTTATAATCTTCATAGATTGAATCAGGAAGAAACCAATAATCTCAAGAGACTGATTATTTGTATTGAAACTGAAGTGGTAGTCAAAAACTCCCAATAAAGAAAAGTCCAAAGCCAGAAGGCTTCACAGGGGAATTCTCTGTGTGTGTGCTTAGTCACTCAGTAATGTTCAACTCTTCATGACCCTTTGGACTGTAGCCCCCCAGGCTTCTCCATCCATGGGAATTTTCAGGCAAGAATACTGGAGTGAGTTGCCATTCCTTCCTCCAAGCGATCTTCCCAACCCAGGGATTGAACATGCACCCCTTGTGTCTCCTGCATTGCAGGCAGAATCTTTATTTGCCGAGCCATTGGGGAATTCTACCAAGCATTTCAGTTTGGTTCAGTTCAGTTGCTCAGTCATGTCTGACTCTGCGACCCCATGGACTGCAGCATGCCAGGCCTCCCTGTCCATCACCAATTACCAGAGTTTACTCAAACTCATGTCCATTGAGTCAGTGATGCCATCCAACCATCTCATCCTCTGTCATCCCCTTCTCCTCCTGTCTTCAATCTTTCCCAGCATCAGGGTCTTTTCAAATGAGTCAGCTCTTTGCATCAGGTGGCCGAAGTATTGGTTTCAGCTTCAACATCTAAAGAAGACTTAATATCTATCCTCAAACTATTCTAAAATCTTAAAGAGGATAAAACATTCTGAAACTCATTCTATGAGACCAGCATTATACTGATACCAAAACCAGACAAAGACACTACAAAAATAGGAAATTACAGACCAGCATCTCTGATGAACATAGATGGGAAAATCCTCAACAGAATATTAGCAAACTAAATTCAAAAGGACATAACAAAGGATCATATTGATACACCATGATCAAGTGGGATTTATCCCAGGGATGCAAGGATGATTCAATATCTACAAATCAACCAATGTTTTATACCACATTAACAAAATGAAGGATAAGGGAATTGATCAAGATGGCAGAGTAGGAGGAAGTGGAACTCATCTACCCTGACAAACACATCAAAAATACCTCTACATGTGCAACAGTTACCACTTAAAACTAAATGGAAATTGGCAGAAATCCTCCTGTACCAACAAGGCTATAAGAAAAAAACAAAATAAAGTATAAAAGTCACATGATCTCCCAATAGACGGAGAAAAAGTATTAGCAAAAATTCAGTATCCATTCATGATAAAAACTTATCAAAGTTGGTATAGAGGTAAATTTCTTGAGATAACAAAGGCCATTTATGACAAACATACCTAACATCGTACTAAATGGGGGAAAACCTGAAATCTTTTCCTTCAGGATCAAGAACAAGACAAGAATGCGCATTCTCACGAATTTTACTTAACACAGCATAGGAAGTCCTAGCCATAGCAAACAGATAAAAAAAAAAGCACCAACATCAGAAAGAAAGAAATAAAACTGTCATATTTGCAGATGACATGATTTTACATATAGAAAACTTCAAAATCTCCACCAAAAACTTTTAGAACAGATGAATTCAATAAAGATGCAGGATATAAGATTAACATACAGAAATTCATTGCTTTTCTATTATACTCTAATAATTAATTATGAAAAAGAGAAGCAAAAAACACTACCATTTACAATTGCATCAAAAGAATAAAATGTCTAAGAATAAATTTACTAAGGAGGATAAAGATATATATTTTGAAAACTATAAGACATTGATAAAAGACATTGGAGATGATACAAATAAATGGAAAGGCATCCTCTCTCTCTCTCTCTATATATATATATATATATATGTGTGTGTGTATGTGTGTGTGTGTATGAACTGGAAGAAGTAATATTGTTAAAATATCTATACTACCCAAAGGAGTCCAAAGACTTAATGCAATGCCTATCAAAATACCCATAACATTTTTCTCAGAAGAAAAACAAATAATCCCAAATTTGTATGGAACCACAAAAGGCCCCAAATAGACAAATCAATCTTGATAGAAAAGAACAAAGTTGGAAGTATTTTGCTGGCTGACATCATACTAATCTTCAAAGCTACAGTATAAAAAAGCAGCATGGTACTGACAAAAATAGACATGTGGATCAATGAAATATAACAGAGAGCCCACAAAGAAACCCATGTACATGTGGTCAACTAGTCTATGACAAAGGAGGTAAGAATATGCAATGGAGAAAAAGTCTCTTCAATAAGCAGTGCTGGGAAAACTGGACACCTACATGTAAAAGAATGAGATCAGAACATTTCCTCACACCATATAAAGAATAAACTCAAAATGGATAAAGACCTTATAAAAGATCAGAAAGTATAAAACTCCTAGAAGAAAATGTAGACAATATACTCTTTGCCATAGGCCTAAGCAAGAATGGGAAAGACTAGAGCTCTCTTCAAGAAAATCAGAGATATCAAGGGAACATTTCATGCAAAGATGGGCACAACAAAGGACAGAAACAGTATCAACCTAACAGAAGCTGAAAATATTAAGAAGCTATGGCAAGAATATACAGAAGAACTATCCAAAAAAGATCTTAATGACCCAGATAACCACAATGATGTGATCACTCATCTAGAGCCAGACATCCTGGAGTGTGAAGTCAAGCGGGCCTAAGGAAGCATTACTAGGAACTAAGCTAGAAGAGATGATGGAATTCCAGCTGAGTTATTTCAAATCCTAAAAGATGATGCCGTGAAAGTGTTGCACTCAATATGCCAGTAAATTTGGAAGGCTCAGCAGTGGCCACAGGACTGGAAAAGGTCAGTATTTATTCGAATCCCAGAGAAAGGCGATGACAAAAAAAATGTTCAAACTACTGCACAATTGCACTCATCTCACATGCTGGTAAAGTAATGCTCAAAATTCTCCAAGTGAGGCTTCAACAGTATGTGAACCAAGAACTTACAGATGGATTCCAAGTTGGATTTAGAAAAGTCAGAGGAACCAGAGAGCAAATTGCCAACATGTTAGATCATAGTAAAAGCAAGAGACTTCCAGAAAAATGTCTACTTCTGCTTTATTGACTATGCCAATGCCTTTGACTGCGTGGATTACAACAAACTGGAAAATTCTTCAAGAGATGGGAATACTAGACTACCTTATCTGAGAAATCTGTATGGAGGTCAAGAAGCAACAGTTAGAACTGGCCATGGAACAATGGACTGGTTCCAAATAAGGAAAGGAATACATCAAAGCTGCATACTGTCACCCTGCTTATTTAACTTTTATGCAGGGTACATCATATGAAATGATGGGCTGGATTAAGCACAAGCTGGAATCAAGATTGCTGGGAGAAATATCAATAACCTCAGATATGCAGATGACACCACCCTTATGGCAGAAAGTAAAGAGGAACTGAAGAGCCTCTTGATGAAGTGAAAAAACTAGCTTAAAATTCAGCTTTCAAAAACTAAGATCATGGCATCCAGTCCCATCACTTCATGGCAAATAGATAGGGAAACAATGGAAACAGTGACAGACTTTATTTTCTTGGGCTCCAAAATCACCGCAGATGTTGACTGTAGCCATGAAATTAAAATACACCTGTTTCTTGGAAGAAGAGCTATGGCCAATCTAGATAGCATATTAAAAAGTAGAGACATTACTTTGCTGACAAAGGTTCATCTAGTCAAAGCTTTTTCCAGGTTTTCCAGTAGTCATGTGTGGATGTGAGAGTTGGACTATAAAGAAAGCTGAACACAGAAGAACTGATACTTTTGAACTGTGGTGTTGGATAAGATTCTTGAGAGTCCCTTGGACAGCAAGGAGATCCAACCAGTCCATCCTAAAGGAAATCAGTCCTGAATATTCATTGGAAGGACTATTGCTGACACTCCAATACTTTGGCCATCTGATGCAAAGAACTGACTCACTGGAAAAGACCCTGACCCTGGGAAAGATTGAAGGCAGCAGGAGAAGGGGACAATAGAGAATGAGATGGTTGGATGACATCACCAACTTGATGGACATGAGTTTGAGAGAGCACCGGGAGATGGTGATGGACAAGAAGCCTGGCATGCTGCAGTCCATAGGGTCGCAAAGAGTCAGACCTGACTGTATGAATGACTGAGTAACTGAACTGAAATTTTATATATATACACATACATATATACATATACATATATATATATGTATATGTGTATGTATATATATATATATACACATGATTTGTCTCTGCAGGCAAGAGTTTGTGGGTATGTGAATCTTTAGTCATGTCTGATTCATGGATGTAACCCACTGGGCTCTCCGTCCATGAAATTTTCCAGGCAAAAATACTGGAGTAGATTGCCATTTCCTACTTGAGGGGATCTTCATGACCTAGGGATTGAATCTGCATCTCCTCTGTCTCCTGCATTGCGGGTGGATACTTTACCCACAAACCATCAGGGAAGCCAAAATAAGAAAATGGAACCTCATCAAACTTAGAAGCTTTCGCACAGTGAAGGAAACCATCAATAAAATGAAAAGGCAACCTACTGAATGGGAGAAAATGCTTCCAAATGATATGTCTGATAAGCAGTTTATATAAGAAATATAAACATCTCATGTAACTCTGTATAAAAAAACCTCCAAAACACCAATTGAAAAAAGGGCAGAGGACATGAATAACCATTTTCCCAAAGATGACATATATATGGCCAAAAGGAATGTGAAAATATGCTCAACATGACTAATCACTAGTGAAATGTTTCTCAAAAATACAGTGACCTCCTACACTGTTGGTGGGAACATAAATCTGTACAGCCACTATGAACAACAGTATGGTGATGCCTTAAGAAAAACCTAAAAATAGTTCAGTTCAGTTTAGTCATTCAGTCATGTCTGACTCTTTGTGTCCCCATGGACTGCAGCACGCCAGACCACCCTGTCCATCACCAACTCCTGGAGTTTACTCAAACTCATGCCCATTGAGTCGGTGATGCCATCAAACCCTCTCATCCTCTGCCATCCCCTTCTTTTCCTACCTTCAACCTTTCCCCAAATCAGGGTCTTTTCTATGAGTCAGCTCTTCACATCAGGTGGTCAAAGTATTGGAGTTTCAGCTTCAACATCAGTCCTTTCAATGGATATTCAGGACTGATCTCCTTTAGGATGGACTGGTTGGATCTCCTTGCAGTTCAAGGGACTCTCAAGCGTCTTCTCCAACACCACAGTTCAAAAGCATCAATTATTTGGCACTCAGCTTTCTTTGTAGTCCAACTCTTAAGCCCATACATGACTACTGGAAAAACTATAGTTTTGACTAGATGGACTTCTGTTGGCAAAGTAATGTCTTGCTTTTTAATATGCTATCTAGGTTGGTCATAACTTTTCCTCCAAAGAGTAAGCGTCTTTTAATTTCATGGCTGCAGTCACCATCTGCAGTGATTTTGGAGCCCCCCAAAACAAAATCTGCCACTGTTTCCATTGTTTCTCCATCTATTTGCAATGAAGTGATGGGACTGGATGCTGTGGTCTTAGTTTTCTGAATGTTGAGCTTTAAGCCAACTTTTTCACTTTCCTCTTTCACTTTCATCAAGAGGCTCTTTAGTTCTTCTTCACTTTCTGCCATAAGGGGATCTATGTATCTGAGGTTATTGATATTTCTCCTGGCAATCTTGATTCCAGCTGTGCATCATCCAGCCCGGCGTTTTCCATGATGTAATCTGCATATAAGTTAAATAAGTAGAGTGACAATATATAGCCTTAATGTACTCCTTTTCCTATTTGGAACCAATCTGTGGTTCCATGTCCAGTTCTAATTGTTGCTTTTTGACCTGCATACAGATTTCTCAAGAGGCAGGTCAAGTGGTCTGGTATTCCTGTCTCTTGAAGAATTTTCCACAGTTTATTGTGATCCAAACAGTCAAAGGCTTTGGCATAGTCAATAAAGCAGACATAGACATTTTCCTGGAACTCTCTTGCTTTTTTGATGATCCAAGAGATGTTGGCAATCTGATCTCTGGTTCCTCTGCCTTTTCTAAAACCAGATTGAACATCTGGAACTTCATGGTTCACGTATTGCTGAAGCCTCACTTGGAGAATTTTGAGCATCACTTTACCAGCATGTGAGATGAGTGCAATTGTGTGGTAGTTTGAGCATTCTTTGGCATTGCCTTTCTTTGGGATTGGAATGAAAACTGACCTTTTTCAGTCCTGTGACCACTGCTGAGCTTTCCAAATTTGCTGGTATATTGAGTGCAGCACTTTCACAGCATCATCTTTTAGGATTTGAAACAGCTTAACTGGAATTCCATCACCTCCACTAGCTTTGTTCATAGTGATGCTTCCTAAGGCCCACTTGACTTCACATTCCAGGATGTCTGGCTCTAGGTGAGTGATCACACCATCATGATTATCTGTGTCATGAAGATCTTTTTTGTATA
Organism: Antilocapra americana; assembly: GCA_007570785.1. Lineage (NCBI taxonomy): Eukaryota > Metazoa > Chordata > Mammalia > Artiodactyla > Antilocapridae > Antilocapra > Antilocapra americana. The sequence continues at coordinate 1,428,353 of ML661353.1, read as the reverse complement.
GTTCACCTGTGTATTCTTGCTACCTCTTCTTAGTATCTTCTGCTTCTGTTAGGTCTTGACCATTTCTGTCCTTTGTTGTGCCCATCTTTGCATGAAATGTTCCCTTGGTATCTCTAATTTTCTTGAAGAGATCTCTAGGCTTTCCCATTCTATTGTTTTCCTCTATTTCTTTGCACTGATCACTGAGGAAGGCTTTCCTATCTCTTCTTGCTATTCTTTGGAACTCTGCTTTCAAATGGGTGTATCTTTCCTTTCTCCTTTGCTTCTCTTCTTTTCACAGCTATTTGCAAGGCCTCTGCAGAGAGCTATTCTGCTTTTTTGCATTTCTTTTTCTTCGGGATGGTCTTGCTCCCTGTCTCCTGTGCAATGTCACAAACCTCTGTCCATAGTTCATCAGGCATTCTGTCTGTCAGATCTAGTCCCTTAAATGTATTTCTCAATTCCAATGTATGGTCATACCTGAATGGTCTAGTGGTTTTCCCTACTTTCTTCAATATAAGTCTGAATTTGGCAATAAGGAGTTCATGATCTGAGCCACAGTCAGCTCCTGGGCTTGTTTTTCCTGACTGTATAGAGTTTCTCCATCTTTGGCTGTAAAGAATATAATCAATCTGATTTTGTGTTGACCATCTAGTGATATCCATGTGTAGAGTCTTCTCTTGTCTTGTTGGAAGAGAATGTTTGCTATGACCAGTGCGTTCTCTTGGCAAAACTCTATTAGCCTTTGCCGTGCTTCATTCTGTACTCCAAGGCCAATTTGCCTGTTATTCCAGGTGTTTCTTAACTTTCTACTTTTGCATTCCAGTCCCATATAATGAAAAGGACTTCTTTTTTGGGTGTTAGTTCTAAAAGTTCTCGTAGGTCTTCATAGAACCATTCAACTTCAGCTTCTTTAGCATTACCGTTCGGGACATAGACTTGGATTACTGTGATATTGAATGGTTTGCCTTGGAAATAAACAGAGATGACTCTGTCGTTTTTGAGATTGCATCCAAGCACTGCATCTCAGACTCTCTTATGCCTATGTGTTATGATGGCTAGTGCAATTCTTCCAAGGGATTCTTGCCCACAGGATATATTGGTCATCTGAGTTAAATTCACCCATTCCAGTCCATCTTAGTTCACTGGTTCCTAAAATGTTGACGTTCACTCCTGCCATCTCCTGGTTGACCACTTCCAATTTGACTTGATTCATGGCCCTAACATTGCAGGTTCCTATGCAATATTGCTCTTTACAGCATCAGACTTTGCTTGCATCACCAGTCATATCCACAACTGTGTGTTCTTTTCGCTTTGGCTCTGTCTCCTCATTTTTTTCTGGAGTTCTTTCTCCACTGATTTCCAGTAGCATACTGGGCACCTACCAACCTGGGGAGTTCATCTTTCAGTGTCCTATCTTTTTGCCTTTTCATACTGTTCATGAGGTTCTCGAGGCCAAAATACTGAAGTGGTTTGCCATTCCCTTCTTTAGTGGACCACATTTTGCCACATTTTGTCAGTATATGATCCAGCAATCCCACTCCTGGGCATATACCTGGAGAAAACCACAATTTGAAATGGTACATGCACCCCAATATTTACTGAAGCACCATTTACAGTAGCCAGGATATGGAAGCAACCTAAATGTCCATCAGCTCAGAAATGGATAAAGAAGATATGGTACATATATACAATGGACTATTACTTAGCCATAAAAGAACTAGAAGTGCCATTTGCTTCAACATGGATGGACCTAGAGATTGTCATACTGTTTGAAGTAAGTCAGACAAAGACAAGTGTCATATGATATTGCTTACACATAGAATCTAAATAAATGGTATGAATGAACATATTTACAAAACAGAAGTTGAGTCATAGATGTAGAAAACAAACTTGTGGTTATCAGGGGGAAAAAGGGAGAGGGATAAATGGGGAGATTGTGACTGACATACACACACTACTATATATAGAATGGGCTTCCCAAGTGGAACAGTGGAAAAAAACACCCAGTTGCCAATGCAGGAGAAGCAAGAGACATGGGTTTGATCCCTAGGTCAGGAAAATCCCCTGAAATATAAAATGGAAATCTGCTCCAGTATTCTTGCCTGGAAAATTCTATGGACAGAGGAGCCTGGTTGGCTACAGTCCATGGGGTCACAAAGAGTCAGACATGACTGAGCATAAGCAAACATATGTATAGAATGTTTGCTATATAGTTCTTAAGGGAACTCTACTGAATACTCTGTGGTGACCTACTTGGGCATAAAATCTAAAAAAGAGTGGATACATGTGTATGTATAACTGAGTCACTTGGCTGCACAGCATAAACACAACATTGTAAATCAACTATACTCCAATAAAAATTAATTAAAAAACCACAGTGAGATATCCCTTCCCACCTGTTGGAATGTCTGTTGTCAAAAAGACAACAAATCACAAATGTTGGTGAGGATGTGGAGAAAAGGCTACCGTAATACAGGTTTGGTGGCAATGTAAATTGGTACAGTCATTATGGAAAACCACATGGAAATGAGAGAGTCAATTCCTAGGTAGGTTGATAAGAAGTCAGGGGGTCCCCAAGGAGAGAGAGGTCTGGAATTCTCAACGAGGAGGAAGGGGCAAATGTTTGTTTTTCTTCTACATTCCTTAGGATATTATATAACAATAATGTATCCCGCTTGAGCACAGTCTCTGGAAAAAACCTTCTGGCTAATCCTATTATCTTAAAATGTAAATTATGGGAGTGGGTCTAAGTAAGGTCTTTACAACCTCCAGACATACTTTTGATTCACTGTAATAACTAATTAAAGTATATAACTTCATTGCTAACACTAGTGAGGGGTACTCTTTCTGCCCCCTTCTGATGTCTCTGTCAGAAGCTTTCTCTATCCCTTTTATATTTTAATAAAACTCTATTGCACAAAAGCTCTGAGCAAGCAAGCCTCGTCTCTGGCCCCAGATTGAATTCTTCCCTCCAGAGGCTAAGAATCCTGGCATCTTTTCGTGGGTCAGCAACAACCTTTCAGAAGTTCCTTAAAAAATTAAAAATAGAACTATCCTATGATCCAGCAACTCCACTACCGGGTGTATATCTAAAGAAAACAACCAAACAGAATAATCAAAAAATATATGCACCCCAATGTTCATATCAGTACTGTTTAAAATTGACAATGTATGGAAGCAAACTAAGTGTTCATCAACAGATGAATAAAGAAGATATGGTAAATATATATATTAGAATAATAGCCATAAAAAGAATGAAAAATTTGCCATTTGCAACAATGGGGATGTGCCTGGAGGGTATTATGCTTAGTGAAATAAGTCAGAAAGAGAAAGATAGATACTGTATATTTTCACTTAGATACAGAATCTAAAACAAAAAACTCAAAGATACAGAAAACACATCAGTGGTTAACAGTGGGGAGAGGATGATTGGAGGGGGAAGATAGGAAAAAAGGGATTAAGATGGACGAGGGTAAGGGTGGGATGAGATGGGAGAAGGGCACTGAAGCATGTTAATTGTCACGTGTCTAATCAATCGCCAGCCCAGGATTGATGCTCGGGACTGGTGCAGCGAGATTTCCCGGGGGGGAGGGAGGAGGGAGGGGGGACCCAGAGGGGAAGTATATGTAAACCCATGGTGATATCATAACAATGTATGGCTAAAACAATAATTAAAAAAATAAATAAATAAAAAATAAAATAAAAAAAAATAATAAGCAACAAAGTTATATTATACAGTACAGAGAAATATAGTCATTACTTTATAATAACTTAATATGGAGCGTAATCTATAAAACCATTGAATCACTGTGTTGTATACCTGAAGCTAACATAATATTGGATGTAAATCAGCCATACTTCAAAAAAAAAATGTAAGCAGAGAAAACACAAGAGAATTATATTTTAATAGTGGGTAGCTCAGCTGGTAAAGAATCCACTTGCAATGCAGGAGACCCTGGTTTGATTTCTTGGTTGAAAAGATTCTCTGGAGAAAGGATAGGCTACCCACTCTAGTATTCATGGGTTACTCTCCTGGTTAGATGGTAAAGAATCCACCTGCAATGTGGGAGACCTGGGTTCAATCCCTGGGTTGGGAAGATCTCCTAGAGAAGATCTTGGAGGAGGGCAATGCAACCCACTCCAGTATTCTTGCCTGGAGAATCCCTATGGACAGAGGAGCCTGGGATCCATGGGGTCACAAAGAGTTGGACATGACTGAGCGACTAAGCACAGCACAGCACAGTGGGGATAGTAAATGAACCTCAGTGGAACTGAGATTACCAAAGGTCATTGAGAGTGGTAAAATGTTGATAACAGTAGACTGTGATAGGTTATGTATATATATATAATGCTTTTAATGTAGTAGTGTTAGTCGCTCCATGGACTGGAGCCTGGCAGGCTCCTCTGTTCATGGCATTCTCCAGGCAAGAATACTGGAGGGGTGGTCATTTTCTTCTAGCAACCACTATGAAAACCATACAGAACAATATATTCAAAAATACTACAAATAAATTATGATGGAATCCTAAAAACTGTTCATGTAACTGACATAAATTAATATTGGGAAACAGAAGAAACAGGAAACAAGTAATAAATTGGCAGACTTAAGCCCTAATATAATAATTACTTCACATGTTAACTGTCAAAATATACCAATTAAAAACCAAATGTAAGCAGAATGGATAAAATAAAAAGATCCAATAATTCTGCCTATAAGAAATTCAAATCAATGACAGATTGGAAGTAAAAAGATGAAAAAAGACACGTGTAAACATTAACCAAAAAAGAAGTGGTCATATTAATATCAATGTAAAATTCAGAGCAAAGAAAACCAATTTTACACAATCTATTTAAGAATACAGGAAAAGAGAATTACTTCCCAACTCATTTTGTGAGGTTCATATTATCCTGATACCCAAACTATGGAAAAATTGTACGAAAGTGAAAACTCCAGCTCAATATCTCTTATGAGCTTAGATACAGAAGATTTGGACAAAATATCAACAAATTAATATAAGACTTTATAAAAATTATACCTTCTATATATACTGCATGACCAAGTGGGATTTATTCCGAGTAGAGATGTCTGATTCAACATACCAAAAAACTAATATAATCTACCACATCAAGAGGTTAGAGATAAAAACATAAAATGATCACATCAATAGACACAGAAAAAGCTTTTGAAAAAAAGCTAAAACATTCATGATTTAAAAAAAGAAAGTCTCAGCAAACTAGGAATAGAGAGGAAATTTCTCAACAAGATTCTATAAAAGTTCTACAGCTAACATCATACTTAATAGTGAAAAAATGGAAATTTATCCTATTGCAACAGTGAATAAGGCAAGGATATCCACTTTCCCCACTCATATTCAACATAATATTGGAATTCCTAGCCACTGCAATAAGTCAATGGAAAAAATTCATACAAATTAGGAAATGAAAAATAAAATTGTCCCCACCCATAGAAGATATTACTTTTTACACAGAAAATCCCAAGGAGTCTTAAAAAAATTTTTCTGGAACCAATCAATGAATTCTTCAAGTTCACAGGCTATAGTACAAACACCCAAAAGACAGTAATGTTTTAATATACTAAGAATCAACTTGTGAAAAGTAAAATTAAGAGCATAATGCTGCTTACAACTCCCTAAGAAAATTAAATGCAAAGATATAAATTCTAAAAAATGTATAGAATTTGTATCTTATATATAGAAATTTCTAAATAATACACAAAGATACTCAGAGTTAATATACAAAGTCAGCAAATCTGCATGTACGAGATCAATACACAAATACCCATTGTATTTCTATACACTAGCAATGAACAAATCCAAAAGTGAAATTAGGAAAGCAATTCTATTTGCAATATCATAAAAATAATAAAATACATAGGAAATACTTTAACCAAGGATGTGCAAGACTTGTACAGTGAAAATTATAAAACATTGTGAAAAGCAGCTAAATAATACCTAAAAAATAAAACAACATCCTGTGTTCATAGATTTAAAAATTTGATATATATAAAAAGGTAATACTCTCCAGAGTAATCTACAGATTCAATTTAAACTTACCAAAATCTCAATGGCCTTCATTTTTTTCCCCCAAGAAATGAAACAACTAACCCTAAGATTCATTTGGAATTGCAAGTGACAGCAAACAGGCAAAATAATCTTAAAAAATAACAAATAGGATTCACACACCCCAACTTCAAAACTTAATAGAAAGTTATGGTAAATAGGGTGATACTGGTAAAAGAACAGATACAAGGGCCAATAGAATAGAATTGAGAGTCTGGGAATAAATCTATATGTCAAAGGTCATTTGATTTTTTTTACAAAAGTGTCAAGATCATTTAATGAGGAAAAGAATAGTCTGTTCAACAAATGGTGCTAAGAGAACAAGATATCCACATGGAAAAGTTTGAAGTTGGAACCCTACCTCCCATAAACCACAAAATTAATTCAAAATGAATACAAAACCTAAATGTAAGAGCAAAAGGTATAAAAGCTCTTAAAAGAAAGTATAAAAATAAGCTTTCATGACCTTGGATTTGGCAATGGATTCTTAGGCATTACACTAAATTCACAAGCAACAAAAGACAAACTAGATAAACTGGATTACATCAGAATTAAATGCTTTCATGCAACAGGAGACACTATCAAGAAAATGAAAGGCAATCTACAGATGGGAGAAAATATTTTAAAATCATTTCTTTCATGGGGTCTAGTATCTACATACGTAAAGAGCTCTGACAATTGAACAACAAAGAAAAATAAGCCAGTTAAAAAATGGTCAAAGGACTTGAATAGACATGTCTCAAAAAAAAAAGACATACAAATGGCCAATAAATATATGAAAACATACTCAAAAGGAAAATGCAAATCAAATCACAATTAGATACCATTCAGACCCATTAGGATGGTATAATTTAAACAAAATAACACAACACAAAGCAACAAGCATTGCTTGTGGAGAATGTGGAGAACTTGGAACCCTCTACACTGTTGATAGAAATATAAAATGGTGTGGAAAAGCCTGGCAGAAAATTAATCATTGAATTACCATGTGTCCCAACAATGCCACTCCTATGTATATATCCAAAAGAATAGGAAACATGTATACAAACAAAAGCTCATACACAGATGTTTCTGACAGCACTATTTAAAACAGTCAAAAAGTGGAGATAACCTAATGCCAATAAATGGATGCTGCTGCTGCTGCTGCTAAGTCGCTTCAGTCGTGTCCGACTCTGTGCGACCCACAGACGGCAGTCCACCAGGCTCCGCTGTCCCTGGGATTCTCCAGACAAGAACACTGAAGTGGGTTGCCATTTCCTTCTCCATGAATGAATAACAAAAACAAACATATCCACATGGAACAAAGTGCTGCTGTATGCTACAAGAACTTCAAAAAGATTATACTAAGTGAAAGAAGTCAGGCACAAAAGATGACATATTATAATTCCATTTACATGAAATATCTATAGGTAATAGGTATATCCATAGGGATGAAGAGCAGATTAGTGCTTGCCAGGGTCTGGGGAGGGGAAATTGGTTGCAACTGTTTAATACTTAGGAAGTTTCTTTCTGAGATGATGAGAATGTCTTGGAACCAGATAAAGGTAAGTCCTGCAAAATCTTGTGAATCTACTAAATGCCATTGAATCATATATTTTAATATGGTTCATTTTATGTTATGTAAATTTCACCTCAATTTTAAAACAAGTGGATATCAGGGATGATGTGAGACTCAGGGATGTGTACTTCACAAATACTTGTTAATAAAAAAGACTGCTATTTTATAAAGGGAAAAAATAAGAAACAGAGTTAGGGATTGTGTAAAAGGTATGCTTTATAAACTAGTAAGTCATTTTTAAATAGCTGACAATTTCATGTAAAAATCATGGTGTCACTCTAGAGAAAAAATCTAATTCTCTTTATATAATTTTGTTTGGCTGAGATTGTTATATCAGAATGTAATACACCTTTACTAGTATTAGAACTAATGCTGTCCAGTGTGTAACACAATGTTTGATACAAAGTGGGTCCTCACTGAATGATCATTACTATGGGAGGGGCTTAAGGGCAGGCCTCCCCTTCTTCAGTTCTGGTCCATCACCTGCACAGGGGCAGACACTGCAGAGCAAGGAGGGGGAGCCACAGCATCTGTGGCTCTCACACACATCACTACACAGTGTTTCTCCTGCAGACTGTATAGGGCAGAGGTGCAAAGGGGGCAGGAAAGGCAAGATGCTGCATTGGAAGAGGAGGTACCAGGTCATGTCCGATGACTATGGCATGTGAGCAGCTTACTTGGACTCCATCTTTGTGTGCATGGGTCTTCCTTTCAAACTGGGCCTGCTTCTTCAACTTCTTCCTCTGCATCTTCTCCAGCCACAGGTCATCTAAACTGATGTGTGAGTGCTGAGGGATACTCCTGGGTTGTGAAGGAGTCTCCTGGGGGATGTCTTCCGCAGAGACGAAGGGAAGAATCCATGTCCCCACCTCAGCGGTAGAGAATGGCCCTGGAGCTGGCTCAGTGTGAAAAGCTTTCAGACCCTGGAAACAACTGGGCTTCTTGCCTGGTTGTTCTTCCCACAGCATGTGGTTCTAGAGAACAGAGAGGAAAACATATCAAGTGAGCACAGTGTTCTTTCTCTGTTCAGTTTTTTCCTATGTTTTGGTTAATCCCCAAAATACAGATTCCAGTGAAGTACTTTGTTCACAGTAATTTTAGAAAATGTGAAGACTAGAAACAAAAGAAACCTTGTTTCTGTTGAAATTTTCTATTTTCAAGATTATTTCAAAGAATCAAGTCTTCCACCTTGATCAAAGAATTAGGTCTTGAAAGTAACTCATTAGAAATATTTTTTAAGGGTCAGTGGTTGGGGCAGAAAGCTCTTGCCTGAACAATACTCCCTGAGAACAGAATTTGAACAGAGATATACAGGCATTTTTTTTACTCCTTATTTAGCACAGACATTAACTAGATGTGTGCACACTGCGCCACCAGTCACTTTGTCTGGGTTGTCATCATCGACTCAGGAACCCTAACTGAATTTCAAAGTGACATTGGTCCACACTAACAGGATACTTTGGCTTCATGTTGCACAACCATCTCTCTGTGCTTTCAAAGCAAAGGAGCAGAAACCTTTCTTCCTATGTGTTCTTTGAGTCTAATGATCAACCATCCCCAGTCCCACTCTAGTGGACACTTTCTTCACATCCCCTCTTTGGAATGTCATCCCTAAGTACTTTGTGTATACTGTTTGGTGGAAACAAAGGTGAAATTTCTCTTAACTATTTCAAGAGGCTTTGTATTTTCACACATACACACAGACACAGACACACACATGGAGAAAGAAGAGGAAGGGGAGGCATAGTTACTACAGAATGGCTTTGGAGTACAGCATTGGAATTGGGACTTTTCAAAGCTTGGCAAGTGATTCTAATAGGCATCCAAGGTGAAGAATCACTGTGTATTTTTGGTACCCAAATACTGTTTTGAGTTTAAAAAGTGTTTTACTTAGTTCCCTCTCCTCAACTTCACTCTAACTAGAATCCACAGGCATATTATCCATATCCTGTAAATAAGGTAATAGAAACTCAGAAAACTTAAGTGATAATCCAAGTTCACACAACTCTGTGTGTCATTAGACAGTTGATCCTTGGACAACATGAGTTTTAACTGCGTGGATCTACTCATGGATTATTTTCAATAGTAAATACTACAGCAGTATAGGATCCATGGATGGCTGAATCTCTGGATGTGGAACTGTGGGTATGGAGGGTTGACTGTTAAGTTTTATTTGGATGTTCCACTATGCAGAGGGTAGGCGCTATTAACCCTGGCATTGTTAAGTGTCAGCTGTATTCTTCTGATTCTAAATCCCACATCCTTTTCACGATTTTACATGGTAAAAATTCCTGTTGTTTTACAGGTGGAAATAAATAATATCTCCTTAACTAAGCAAGAACCACACCTTAAGCTCTTTTATAATTCTCAAAGTTCTTGCAAAGGGAATGGAAGTTAATCAGCACATCTTTATGCAAGACTCTCTGTTGTGCATTTTATGTACAGTACATAAAAAAGCTGCCCTCCTAAGGCTTTCAATGAGTAAATGACACAAAGCTGATCGAAAGGAAGCCAAGCTTCCCTCATGCTGAGGCTTCCACAGGAACGCAATTACTGCCACTAGATATGAGCTCACTTATTTTCAAACAAAAGAAACTGAGACTTTTCCAATGTGCCATCTCCTAGGCTTCTACCAGCTTGTACGTGTTATTAGCTGGGACCTCCTGAGGCTGTCAATGATAGATTGATTCTCAACTTTTGCTTTTTCAGAATTTTAGAACATTACCATTTTCATAGCTTGGCTATAGGCCTTTAGAAGGAGTCCTGGCTGGAGAATGGTGCTCTAAGTGCAAAATTTCACCTTTATTTTTCCCATTAGCTTAGTGGAAAACAGCCTCCCTCCCTCCCCATTTCGCCTCTTTGGGGGTGTTACTAGGGCCATATATCCATTCACTCACCAAGGAATTTTGATTTTCTCAGTAAAAAAGGTCTTTGTTTTGAGGTTATTAATTACAGCAGTATTTGTAAAACCACCAGCATCACCCAGTATGGTGGGCAGCTTCTAAGATGGCCCCAAAGACCTCACCACCTTGATGAAGGCCCTTGTATGAGCCCTTCTCCTTGAATATAGGCTGGACTTAGTGACTCACTTCTAATGAATGACTTTGGCAGAAGTAATGTAATGTCATTTCCAAGATCAAGTGATGAAAAGGTTGTTCCTTCCATCTGAGGGTGCCTCTCATGGATCCCTTGCTCTGTAAGAAGTCAGATGACACACTGTGAATAGGGCCATGGAGAAGCTCATGTGGCAAGAAACTGATGTCTCCAAGTCAACAGCAGCACAGATCTGAGGCCTCTCAACAGCTACCTTAGTGAGTGTGGAAGCAAGACATCTTGCAGTCTGGCCTTGAGCTGAACACAACCTCTTTCAAGAGACCATGAACCCAAGCTTAATCAGCTGATTTTACAGCAATAGGTAGAAACTTGCTAGACCTGCAGACTTTTAAGCCCCATATTATCCAGCAATTCCACTACTGAGCATATATCCTGAGAAAACAATTCAAAAAAACACATGTATCCCAATGTTCATTGCTATTTACAATAGCCAGGACATGGAAGCAACATAGGTGTTCATCGACTGATGAATGGATAAAGAAGTTTTGATACACACACACACACACACACACACACACACACACACACACAATATGCAATTGAATATTATGCAGCCATTAAAAGGAACAAATCTGAGTCAGTTCTAGTGAGGTGGATGAACCCACTTACTTACAGAGTGAAGTAAGTTGGAAAAATAAAAACAAATATTGTACATTAATGCAGATATATGGAATCTAGAAAAATTGTACTGATGAACTTACTTTTAGGGAAAGAGACGTAGAGAATGGATTTGTGGACACAGTTGGGGAAGGAGAGGGTGGGACAAATTGAGAGAATAGCATTGACATATATACACTACCATATGTGAAACAGATAGGTAGTGGGAAGCTGCTGTATAACACAGGGAGATCAGCCTAGTGCTCTATGATGACCTAGAGGGGTAAGATGGATGGGGTGTGAAGAAGGGAGATATATATATACTTATTTCTGATTCACATTGCTGTAGGGCAGAAACCAATACAACATTGTAAAGCAATTATCCTCCAATTAAAAATACATTAAAATATAACTAAGGAGATAAAACACCTGTTCACAACTATAAGACTTTGATGAACAAAACCAAAGAAGATAAATGTCACAAGTAAATGTTAAGATGCTTTATGATCATGGATTAGAAGAACTATTATTGTTAAAATGGCCATACTACTTATAGCAATCTATAGTTTCAATGTAATACCTATCAAAATTCCAATAACGTTTTCCACAGAAGTAGCACAAACAATCCTAAACTTTGTATGGAATGATAAAAGATCTCAAATAGACAAAGCAATTTTTTGAAAATGAAGAACAAAGCTGGAGGCATTCTGCTTCCTAATTTCAAACTATATAATGAAGTACTCTAATCAAAACAGTAGTGACATTAAAAACAGACATATAGATCAATGTAACAGAAAAAAAGCCCAGAAATAAACTCATCCATATATAATCAATTAATTTAAGACAGAGAAGCCAAGAATATATGGTGAAGAGGACAGTTTTCAATAAAGGGTGCTGGGAACTAGACATCCACATGCAAAAGAACATCTTTTACCATACACAAAAATCAACCCTAAATGGATTAAAGGCTTGAATGTACAACCTGAAACCATAAAATTCCTAGACGAAAACATAGGCAGTAAACTCCTTACATTGGGTGTAGTGAAAAATTTTTTGGATTTGACACCAAAAACAAAGGAACAAAAGCAAAAATTTACAAATGGGATTATATCAAACAGTAAAGTTTCTGCACAACAAAGGAAACCTTCAACAATACAAAAAGGTAACAATACTCAATGTGAGAAAGTATTTGCAAATAATATATCCAATAAGGGGTTAATATATAAAGTGTATTAATATATAGAGCTTACACAGCTCAAAAACAAAAAAAAACAAACCATCACAATTCGATTAAAAAGTGGACGGCGGGTGTGAATATACACTTTTCCAAAGAAGACATAGAAACGGCCAATAGGTACATGAAAAGACACTCAACAGACCTAATCATCAGGGAAATGCACATCCACACCACAATGCGATATCATCTCACACCTGCTAGAATCATCAAAAGGACAAGAAATACCAAGTGTTGGTGAGTATGAGGAGAAAAGAGAACCCATGTGCAATGTTGGTAGAAATGTAAACTTGTACAGCCACTACAGAAAACAGTATAGAAGTTCCTCAAAATATTAAAAGTAGAACTACCATCTGATCCAGAAAGTCCACCTTTGGATATTCAAAGAAAATGAAATCAGTAACTTGAAAAGATACGTGCACCCCTGTGTTCAACTGCAGAGTTATTTGCAATAGCTAAGATACAGAAACAATCAAGGTGTTATTGATAGATAAATGGATAAAGAAAATGTGGTATATATACAATAGAATATTATTCAGCCTTAAGATAGAATGAAATCTTGCCATTTGTGACAACATAGATGGTCCTTGAGTACATTAGGCTGTTTTCAAAGTAAGTCATACATAGAAAGATTTATGATTTATTTTATGATTTCATTTATATGTGGACTCTAAAAACAAAAGTTCATAGATACAGAGAAAAGACTGGTAGTAGCCAGAAGTAGGGTGGGAAGGTGCATGAAAGGAGTGAAGGGAGTTAGAAGGAACAAACTTCAAGTTATATGATAGTTAAGTCTTCTGGATGTAATATGCTGTCCTTGTTGTTCAGTCAGTAAGTCGTATCTGACACTTTACCACTCAATAGATTGTAGCACACAAGGCTCCTCTTTACTTCACCATCTTCCAGAGTTTGCTCAAATTCATGTCCATTGAGTTGGTGATGCTATCTAAGCATTTCATCCTCTGCCACACCCTTCTCCTTTTGCCGTCAATCTTTCCCAGCAACAGGGTCTTTTCCAATGAGTCGACTCTTTGCATCAGGTGGTCTAAGTATTAGAGCTTCAGGTTCAGCAACAGACCTTCCAATGACTATTCAGGATTTATTTCCTATAGGACTGACTGGTTTGATATCCTTGCAGTCCAAGGGACTCTCAAGAATCTTCTCCAGTACCACAATTTGAGAACATCTCTTCTTTGGCACTCAGCCTTCTTTATTGTCCAACTCTCACATCTGCACATGACTACTGAAAAAAACCATACCTTTGACTATGTGGACGTTTGTTAGCAAAGTGATGTCTCTGCTTTTTAATATGCTGTCTTAGGTTTGTCATAGCTTTCCTTCCAAGGAGCAAGCTATCTGGCTGGAGTCACTATCTGCAGTGATTTCAGAACCCAAGAAAAGAAAATCTGTCACTGTTTCCACTATCCCCCCTTCTATTTGTCATGAAGTGATGGGGCATGATGCCATGATCTTAGTATTTTTAGTAATGAATTTCAAGCTAGATTTTTTATTTTTCTCTATCATCCTCATCAAGATGCTCCTTAGTTTCTCTTCACTTTTTGCCCTTAGAGTGGTATTATTTTCATATTTTATGTTGTTTATATTTCTCCTGGCAATCTTGAGTCTACCTTGCGATTCACCCAACCCAGCATTTTGCATGATGTACTCTGAATGGAAGTTAAATTAGCAGGATGATATAATATACTCATTGTAGTCCTTTCCCAATTTTGAACCCATTAGTTGTATCATGTCTGGTTCTAACTGTTGCTACTTGACCCACATATAGGTTTCTTAGAAGGTAGGTAAGGTGGGCTGGTATTCCAATTTTTTAAAGAGCTTTTCAGTTTTTTGTGATCCACACAGTCAAAGGCCTTAGTGTAGTCAATGAAGCAGAAGCAGATGTTTTCCTGGAACTCTTTTCCTTTCTCCAGATCCAACAAATGTCAGCAATTTGATCTCTGGTTGCTCTGTCTCTTTCAAACAGAGTTTATAAATCTTGAAGTTCTCAAGCATGTACTGTTGAATCCTAGCTTGAAGGATTTTGAGCATGGCCTTCCTATAATAGCATGTGAAATGAGTACAATTGAATGGTAGTTTGAACATTCTTTGACATTGTCCTTATTTGGTATTGCAGTGAAAACTGACATTGTCCAATCCTGTGGCCATCACTAAATTTCCAAATTTGCTGACATATTGAGTGCAACACTTTAACAGCATCATCTTTTAGGATTTTAAATAGGTCAGCTGGAATTCTGTCACCTCTGCTAGCTTTGTTTGAAGTAATGCTTCCAATGGCTCACTTGACTTCCTAAGGCCACTTGACTTCACACTCTAGGATGTCCAGCTCTAGGAGTAACTATATCATTGTGGTTATCTGAGTCATTAAGACCTTTTTTTGTATAGTTCTTCTGTGTATTATTGCCACTACTTCTTAATCTCTTTTGCTTTTGTTAGGTCCTTACCATTTCTGTCTTTATCGTGTCCATCTTTGCATAAAATGTTCCCTTGATATCTCCAGTTTTCTTGAAGAGATCTCTAGTGTTTCCCATTCTATTGTTTTCCTCTATTTCTTTGCATCCTTCATTTAAGAAGTCCTTCTTTTCTCTCCTTGCTATTCTCTGGAACTCTGCATTCAGTTGGGTATATCTTTCCCCTTTTTCCTTACCTTTCACCTCTCTTCTTTCCTCAGATATTTGTAAAGCCTCCTGAGACAATCACTTGGCCTTGTTGCATTTCTTTTTCTTTGCAAAGGTTTTGGTCAGTACCTCCTGTACAATGTTACAAACCTTTGTCCATAGTTCTTCAGGCACTCTGTCTACAAGATCTAATCCTTTGAATCTATTCATCATCTCCATTGTATCAAATAAGAGATTTGATTTAGGTCATACCTGAATGGCACAGTGGTTTTCCCTACTTTTTTCAATTCAAGTCTGAATTTTACTATACGGAGCTCATGAACTGAGCTACAGTCAGTTCCAGGACTTGTTTTTACTGACTGTATAGAGCTGCTCCATCTTTGGATGCAAAGAACATAATCAGTCTGATTTTGGTATTGCCCATCTGGTGATGATCATTTGTAGAGTCGTTTCTTAGGTTGTTGGAAAAGAGTGTTTGCTATGACCAGTGTGTTCTTTTGACAAAATTCTGTTAGCCTTTGCCCTGCTTCATTTTGTACTCTAATGCCAAACTTGCCTGTTATTCTGGATATCTCTTGACTTCCTACTTTTGCATTCCAGTCCCCTATGATGAAAAGGACATCTTTGTTTTTGGTTTTAGTTCTAGAAGATGTTGTACTTCATAGAACTGGTCAATTTCAGCTTTTTTGGCATCAGTGATTGGGGCATAGATTTGGATTACTGTGATGTTTAATGGTTTGCCTTGGAAATGAACTGAGATCATTCTGTCATTTTTGAGATTGCACCTAAGTACTGCATTTTGAATTCTTTTGTTGATTATGAGGTCTAGCCCATTTATTCTAAATGATTCTTGCTCACATTAATAGATATAATAATAATCTGATTTAAATTCACCCATTCCTGTCCATTTTAGTTTACTGATTCCTAAGATGTTGATGTTCAATCTTGCTATCTCCTGCTTGACCAGGTTCAATTTACCTTGTTTCATGGACCTAACATTTCAGGTTCTTATGCAATATTGTTCTTAACAGCACTGGACTTTCACCACCAGACATATCCACAGCTGAGCATCATTTTCCCTTTGGCCCAGCCACTTCATTCTTACTGGAGCTTTTGGTAATTTCTCTCTGCTCTTCCCCAGTAGCATACTGGATACCTTCCAACTTGGGGGACTCATCTTCCTGTGTCATTTTTTTTCTTTTGCATTTTCATACTGTTCAAAGGGTTCTCCAGGAAAGAATATGCGAGTGGGTTGCCATTTCCTTCTCCAGTGGACCCTGTTTTGTCAGAGTTCTTCACTATGGCCCATCGGTCTTGGGTAGCTCTGCATGGCATGGCTCACAGCTTCACTGAGTTATGCATGAAGCCTTCACCATGACAAAGCTCTGACCCATGGAGGGGGGCACGCACTGTGCACCATGGCAATTACAGTTATCACTGTGTTGCATATTTGAAAATTGTTAAGGGAGTAAATTGTAAAAGTTCTAATGACAAGAAAAAGAATTCTGGCTGGGACTTCCCCGGTGGTCCAGTAGTTAAGAATCTGCCTTGCCATGGAGGAGACATGGATTGATTTCTGGTTGGGGAACAAAGATCTCACATGCTGCAGAGAAACTAAATTTGTGTGCTGCAACTACTCACCCACGCACCACACAGAGTCTATGTGTCTCAGTGAAAAAGATCCTGCACGATGCAACAAAGAAACTGTATGCTGCAACTAAGTCCAGATGCAGCCAAATAAATAAATAATATTAAAAAATAAAATACGTAATGGCTTAGAATTTCCCAAATGTGAGGAGAGATTTGACAATCTAATTCATGAAACTTACAGGTTACCAAACAAAATCTACTTAAATAGAACCTCTCCAGGACACATAATAAAACTGTCAAAAATCAAACACAAACAGAGAATCTTAAAATAATCAAGAGAAAATAAGCTTGTAACTTACAAGGGAGTCTCATAGGGCTACTAGCGGATTTCTCAGCAGAATCTTTGAAGGTCAGAAGAGAGTGGGATGATTTAGTCAAAGTGTTGAGAGTAAAAATATGCCAACCAAGAATACTTTATCCAGTAAAGTTATCCTTCAGAAATAAAGGAGAGATAAAGACTTCTAGAAAAACAAAAGCTAAGGGAATTGATCACTACTAGACCTACCTTATAAGAAATGTAGAAAGGAATTTCACAAGCTGAAATGAAAGTATACTAATTACTAACATGAAAATGTACAACAGACTAGTATATTTTAACTGGTCAAGTTATAGTCAAATTAAGAATACTCTAATACTGGAATACGGTGATGTATTAATAATTTAAATCCAATATAAAAGTTAAAAGGCAAGAGTATTAAAAAATTAAAGTTACAATAATTTGTTAATACAAGTACAATACAGAGAAAAGTAAATTATGGCATCAAAAACATAAATAGGCAGGGAATGAAAGGGTAGGAGGTTTTGTAAATGAATTAAGTTGTTATTAGCATAGAAGAGAATGTAAGCCTCTTGTTAACCTCAGAGCAAAAACCTGCAGTAGATGTAAAAGAGGTAAAGAGAAGAGAATCAAAGCATACCATTATGGGAAATCATTCATTCACAAAGAAAGGTAGAAAGTAACAAAGGAACTACCAAACACCCAGGAAGCAAAGAACAAAATGTGATTAATAAGTCTCTATCAGTAAATACTCTAAATATGAATATATTAAATTCTCTAATCAAGAGTCAGAGAATGGTTGAACAAATCAAAAGAGAAAAGAAATTTTTGCTGCTTATAAGAGACTCAATCAGATTTAGGGTCACATAGGCTCAGAGAAAAGGGATGAAAAAATATATTGCATGTATGTAGAAACCAGAAGACAGCAGATATTTTGTCTTTATATCAGACAAAATAAAGCTAAAAATTGTAATGGGATAAAGATAATTTTATAATGATAAAGAGCTCAGTTCATGAAGAAGTTATAATAGTCATAAATATAAATATATCAACACTGGAGTATCTAAGTGTATTAAAGCAATAAGTCAAAAGGCAAAAGCAGACAATAATACAATAATTGTAGAAGATTCCAGTATCGTGCTTGAAACAATGAATAGGACATCCAGAAAATCAATAAGAAAATGTTGGATCTGAACTATACTTTTAGACCAAATGGACCAAACAAACATATTTATAACATTTCATACAACAGCAGCAGAATACACATTACTCTCAAATACACACAGAACATTCTCCAGGATAGATCATACAATAAATCAAGGAAAGATTTGCTAAGATTTAAGAAAATTGAAGAAAATTTAAAGAAAATTAAATTAGCAAATTTAAGAAAATTAAAATATTACCAGATATATTTCTAGACAATAGTATGACTTGAAATCAATAACAGAAGAAAGTTTGGAAAGTTCACAAATATGTGGAAATTGAATGACACAGTCCTGAACAACCAGTGAGTCAAAGAAGAAATTAAAAAATGAAGTAAAATATATTGACTGAAATGAAAATGGAAACATAATACTCCAAAACCTAGGGGGTTCAGCAAGAGCAGTTCTTAGAGGGAAATTTACAATTATAAATGCCTACAATAAGAAAAAAATCTCAAATAAGCAACTTAACTTCATATTTCAAGGAACCAGGAAAAGAAGAGCAACAAATTGAGCCTGAGTTATCAGAAGGAAAGAAACAACAAAGATCAGAGCAGAAACAAATGAAACGGAGACCAGAAAATCAATACAAAAGATAAGGAAACTAAGTGTTGATTTTTAGAAAAGATAAACAAAACTGACAATCCTTTAGCTAGACTAACTAGGATAAAAAGAGCAAAGGCTCAAGTAAAATCAGAAATGAAAGAGTTGACATTACAAGTGATACCATAGAAATAAAAAGGATCAGCAGAGACTACTATTGACAGCTATATGCAGCTGAAAAAAGGGGAAAACAGAGGATGAGATGGCTGGATGGCATCATCGACTCGATGGACATGGGTGTGGGTGGACTCTGGGAGTTGGCGATGGACAGGGAGGCCTGGCGTGCTGCACTTCATGGGGTCGCAAAGAGTTGGACACAACTGAGTGACTGAACTGAGAGAAAATGTATAAATTCCTAGAATCATACAACCCACCAAGACTGAATCATGAAAAAATAGAATATCTGAGCAGACCAAATCGTGTATTCCCCAACGTAAAAGAGCTCAGAACCGATGGTCTCAGCAGTGAATTCTCAGTTCAGTTCAGAGGCTCAGCTGTGTCTGACTCTTTGCAACCCCATGGACTGCAGCAAGCCTAGCTTCCTTGTCCATTACTAATTCCTGGAGTTTGCTCAAACTCACGTCCATTGAGAGGAAAACATAGGTAGAACACTTCGATGGCATAAATCAAAGCAAGATCCTCTTTGATGCACCTCCTAGAGTAATGGAAATAAAAACAAAAGTAAACAAGTGGGACCTGATTAAACTTAAAAGCATTTGCACAGCAAAGGAAAGTATAAGCAAGGTGAAAAGACAACTCTCAGAATGGGAGAAAATAATAGCAAACGAAACAACTGACAAAGGATTAATTTCCAAAATATACAAGCAGCTCATATAACTCAATACCAGAAAAACAAACAACCCAATAAAAAAGTGGAAAAAAGACCTAAATAGACATCTCTCCAAAGAAAACATACAGATGGGTAACAAACACATGAAAAGATGTTCAACATTGCTTATTACTAGGAAAATGCAAATCAAAACTACAACGAGATATCACCTCACACCAGTCAGAATGGCCCTCATCAAAAAGTCTACAAACAATAAATGCTGGAGAGGGTGTGGAGAAAAGGGGACATTCTTGCATTGTCAGCGAGAATGTAAACTGATACAGCCACTACGGAAGATGGTATAGAGATTCCTTGAAAAACTAGGAATAAAACCACCATATGACCCAGCAATTCCACTCTTATGCATATACACTGAGGAAACCAAAATTGAAAGTGCCACAAGTATCCCATTTTTCACTGCAGCACTATTTACAATAGGTAGAACATGGAAGCAACCTAGATGTCCATCAATAGATGAAAGGATAAAGAAGTTATGGTATACATACACAAAGAATATCACTGAGCCATAAAAAGCAATGCACTGGAGTCAGTTCTAATGAGGTGGATGACCTAGAACCTATTATAGAGTGAAGTGAGTCAGAAAGAGAAAGATAAATACTGTATTCTATCTTATATATATGGAATCGAGAAAAATAGAACTGAGGAATTTATTTACAGGCATCAAGGGAGAAACGGACATAGAGAATAGATTTATGGACATGGGGAGAGTGGAGGAGAGAGTGAGATGCATGGAGAGAGTAAATATGTATGGAGAGAGTAATATATAAAATAGATAGCCAATGGGAATTTGCCGAATGGCTCAGGAAACTCAAACAAGGGCTCTGTATCAATCCAGAGGGATGGGATGGGGAGGGAGATGGGAGAAAGATGCGAAAGAGTTTCAAAAGGGAGGAGATATATGTATACCTATGGCTGATTCATGTTGAGGTTTGACAGAAAACAGCAAAACTCTGTAAAGCAATTATCCTTCAATAAAAAATTAATAAATTAAAAAAATTATTATTGAAGTATAGTTGGTTTACAATACTGTGTTAATTTCAGGAGCACAGTAAAGTGATTCAGTTATATATATATATATATATAAAATGTATATACTCAGGTTATTACAAGATATTGAATATAGTTCCCTGTGCTACAGAATAAATCCTTGTTGTTTATTTTATGCACAGTAGTTTGTATATGTTAATCCCAAACTCCTAATTTATCCTTCCCCAACTTCCTTTCCACTTTGGTAATCATAAATCTGTTTTCCATGTCTGTTTTATACATATTCATCTGTATCATTTTGAGATTAGATATATATAAGTGACCATATATTACTTTCCTTTCTCTGATTTACTTTAGTGAGTATGATATTCTCAAGGTCCATCCATGTCTATTCATCAAATGGCAATATTTCATTTTTTATGGCTGAGTAATATTCCATTGTATATCTGTACCATATCTTTTAAAAACAATCATCTGTTGATGGGCCCTTGGGTTGTTTTCATGTCTTGGTTGTTATAAATAGTGCTGCTATGAACAGTGGGGTTCATGTATCTTTTCAAATTAGAGTTTTCTCCAGATATATGCCCAAGAGTAGGATTGCTATATTGTATAGCAGCTCTATTTTTGGTTTTTAAAGGAACTTCCTTACTGTTCTTTTTTTTTATTGTTTTTGCCATACAATGACATGATATCACCATGGGTTTACATATGCTCCCCCTCCAGAACCCCCCCCCCCCCCCCCCCCCCCCCCCCCCGGAAATCTCGCTGCACCAGTCCCGAGCATCAATCCTGGGCTGGCGATTGATTAGACATATGATAATTAACATGCTTCAATGCCCTTCTCCCATATCATCCCACCCTTACCCTCATCCACAAAGTCCACAAGTCTATTCTATACATCTGCGTTCCTTTTGCTGTCTCGCATGTTGGGTTCTCGTTACCGTCTTTCTAAATTCCATATATATGCGTTAATATACTGTATTGTTGTTTTTGCTTCTGGCTTACTTCACTGTTCTTCACAGTGGATATACCAATTTACATTAAAACCAATAGTATACAGGGGTTCTCTTTTTCCCACACCCCTCCAACATTTATTATTGATGACCATTCTGACTGGTGTGAAGTGATACCTCATTGTGGTTTAGATCTGCATTTCTCTCATAATCAGTGATATTGAGCATTTTTCATGTGTCTGTTGGCCATCTGTATGTCTTCTTGGGAGGAATGTCTGTTTAGGTCTTCTGCCCATTTTTTGATTGGGTTGTTTGTTTCTTTGATTTTAAATTGTATGAGCTGTTTGTATATTCTAACTATTAACCTACAGGGAATTTTTTTATGTTTTCTATATTTTTATGTATTGTTGCAATTCTTTATAAGGAGCATGTATAATTAATATGATCAAAAAATCTTTTTTTAACCACAAAATGAAATTAGAGAACAATGGAAAAATTCAATAGGAGTGCTGGCAATAGACAAGTAAAATCCCTCCAAAAAATTAATAAAACAAAGATGAAGAGAAAATGTAGAAATATGAAGAATATTAGAGCCTTATCAAGAAGTTACAACCTCTAACAGGAGTTCCAGGGGAAAAGGAGAAAAGGAAATTATCAAGTAAATAATGCATATCTTTTTTTTCCCAATAGTAAAGGTTGAGTGTCTAGACTGAAAGGGTACAACGAGCATTGAGCTCAGTGGATAAAAAGAAACTCACATCCAGGAGTATTACTAAGGTATTTCGGAACAACAGGAATAAATAAAAACCCTTAAAAACTTCTAAATTAAAAATAAAAACCCAAGCCATACACAAATGCCATGGTCCTTCTCACCAGCAACCTTCGATGGCAGAGCACAGTGAAGAAATGTCAAGTTTTTTTTAGTTTTTTAAAAAACTTAGTTCTTACTCCTTTTTTATTTTATCTTTTGGCTTGCCACATGACATGTAGGATCTTAGTTCCTCGACCAGGGACTGAACTCACAGCCTCTGCATTGGAAGCTCTTAACCACTGGACTTCCACAGAAGTTTTTGAAAGGTAATTTCTACTCAGAATTCTACATAAAGCCTAAGCATCCATCAAGTATGAAAGTTAAAAAAGGAGTTTTTCATCATGCAAAAAAACTCTATGACTATACCTCATATGTACTTTTTCTTAAGGAAGATATTTTTGAGCATAATAAAGAAGTAAAGGTAGATGTAGGATTCAAGAAACAGGAAATCAGAAAGGAAAAATATGCAGAATTTCTAGAGAACAAGTTGTCCGAATTATAGCAGGAGGTCAGAGGTTTCCAAGAGGAAGGCCCCTAGGGGAAAGGAGAGACTTGATAGAATACTGACATGTTTGAACATTTAGAAAATAGTTTGTAGATGACCTGATGGAGAGTTCAATTGAAGGACAGACATAGAAAATCACACATGCAAAAAATGCAATCTTCTAACTCCTCACTACTCTTGAGTCAGGGTGTGGTGAGGGGATTAGCAGTGCCATGTCACAAGGGAGCTGGTTAGAATTGCACCCTCAGGTCCCACCTGTACATCTAGTCAGAGCCTGTATCCCAACAGAGCTTAGGTGATCTAGATGAACCTTAAACTTTGAGAAGCACAATGTTAGTACCATTTTATTTTATAACTATGCACATGCATAATTTTGATAACTTTCCCTAAAGTAAAAGGTAAAAAACCCCACCCTAAAAATCAGAAAGAATAAAGCATTCTCTAAAGCTTATGCTGAAGCTGAAAGCCCAATACTTTGGCCACCTGATATGAAGAACTGACTCATTTGAAAAGATCCTGATGCTGGCAATGATTGAAAGCAGGAGGAGAAGGGGATGACAGAGGATGAGATGGTTGGATAGTGTCACTGACTCAATGGATGTGAGTTTGAGTAAGCTCTGTGAGTCGGTGATGGACAGGGAAGCCTGGCGTACTGCAGTCCATGGGGTCACAGAGTCGGACATGACTGAGCTACTGAACTGAACTGAAAGCTTATTTACAAGGATGTTCACTGTGGCATTAATTAAAAAGTTGTGAACAACCTAACTGTTCAAAACAGTAGAAAACTGATTAAGAATTGGATGCATACATGCAAATGAATACCACGTAGTCATTAAACTAATGATATAAATGTTTTTCTCTAATTAAACTTTTAATTTTGATATAAGTGTAGATACTCATGCAGATGTAAGAAATACTACAGACAGATCCAGTGTGCTTTGTACTCAGACTCTCACACTATAGTATCACAATCAGGATGAGACACTGATACAAACCAAAGATCTTACTTAGATTCTCTGTTTCCCTCCAGTCATTTGGATGTGTGTGTGTGTGTGTGTGTGTGTGTGTGTGTGCATATACATGTCTGTGGTATTATATACTTAGTTCTGTGTGGTTTTAATCACATACGTAGATTCAACTATCCACCACCACCTCAAGATACAGAACAGAGTCATCACTTCAGGATCCTTGGGTTGCCCTTTTACAACCTCACCCAACTTCTCCCCTCCAACTTCTGGTAATGACGAGTATAGTCTTTATTGCTATATATTTTTCATTTTAAGAATGTTATATGGATGGATTTCTATAGTATATAACTTTTTTTGATATAACTTCTTGCTTTTTATTAAAAAATATTATTTACATTTTATTTGAACTTTTCACTTTTATTCATTCTTCAGGCAGTTTTCAAAAATCATTAATACAAATTCTTATTAAATTGTCAATGAGAAAAAATAGGATAAATTTGGTAAGGAAATCACATATGTAACTTCAATAAAATATCCAAGAATATAGAACCTTAAAAAAGGTTTTAAAAACTAAGCCTTAAAGTGTTTATTTTTTATTAGCTGCCTTAGGACTACAAGGATTTTATTGTTTTTACAAAAACAATAAAAGAGGAGCAATTTGCTGGTTTATTTAAATAAACCAGTATATAACTTTTTGCTACTGGTTTTTTCCCACTCACAATAATTCTCTGGAGAACTACTGAAGTTGTATTTCACTATTATGCATACTGTGGAATATTACTACTGTGTTATAATACTACTATGACTGTATTATAGTATTGTAATATACCATACTATAATATATTAATTATATTATATATAATTAATTATAATACTATAATATACTATAATATAATGGTATTATAATATTATAATACTATTCTGCCTGGTCCACAGTTGGTGTACAGTAAATATTTGTCAAATTGAAGAAGAACACGGTGAGAGGATGTGGTCATCTGGACAGCAACAGTGTATACATCTATAGCAATAAAGACCCTGAACTGGCACAAGGATGGACAGAGGCCAATGGAACATAAAGGTCAGCTGTAGACATCACAGAGACCTAAATGTAAACAGTAAGTCCATGAAAGTTTTAAAAAAGTAATTTAAGAAATTCTAGTCATGACCTTGGGGTAAAGAATAGATGGATACTCTTTAAAACAATGAAATTTAGAATTTCTGTTCTTTAAAAGACATCATCAAAGAAGGAAAAAGACAAGCCATGGAGTTTGATTGCACATTTAACCAACAAAGAGATTGTATCCAGAATATGTACAATCAGTAAGTAAAAGACAACTTCATTGACAAATGGACAAGGTATTAGGTCAGACACATCCCCAAAGAGAATATCCAAATCATCAAAAAGCACTTAAAGGGTGGATAGAAGCTCTATACAGCCAGTAAAAACAAGACTGGGAGCTAACTGTGACTCCGATCATGAACTCCTCATAGCAAAATTCAGACTTAAATTGAAGAAAGTAGGGAAAACAACTAGACCATTCAGGTATGACCGAAATCAAATCCCTTATGATTATACAGTGGAAGTGACAAATAGATTCAAGGGATTAACTCTGGTAGACAGAGTGCCTGAAGAACTATGGTTTGTGACACTGTACAGGAAGTGGTGATAAAAAGTATCCCCAAGAAAAAGAAATGCAAAAAAGCAAAATGGTTGTCTGAGGAGGCCTTACAAAGGGCTAAGAAAAGAAAAGAAGCTAAAGGCAAAGAAGAAAAGGAAAGATATACCCATTTGAATGCAGAGTTCCAAAGAATAGCAAGGAGAAATAAGAAGGCCTTCTTAAGTGATCAAGCAAAGAAAGAGGAAAACAATAAAATGGGAAAGACTAGAGATCTCTTCATGAAAATTAGACATACCAAGGGAACATTTCATGCAAAGATGGGCACAATAAAGGACAGAAACGGTATAGACCTAACAGAAGCAGAAGATGTTAAGAAGAGGTAGCAAGAATACACAGAACTATCCAAAAAAGATCTTAATGACCCAGACAACCATGATGGTGTGATCACTCACCTAGAGCCAGACATCCTGGAGTGTGAAGTCAAGTGAGCCTTAGGAAGCATCACTATGAACAAAGCTAGTGGAGGTGATGGAATTCCAGTTAAGCTATTTTGAATCCTAAAAGATGATGCTGTTGACTCAATATGCCAGCAAATTGGAAAACTCAGCAGTGGCCACAGGACTGGAAAAGGTCAGTTTTCATTCCAATCTCAAAGAAAACCAGTGCTAAAGAATGTTGAAACTACTGCACAATTGCACTCATTTCACATGATAGCAAAGTAATGCTCAAAATTCTCCAAGCGTGGCTTCAACAGTATGTGAACCAAGAACTTCCAGATGTTCAAGCCGGGTTTAGAAAAGGCAGAAGAACCAGAGATCAAACTGCCAGCATTTGCTGGATCATAGTAAAAGCAAGAGAATTCCAGAAAAACATCTACTTTTGCTTCAATGACTATGCTAAAGCCTTTGACTGTGTGGATCACAACAAACTGGAAAATTCTTAAAGACATGGAACAACCAGACCACCTTACCTGCCTCCTGAAAAATCTCTATGCAGGTCAAGAAGTAACAGTTAGAACCGGACATGGAACAAAGAACTGATTCCCAATTGGGAAAGGAGTACATCAAGGCTGTATATTGTCACCCTGCTTGTTTAACTTATATGCAGAATACATCATGCAAAATGCTGGGCTGGATGAAATCAAGCCAAAATCAAGATTGCTGGGAGAAATATTAATAACCTCAGATATGCAGATGACTCCACCATTACAGCAGAGAGTGAGGAGGAACTAAAGAGCTTCTTGATGAAGGTGAAAGAAGAGAGTGAAAAAGCTGGCTTAAAGCTCAACATTCAAAAAACTAAGATCATGGCATCCGGTCACATCACTTCATGGCTTATAGTTGGGGAAACAATGGAAACAGTGACAGACTTTATTTTCTTGGGCTCCAAAATCACTTCAGATGATGACTGCAGCAATGAAATTAAAAGATGCTTGCTCCTTGGAAGAAAAGCTATTACATACCTAGACAGCATATTATAAAACAGAGACATTACTTTTCTGACAAAGGTCTGTGTAGTCAAAGCTATAGTTTTTCCAGTAGTCATGTATGGATGTGAGAATTGGATGAAAAAGAAAGCTGAGCATCAAGGAATTGATGCTTTTGAACTGTGGCATTGGAGAAAACTCTTGAGAATCCCATGGACTGCAAGGAGATTCAACCAGTCCATCCTATTCATTGGAAGGACTGATGATGAAGCTGAAGCTCCAATACTTTGGCCACCTGATGTGAAGAGCTGACTCCTTGGAAAAGACCTTGATGCTGGGAAGGAATGGGGGCAGGAGGAGAAGGGGACAGCAGAGGATGAGATGGCTGGATTGCATCACCGACTCAATGGACACAAATGTGAGCAAGCCCTAGAAGTTGGTGGACAGGAAAGCCTGGCGACTGAGCGACTGAACTGAACTGAGCCTCTTTAGATATTAGCCAGTGTAGCGCTCAGTCGTGTCTGACCCTGGAACCCCATGGACTATAGCCTGCCAGGCTCTTCTGTCCATGAGATTTCCCAGGAAGAATACTTAATGATTTTCTATTTCCTTCTCCAGGGGATCTTACCGACCCAGGAATGGAACCTGCATCTCTTGTGTCTCTTGCATTGGCAGATGGATTCGTTACCATGTGTGTCACCTGGGAAGCCCTCTTTAGACACTGAAGAAATGCAGATTACCTCTACCTGCCTAGCAGAATGGTTAAAACTGGTTAACAATATCAAGCAAATGCTGATGAGACTACGGGGAAAAGGAAACTCTTACGGAATGAGTGTAAACTGGCCCAATCACTTTGGAATGATATCTGGCAGTATCCAGTAAAGCTAGTAAACCTGAAGATAAGCACCCCCAGTGACCCACGCATTTCAGTCCTAGGAGGCACATCCAACAGAAAAGCATATGCTCATACAGTAGGCACCTGGGCACAACGTTTCCTGGCAGCAACAGCTGACTGATACAGACACTGCGGAATGCTGATTGAAAGTCATTGTACATAATGATGAAAAGGAAAGAACTTTCAATGCACAGCACAAGGATGAATCTTAACAGAATTAGAGTAAACCAAATGGATAAGGAATAAAAGAACACATAAGGTTGTATGCACATAAAGTTCAAAAATAGGCAAAAATAAATTACATTGTTTGGAGGCACAAGGGTAAGCAGTAAAACTATAATGAGGCAAGGAAGTGAGTACCATAGAAGTTGGCATAGAGCCTATGGCCAGCTAGGAGGAAGGACTCTTGGACCAAGAAGGGCTGTATTGTTCTGACTCAAGTAGCGGTTACTCAGTGTTTGTTTCACAGCAATATATTCTCTACACATTTATGCATTAGGCTTTTCTGTACGATGCTGCATATCTCAAGTTAAAAGAGCTCTAAAGGAACAAACTGCAGGATGTGAAATCACGGGAAGTTAAAGCCTCTATAGATTACATGGAATAAAAGTTATGACAAATCTAGAAGTGTATTAAGAAGCAGAGGCATTACTTTACTGACAAAGGTCCATATAGTCAAAGCTATTGTTTTTCCTTTAGTCATGTATGGATATGAGTATGACCTTAAAGAAGGCTGAGCGCCGAGGAATTGATGTTTTCGAACTGTGGTGTTGGAGAAGACTCTTGAGAGTCCCATGGACTTCAAGGAGATCAAACTAGTCAATCCTGAAGGAAATCAGCCCTGAATATTCATTGGAAGGACTGATATTGAAGCTGAAGCTCCAATACTTTGGCTACCTGATGTGAAGAGCCGATTCCTTGGAAAAGACCCTGATTCTGGGAAAGATTGAGGGCAGAAGGAGAAGGGGGTGACGGAGATTTGAGATGGTTGGATGGCATCATCAACTTGATGGGCATGAGTTTGAACAAGCTCCAGGAGATGGTGAAGGACAGGGAAGCCTGGCATGCTGCAGTCAATGGGGTTGCAGAGTCAAGCAACTGAACAATAACATAGATGACATGATCATAACCATGTTAAATATATGGTTCTAGAATAAAATCTGGAAGAAAAATTAACAGTGGTAGTTTTGGAATAAAAGAACTCTTGCTTCTTAAGAGCACTGTGGAATGAAGAAATGGGAACACCCCTGAATTCCTTGCAAATTTTTCCTGCAATTACAGCTTGTTCTCCCAGGAGCAACCACTAGATGGAGCCTCACCTCTAGCTCTAAGTTCAGTTTCTGCCCATAGTTGTCCAGGGCTTCCGCTAGAGAGAGTGAACTTTTCAGAGCTTTTCTCCCCTCTCCTTCCCAGGTACATGTATCTGCCACTGTCTTGTATTGGTATTAACACATGTCCTGGTGCACAAGGATGTGAGTTCTCATTCCTCCTGTGGGGTTTGAAATAAAAAGAGGAATATGAACGAACATTTATCCAGCATACACTTCATGCCCGACTCCTTGCGTACTTTACCATCACAGCATGCAGGCTGTCTGGGTGTTTGCCGAGGATCCCTGCACTTGGGGGCTTCCCAGATGGCACAGTGGTAAAGAACCCACCTGCCAGTGGAGGAGGTACAAGAGACTTGGGTTCAATCCCTGGGTTGGGAGAATCCCCTGGAGGAGGAAATGGCAACCCATGCCAATATTATTGCCTGGAGAATTTCATGGGCAGGGGAGCTTTGTGGGCTACAGTCCTTGGGGTCGCACAGAGTCAGACAGGACTGAGCATACAGCACACACACACACACACACACACACCTGCTCCTCCCATAAACACAGGGACAGTCTGGAGGGAATGCTGTTTAACATTGTGTACATATATACACATTAATATGTATAGCACTACTAAATCAGTTTTATGATTATATTATTTAGGTAGTATAAATCTTTTTGGACTACTTGATTTTACTCTGACTACTTAATTTTATCTCAATATTAATCAATAGAAAAATAATTAACTAAATAGAGTATAGTGATACCATGAAATAGCATGCCAGTTTCAACTAAGGAACAATGTATATAAAACCCCTGGAGGTCTGTATTTGCTGTTTTATTAAAATAAACAAGAAAGCTACAGGGTAGTGTGTGTGTATGACCTGCCATGTAACCCTCTTTTCCCCAAAGTGAAAGTGAAAGTTGCTTATGCTCATCATGTCTGACTCTGTGTGACCCCATGGACTATACAGTCCAGAATTCTCTGGGCCAGAATATTGGAGTGGGTAGCTGTTCCCTTCTCCAGGGGATCTTCCCAACCCAGGGATCAAACCCAGGTCTCCCACATTGCAGGTGGATTGTTTACCAGCTGAGCCATCCTCCTTATAATCCTGTTGATGTGTGGAGATAATGTAGATAACATACATCAGACTGCTGACACTATTTCCTTCTGTGGAATGTGGCTGGGGGCTTTAAAGGGAAATTGTTACCTTTTCTCTTCTACATCTGTACTGGCTTTATTTTTAATTTTACTAATAATTAAAAATAAGGAAAACAACAGGAAAAAAATCTTTGAAAGCTAATATTTAACACCTCACAGATGAGGACACGTGAGGAGTAAAGTGATGTAATTTCAGCTGGTAGTCCTCACTTTTGAATGTGAAGCGTCTAATTGCAGTGTGTTAATACCCTGTGGATGCTCACCTGTCCGAGCTCGTTTCCTCCCAAGCAGCCCACAAAGAGCCTGCAGTGAGCACACCAGACTTGTCGGTTATCGCACACAGGGCCTCCAGCTTGTCCTGTGCACAGAAGTGTAGTCTACGGAAGGAGCAGGGCGGGGGCTCAGCAAACACCCAGACAGCCTGCCCGTGTTTAGCCAACAGTGAGGTGATTGTCAAGCGCCCAGGGAAGGACGAGACACTGAGCAGATGCTGAATACATGCTCGTTCCTGTTCCTCTTTCGAATCTTAACAGGAGGAGAGAGAAGATGCTTGCGAGGAGCCTATTATACAGAGTGAAGTAAGCCAGAAGGAAAGACACCAATACAGCATACTAACGCATATATATGGGATTTAGAAAGATGGTAACGAGAACCCTGTATGTGAGACAGCAAAAGAGACGCAGATGTACAGAACAGTCTTTTGGACTCTATGGGAGAGGGCGAGGGTGGGATGGTATGGGAGAACGGCATTGAAACATGTAAATTATCACATGTGAAATGAATCGCCAGCCAAGGTTTGATGCATGAAACAGGGTGCTCAGGGTTGGTGCACCGGGATGACCCAGAGAGATGGAATCGGGAGGGAGGTAGGAGGGGGTTTCTGGAAGGGGAACACATGTATACCCATGGCGGATTCATGTCAATGTATGGCAAAACCAACATGATAATGTAAAGAAAATAAATTTTTAAAAAAAGAACATACACAAAGGCTGGAGAGCCTGAGCTCAGGGGAAAGATGCACGCTCAGAGAGGGTGACTGACACTTGCCACAGGGAGACCACAGCCTGCTTGCTAAAGGGCCAGGCTCACCAGAAGCCCAGAGGTGATGCCTGGGGGTGGGAGGCTGCATTTGGCCCTGCTTGAGGCTAATGCTGAACCTTTGGCCCTTCCACACCAGCACAATACTGGGCACGCAGAAACATCACACCTATTTGTCTAAAGAAGCAGCGGGGCGAGGGCAAATGGGTGCAGGAGTGGACAGGAAAAGGGAGGTCTGCTTTCACAGTCCCACGACCACTCTTTCTGGAGTTTTTAAAAAGCTGTTACCTCCTTCAGAGGGCAGCCTGACTTGGAGAAATCCCAAGCTTGTATCCCTTTTCCTGTGCCTGACCCAGTACCTGCTCCCTATCCTGGGTGAATGCCTTTGCTTAGGAGGAGAGACTGTTTTATTTTACTAGGAATTTCAGAAGCACCACTAATCTCTCCTTATATTCAAACAAGTTAAATTGGATCAGGTTTAGATTTCAAAAATAAACCCATAAACATACTAGAAAACAAAGTTGGAAAATTTCCTTTTAAAATTTCACAGTGGAGAAGAATAAAGGCTGACAACATCATTCTGTCATGATCAGTACATCAACCACTGAATTCAAAATAACCAGACTATGAACAGGCCACCGATACAAAGGGACTTCAGATAGCTTGAATTAGATAGGGAAAATAGAGACCACACAAAATTACAGCAAAATGCAGTTCCCACTTATTAGTTTGGCAAATTTCAAGACATCAGTCTGGCTAGGTTGATTCTGGTGGGACCCTCATGTGTGTAAGTGGGGCGATCTGCATGGAAGGCAGACTGGCCTTCCTACTCCTCCCCTCCCCATACTCAGGAAAATGTCCTGTGTGGTCCCCTCCTGCTCTTGCCTTAAGAAGTAAAAAAAAATGTGAGTTGATTGATGTGAGTCACAGATAACTCACCTTACTTCCAAGAAGGTCCTTAAGTGAGGCTGCTGTGCTTAGGCCACAGAGACGCTGGCCTCTTTTCCTGTTCTCTTCCTTCTGCTCGCCCTGGTCTAATGCCTGCAGAGAAAGTAGGAGGCTTATCCAGGCCTGGGACATCTTGAGGCCTCCAGGGGCCTCTGAGCTGTTGTCCACATGGCTGTAGCTTCCAAGAGAAACCACTGAGATGGCCCTACCCTTTTCAGGGTAGTGGAAATCTTCCCGCTGGGCACCAGGCCTGGGACTCTGGGGCTTGGGGCTCAGGGGCTTACAGGGCGCTCTTTGGCTTCCATGTGCCAGGCAACAGGTAGAGCTTGAGGGAAGGGTGTGGCTGATCCCAGCCTGCTGCCTCCCAGGACTGGTGGGTGACAAAGGCCAAGACTTTTCAGGAAAGGTACTCGGAGGTAGGTGTTCACCACTTTCCTGGGTTCTTGCACATTTGATAGTTGGTTCACTTTTTCTCCTGTTGTCTGAAGAAGCCAAACTGCTGGATGACAAAGTTGTGGGGGAATGTGTGGGTGTCCAGTGATCTCTAAAAACAGAGTGCTCCTTGTGTTTTGCCTGCTTCTCACAGTGGCTGTTGGTCCCTGGTGGGGAATGGCTGGGAGTATTCACGATTTCTGGTCCTGGAGTCAGACTTACTAAGGAGGGCCTTCTGGGGCCTTGGGCATCTTTGCTTTTCAGGAACGTGCGCCAGGAACTCTGGCGCAAGCTGCTCTTTTCCTTCTGGTTCTTGAAAGAACATGGAGCGCATTCAGCAGTATTCTCTTTTTCTAAAACTCTTGACTCAAAAAAATTTGCAAACGTCTTATGAGCTGAGGCCAACCTCGCCCTGAGTCTTTTCTCTGGAGTTTTGAGTCTCTTGGCGTCGCAGCTTTCTGAGGACTGTCTTCTGCTACCGAGGTCCCCAGGCGTCTCCACAGGGCCCCCTTCCATCAGCTCTGGGGCTCCCTGGCTTGAGCCCTGGAGGTCGATCACCGGAAAGGTGCTGGCATGCGCATTGCGAGTCCTGGCCTGGCCGGAGGTGCTCTGTGCGCTGCCTGTTGGGGGTTGACTGTCGGAGCACAATTCCTTGAGGCCAGAGGAGCCCTCAGGTTGGCCCTCTCCCGGGCTCTCGGCGGCCAACGGCTTGCCTTTTCGGAAGGAGGTGACCTTGGGAAACGCCAGGAGCTTTCTAGGCTCCCACGATGCTTGGCGGAGCTGGCGGGGCGGTCTGGGCCGTTGGAGTGCACTCTTACGGGCACTGGCCTGGGCGCCGGGCTGCTTGTCCTTGTCTGCATCGCCCTCTGCTGCGCACACCCCTCGCGTGTCCTCCGGGCTCGGCGGTCCTGGGCTGCTCGCGGGGTGAGGGCCCCAGACCTCGGGCTCCCCAGCAGCTTCCTCCCTGGCCGCTGGAATCCTGGAGCTCTGGCTGCCCCCAGGTTGGTTCTCTTCCAGAGGCGCCCCTGTGCTCAGCATGTCCCCCGCGTGCTCCTGGGAAGGCATTTTTTCCCTCCCCGGGGGCCAATCTTCCGAAGCAGCCTGGGGGACCAGAACTATCCCGGGCTCTGAGGCTGGGGCCACCTGCCAAAGAGACCCATCATTACCTCGCAGGCTGCAGGCTGCTGGCAGCTCACACTCATTGTCACAAGTTTTTGATTTCCCAGACAGAGGAGACTCACAGGGGGTCGCTCCAGCACTGTGGGGAGACCCTGGTCTTTCCTCTAGAAACTCACAGCACTGTGTTTTCAGCAGCGGACCCATCTTCCTCCTGGTGGCCTGCAGCCCTTTCTGCTCAACAGCTATAATGATGAGCGTGCCCCCGGAAGATGTGTCTGCTTGGGGCTCTGTCTGGAGGCCCTCTGCAAAGGGTGCGCTATCGCCCTTATGCCCCTGCTCACACTCCTCGTCCCCACAGCTGCAGTGAGACATGGCGGCTGCTGCAACTCCTGAAAACCCCTGCAAGGCATTTTTTGTGAAGCTGGGATCTGGAACCGTCACATCTTCTGATTCCTTTAATGTGTCTGCTGTGCTTGATTTCAGGGTCGTCTCTGGAGCATGTGAATTCTCGCTCACTCTGGAGCAAAGTCCCCAGTCTCTGTTCCACACCAGTGACCCACTCTTGCTGGGATGATGTGGGGACTTGGCCCTAGCAGATGGCTTTCTTATTTCACCTAGGATATACTGGTAGTTGCTGGTTTGGTTTCCTGGCTCAGCAGAAACGTCCTGGAGGTGCTTCTGTGCATCACTCACATCCTCAGCGTTAGGTGCCTGGCCAGGGCCTTGGGGCTCCTCTGGTCTGCTTTCTGGGCCATGTATGGACTTGCAGTCTACCGGCGCTGGCACTTCCTCTGCGGTGAGACTCACCAGCTCTGCAGTAAGGCATGAAGACACTGGGCAGGACCTAGAATCCTGTCCTAACTGGTTTTCCAGCCAGAGACATTCAGAGGGCGTGTCCTGAGACGCCCTTTTCCAGGTCAGAGCCCTGAGTTTGTACTGATCCTTCAAAGGAAGAGCCTTCCTTTGGGAATTAGGAGGTAAGTGAGACAGCTGGGTGGGAACAGGGTGGAGAGCAGTTTGTGTTATTGAAGCCTGTTCCGTTTCTGTCCCTTCCTTCAGATGGGTCCCAAACTTCACAAAGTTCTGCCCTAAAGGATCCTCAGAGTTTCTTAAGGGAAATTCTGCTATGGAGTGGGCTCTGTTCAGAGTCCTTGTGAGCCAATGGCAGGGCCTTGGGAGTGTCCTGCCCTCATCATCAGTATTTTCTGGGACACTATGGTGAAACTTGGCGTGTAGGAAGCAGGATGTCCCTAAAGGAAGCCAGCAGGTGGCATCAAAGCTGGACTGGGAGCAGAGCAAGCCTGTTTTCGACTTGAGGTCTGGAGGACAGTTTTCCCCTGTCCTGGCTCCCAGAGGGGCTGTGCTATTCAGCGGGCTTCGGAGGGACAGCTGGCATCCCCTCTCCTTGTTGTGGATACTCGGCCAGCTCTGGCTCTGTTCAGCGCACCAAAGAAGTAGGGGCCGGACCAGTGGGGTGCCCAGATGACTCTCGGACCTGGATTTCTGAGGAGAAAACGCAGAGAACCCTGTGATGTCCTCGACAGTGACCGCCTTTGCCGGCGGGAGGCCGCAACCACCTGTAAGCCCCTGTGCACAGCCCTGTGTGAGGACAGCGGCCCTCCCTGATGGCGGCTCCAGCTCTGGGCCAGCCGCACCCTCCTGGAGGGCGGCCCTCACTTCCCCAGCAACTGCAGCAGAGGTTTGCGACCTGCTTTTGTGAGACTCTTCCTTGAAGTCAAGGCGCACATCTAGCTCTTCCTTTGGGCCAAGCCCAGGGACAGCTGTCAAGTATTGCTCCTGAAGGTTTCCAGATGCTGGGGTGTCAAAGCGTCCCTTGTGTGCTTCCCTGTCCTCGGAGGTACCATGTGGAGGGAGGCAGATTCCCGCTAGGGGGTCATCAGGCAGGGACTCTGTGTCAGAAGCACTTTCAAAGGGATCAATCTTGGCGTCTGATTGACTTTCACTCTGGTGGGACAACGTCTCAAAATCATCATGGTCTGTTTTCTGGCTCCATTCTTGTTCCTCTGGTTCTGCAGGAGAAGAGGGGAGCTGCTTGTCTTCAATGTCACCATGACCTGGCAGGGGTACACTTGGCTCTGGAGTCTGGAAGGGCAAGAAGAGAAGAGTCAGAGACAAGGCCTGAGGACATTTGTACACATGTACACTGTCCCTGCCTTTGTCAGAAGGAAGGAGGCTCAGAAATGTCTCATTACTTCCCCATGTGCCCCTTGAAAGAGAAAAAGCTACCTTTTATGAACACAGAAAAGAAGTGATGGAGTCAAACCCACACAATAGGGAGAACGTGTAGCACATGGTTAAAGCAACCCTAATTAAAATAAGTGGGATAAGCATGGGCCGTTTAGTTAACACAATGTGTGAGTCATGGTGAGGAGCATATCTTTGCCTCATGATTTCAGCAAGAAAGAGCAAGGGAATATATGTTTGTTTTGTGTTCTGTTAGTTCTTATGCAACCAGCTGGATTAAAGTCAAAGTTCATTCACTTAGAAGTGTGTTCTGAGTTAGGTTTGCTGCTGCCAAAGGAAAAAGAGGACACACATACACACATACAAGAATTATTGAAATTGCAATCATGTATCAGGATGTTATAAATGCCCAAGACAGCTTTGAGAACAGGAAGAAAAGTAGGTGCTAGTATTTTCATACTTTTCTTCTCCCGTTACACATATTTCAATCAACTTGTTATAACATCATTTACATGCATGTCCTTAAAAGTATACCGACCTGAGCTTTTTGACAAATGTATATACCCATGTACTGGATTGGCCAAAAACTTCATTTTTCCATAACCTGAAAACCTGAACAAACTTTTTTGGAAAACCCAGTAACTACCAATATGCTAAAAATCCTGAGTATTTCTTTTTCTCAGAAATGTCCCTGCTCTTCTGCAATCATTCTTCATCTCCCCTCTTCCTCTCGGTGGCCTGTTTGTGCCACACACTCTAGATTTGCCTTTTCTAAAAGTTTCAGATGATCAGAATATGCAGAATGTATTCTTTGGAGCCTGGCTTCTTTCTCTTCACACAATATCTTAGAGATTCACCCACATGTCCCGGCTGTTGCATGTGCTATACATGCAACACTGTGAAATTTGTGATAATGCTACCCAGCATTCAGTTATCTCATGCTCAAAGATTCCCCAGGCCAGGAGCAGGACAAACACTTCAAGCTAAGGCTCCTCACACAAATTTTGTACAGAAGTCATTCACTCAACCAGCCCTTCCCAAGTACATATTCTGAGGACTTGTCATTAGAAGTTTTTCAAAATAAATGTGTTTTTAATCTTCTTCAATTGACAGGAGAAAAGCAGACAAACACCAAAGAATGTGATGGTGGTGTGTATAAGGTAGATTCAGAAAATAAAAAATAATAAGATACTGTATCAGCATCAAATAATTTAGCATCCTATAGTTTCAAATATGTTGCAAAGCAGGAAGGAGTTTGGAATAGGAAAGGAAACATTAAAAATCAAACCATCTGGAAAGGAGGGCTTTGTGGTGGCCTTGGGTATCCAAGAGAGGAAGTCCCCCTAGTCTGCTGCGGACAGTTGCTTCAGCGGCCCAACTTGCAGGTGGCAGGCTGCTCACTGTACATCAGGAACACAGCCTCTGGCCTACAGACTTCCCACGACCTGACAAGGCCAAGAAGGTCAGATGTGAATATGCCTTGGCAAGCAAGGAGGGCTGTGTAATGGCAAGTCTGTGCTTCATGAACAGAGAATTGGACAGGGAGCAGGGGGCCAGCTATGGGCTCCTTCTCAGTAACTCCTGCCTTCAAAAGCACCTCTGTTCCCTCACCTTGATGACCTGATATTAAACTGGGAAGGGACCCCCTTGACTTTAGAGCACTTCAGTAGTTCTTTCAACATCGTCATAGTTTGATGTCACCTCATAGACTCATATTGGTATCAATATTCACAAGCTTCAGGCCTTTTGGAAGAATTCCAAAATCCCAAATTCCAAATGACCAATGATCTGGACATTGACTATGCCAAGATGCTGGAGGTCTCATTCCTGTCCTTGCCCCCTGCTCAGCATCCCTTTACTGGACACTGCCTGGGTCTTGATCAGGGTCAAGCCTTTCTTTGACTTCCAGGTATTCAGGCAAGAGGTCTCACTCTCTCAGTAAAAATAAAAAATTTTCTAAGTGCTTCCAGGTTACAAAATTGGTATTGGGGCTTGGTTTCCCCAGCGGCTCAGTGGGTAAGGAATCCACCAACAGTGCAGGAAACACAGGAGACATGAGTTTGACCCCTGGGTCAGGAAGATCCCCTGGAGAAGGAAATGGCAACCTACTCCATTATTATTGCCTAAAATATCCCATAGACAAAGGAGCCTGATGGGCTACAATCCATGGGGGTAGCAAAGAGTCAGACATGACAGAGCACATAAACTCAAACTCTCCCAGATTACAAAATTGGTATAGTCTATGCAAGAGCATTGGAAATCCATCTCTAATAGTCCTTAAAGTGTATAAATCCCCTTCATGGATAGCTGCTTTGTCATAGCAAAGGGGCTTGCATAACTCAATGAAGCTGTGAGTCATGCTGTGCAAGGCCACCCAAGATGGTTGGGTCATAGTGGAAAGTTCTGACAAAACATGTTCCACTGGAGGAGGGAATGGCAAACCACCCCAGTATCCTTGCTGTGAGAACCCAATGAACTGTACAGAAAGGGAATAAGATATGATGCCGAAATATGAGCTCCCCAGGTCAGAAGGTGTCCAATATGCTACCGGGGAAGAGTGGAGGACAGCTACTAGTAGTCCCAGAAAGAATGAAGCGGCTGGGCCAAAGCAGAAATGATGCTCAATTGTGGATGTGTTGGGTGATGAAAGTAAAATCCGATACTGTAAAAAGAGTATTGTATAGGAACCTGGAATATTAAGTTCATGAATCAAGGTAAGTTGGATGTAATTAAGCAGGAAATGGCAAGAGTGAACAACGACATCTTAGGAATCAGTTAACTAAAATGGACAGGAATGGGTGAATTTAATTCAGATGACCACTATATCTACTACTGTGAGCAAGAATCCTGCAGAAGAAATGGAGTAGCCCTCATAGTCAACAAAAGAGTCAGAAATGCAGTACTTGGGTGCAACCTCAAAAATGGCAGAATGACCTCAATTCATTTCCAAGGCAAAGCATTCAACATCATTGTAATTCAAGTTTATGCCCCAATCATTGATGCAGAAGAAGCTGAAGCTGATCATTTCTATGAAGACCTAGAAAACCTCTTAGAACTAACACCAAAAAAAGATGTCCTACTCACCATAGTGGATTGGAATGCAAAAGTAGGAAATCAAGAGATACTTGGAGTAACAGGGAAGTTTGGCCTTGGAGTACAAAATGAAGCAGGACAAAGAATAACAGAACTCTGCCAAAAGAACACATTGGTCATAGTAAACACCCTTTTTCAACAATGAAAGAGATGACCTTACATATGGACATTACCAAATGGTCAATATCAAAATTAGGTTGATTACATTCTTTGTAGTCAAAGATAGAGAAGCTGTATACAGTCAGCAAAAACAAGACCTGTAGCTGACTGTGGCTCAGATTATCAGCTTTTCATAGCAAAATTCAGGTATAAGCTAAAGAAATGGGGAAACCCACTTGACCAGCCAGGTATGACTTAAATCAAATCCCCTATGAATATACAGTGCAAGTGATTATTCAAGTATAATCCCTTGAATTTGTATATTGAATGTATTGTATATTTGAATATACAAATTCAAGGGATTAAATCTAGTAAACAGCACCCGAAGAACTATGGACAGAGGTTTGTAATGTTGTATAGGAGGCAGCTAACAAAACCATCCCAAAGAAAAAGAAAAGCCAGCAGGCAGAGTTGTTGTCAGAGTAGGCTTTACAAATAGCTGAAGAAAGAAGAGAAGTGAAAAGCAGGGGAGAAAGGGAAATGTATACCCAACTAAATGCAGAGTTCCAGAGAATAGCAAGGAGAGACAAGAAGGCCTTCAACGAACAATGCAAAGAAATGGAGGAAAACAGCAGAAGGGTAAAGACTAGAGATCTCTTCAAGAAAATTGGAAATATCAAAGGAATATTTCATTCAAAAATGGGCACAACAAAGGACAGAAATGGTCAAGACCTAATAGATGCAGAAGAGATCAAGAAGAGTTGGAAAACATACACAGAAGAACTATGTAAAAAAAAATCGTAATGACTTGGATAATCACAATGGTGTGGTCAGTCACCCAGAGCCAGATAGTCTGGAGTGGGAAGTCAAGTGGGCCTTAGGAAGCACTGCTGTCAATAAAACTAGTGGAGGTGAGGGAATTCCAGCAGAGCTGTTTCAAATCCTAAACAATGTTTCTATCAAAGTGCTGCATTAAATATGTCAGCAAATCTGGAAAACCCAGCAGTAGTCACAGGACTGGAAAAGGTCAATCCTTATCCCAGTTCCCAAGAAGGGCAGTGCCAAAAACAGTTCAAACCACTGGACAGCTGCAGTCATATCCCATGCTAATAAGGTTGTGCTCAAAACCCTGCATGCTAGACTTCAGCGTTATACAAACCAAGAACTTCCAGATGTTCAAGCTGCGTTTAAAAAAGGCAGAGGAACCAGAGATCAAATTGCAAACATTAGCTGAATCATAGAGAAAGCAAGGGAATTCCAGAAAAATATCTATCTCTCTTTCATTGACTATGCTAAAGCCATAACAAACTGTAAAACTCTTAAAGAGATGGGAATACCAGACCATCTTACCTGTCTCCTGAGAAACCTATTCCATGCAAGGTTCTAACTGTTGCTTCCTGTATGGAACAACTGACTGGTTTAAGACTAAGAAAGGAGTATGACAAGGCTATTTATTGTCACCGTGTTTATTTAACTTAAACACAGAGCACATCATGTGAAATTCCAGGCTGAATGAGTTACAAGCTGGAATCAAGATTGCCGGGAGAAATAGCAACAACCTCAGATATCGCAGAAAGTGAAGAGGAACTGAAAAACTCTTGATGAGGGTGAAGGAGGAGAGTGAAAAGGCCAGCCTAAAACTCAATATTAAAAAAAAAAACTAAGATCATAGCATCTGGTCCCATCACTTCATGGCAAATAGAAAGGGAAATGTGGATGCAGTGACAGATTTCCTCTTCTTGGGCTCTAAAAACACTGAGGATGCTGACTTCAGCTATGAAAATAGATGATTGTTTCATGGCAGGAAAGCTCTGACAAACCTAGACAGTGTGTTATAAAGAAGAAACATCACTTTGCTGACAAAGGTTCAAATAGTCAGAGCTATGGTCTTTCCAGTAGTCATGTACAGATGTGAGAACTGGAGCATAAAGAAGGTAGAGCACCAAAAAAAACTGATGCTTTTAAACTGTGGTGTTGGAGAAGGCTCTTGAGAGTCTCTTGGACAACAAAGAGATCAAACCAGTCAATCTTCAAGGAAATCAACCCTGAATACTCATTGGAAGGACTGAGGCTGAAAGCTAAAGCTGCAGTACTTTGGCCACCTGATGTGAAGAGCCAGCTCACTGGAAAAGACCTAGATTCTGGGAAAGATGAAGGCAGAAGGAGAAAAGGGCAACAGAGGATGAGACAGTTGGATGGCATCACCGATTCAATGGTCATGAACTTGGGCAAACTCCGGGAGATGGTGAGGGACAGGGGAGCTTTGCATGCTGCAGTCCACGGGGTCACAGAATCAGACACAACTTGGCGACTGACGAACAACAACGATGTATATAGATGCTAAATATGAAGTATATGTTTTTAAAAAAGCATTTGATTTGATTGAATATTAGATTCTAAATCTTATGAAGAAAGTTTATTCCTCCTTAGTTGATTCAGGGGTAATTCTCAAATATGTAATTTCTCAGCACAAATCCATATAATTTCAAGGTTGTGCCTAAGGGACGGTGTGAAATGAAATATTTCTTACCATATCCCTTATGTCACAGCTATCAGGGATTCTAGCCTTCCAAATGTAAATTTCTGAGACCAGGAAAAATAATACTAGCCATCCAGCAGCCATCAGCCACTTCCTCCCTGGTAAGCATTGAGGAGCTAAAGGGGATGCAAGAAAAGTGCAGGAAGCAGCCAGCTGCCATATCTGCCACCCCTTACAGTAAATGACGAATTAAGGATGTGAATAATCAAAAAGCAGGATTTGGCCCACAGACAGCTGAGCTGTATGTGAAAGAAATGATTTTTTTTTCTTTTTTCTTTTTCTTTTTATTGGTTTTGCCATACAATGACATGAAACCGCCATGGGTTTACATATGCTCCCCCTCCAGAACCCCCCTCCCTTCTCCCTCCCTATTCCCTCCCCCTGGGAAATCTCGGTGCACCAGCCCTGAGCATCAGTCCTGGGCTGGCGATTGATTTCACATATGGTAATTAACATGATTTAAGTAAGCCCGGATGCTTGCATCTTCCCTTACATAGAAGAGTGGTAAATCCCTTGATGTGTGAGATCTAGTTTTCTTTAATTAACAGTGATCTTCTCATATTCAGATTATCCAACTACAGGGAAAGAGCAAATTAGCGAAGATGATGGTGGTCAGGCTCTCTTGCCCCAAGGCCTCTGCCTCTTGCCCTGAGAGTTATAAATACACGGCTATGTAACAGCCAAGATCATTCATAGTACCGTGCGCATGCAATGTCCTATATAAGCATGGTCTGAGAAGCCACTGCGGCTGTGTACGGCTGTGTCCACTGGGTCAACCACGAGGGGACAGACTGCAGCGTGTCTGCTGCTATAGCTGCCCTGCCAGTCAGGAGAGGGTAAACGTCTCTGCAGTGCCTGTGACACTGGGTTTTCTCCCAGCTGCCTCACGCGTGCCTTGCCTCCCATGGCTTCAGCAAGCAGTGTGCGCAGGGAGGGACAGTGAGACAATGCCCCCCTGCAAACTTCTGTATGGTTTATACATGAACTCCTTCCCCGCCTCCTCGGAAACAGCTCTCGCAGGGTCACCCGAGATGCTGTCTCCTGGGCTTGAAGACCTCGCGATTCCCACCGAATAAACCCAACTCTCAACTTTTAGGCTGGGTTTACTTTTTCAGTTTATTTTTTCAGTCTGGGGGTTGAATTCACAGGCAGAAGTATTCTTTTTGCTGAAACTTAGAGTTTTTTCTGGGGATAATGAGTGAATCAACTTGTATGTTTTCTGCTTAAAGCAGAACAAGCCTCTCTGTTTTGTCATAGGCCTAGCACTTCCTGATTGTGTTATTTCTATAACTTTATGAGGTGAGAATGAGGGTTGACAAACAGGCACCCCACCTCCACCCCTCCTGACTGTCATTTCTTCCATCACCTCCCATAAATTTGCTTTCATTAGAATTCCTGCCCCCAGTTTCCCACAGTGCCCCAATTTCTTCTCAAACTCCTCAATAACAGTTTACATTTTATCTCTACACTTCATCTCCCATTCAGACTTTAAAAAATATTAGCATTTGTTGACAAAACATAATATCTCTTTTAAATACAAATTCAGTCTCAAGCCATTAGTATTAATAAGTGGTATTTACATTATCTTGCAATTCTATTGTTTTCTAATTTCCATTATGATTTGCTCTATGACTCATAATTTATTTAGAAGTATGTTTTAGTTATCTTTTTGTTTCTGATGTCTATTTAATTACATTGTAATCAGAGTGTGGTCTGTATGATTCTTGGAAATTAGTTGAAATTGGCTTTATGGCACAGCACAAGTTCCTGTTGAACCATGGGTAATCATTAGTTAAATCTATTTCACATGTACTCTGCAA
This sequence comes from Antilocapra americana, assembly GCA_007570785.1. Lineage (NCBI taxonomy): Eukaryota > Metazoa > Chordata > Mammalia > Artiodactyla > Antilocapridae > Antilocapra > Antilocapra americana. The sequence continues at coordinate 1,384,638 of ML661353.1, read as the reverse complement.
AGTTATTTTAATTGTTGCTACAAAAGACTTGCATGTCCTCCCAGTGGCAATAAACCTAAACAATAAGATTTCTGCCTGATCGTTTTGCGGAAACTGGGAGTCAGCTGCATCTAGCTCAAGCTGAGCTGGTTAAGACTGAACGAGACCCAGACACTTCAAGCAGGGGTGTCCACTCAGTGACCTTTTGAATTTGAACAGAAGGGCAGCTTGGTTACCAATGTACAGAGTGGCGACATTATCACACCTTTTTCAATCACCTTTCCCTAAGCTTTGTTCTTTAGCACCTAAATGTCCAGAGGTCCTGGCTTCCCAGATTTGGTCTCCTGTCTTCACACTTGGCTGCTTTGCCAATAAAGGAATAAATTCTTCCCTGCTGCAAACCTCCTGTCTCAGTGTTCTGGCTTGAGACATAAATTAGACAAAAAATGGACCTGGTTCTGTAACTGTTTCATAAATGCTCCATGGTATTTGGAAAGATCGAGTATTCTCTAATGGTTCATTCAGTGTTTAATATGTGCTCATGAGGCTTGGTATGTGTTAAATCCTTGTCAAAGCCTCAGAAATTTGACTAGTTTTTCATCTGCTATTAAGAACAGTAGGTTGACTCACCCACTGTAGTGCTGAGGCAGGAGACAGATGGGCCCCAATCTGAGAGTTTCTCCCCTGTAGAAAAAACCCTATAAAAGCAGGATGATGGAGGAGGCCAGGCCCTGCCCAGATAAGAGATAAAAGACCACATATTCCTCATTCTTGAACTCAAGGAGAACTCCCTGGGTACACGTGAGCAGAAAGTCTTCTTAGAGGTCAAAAAGGGAGGGGTCGTCAGCTCATCGGAAGAGATGTCAGCCTGCCCATCAGCCTCTTCACTGGAATTCATCTTGGCTAAGAGATGAACAGGCACATGTGAGAAGTTCCTAAGACATACCAAATATGGGCTCAGAACCAAGCAAATCAAAATGATTGGCCAGAGGAAGCCCAGAAGAAATGCCTCAAGAAAGTAATTCAAACTACCAGGAGGGTGTAACGCAGTGGCTCTCTCTTTGAGCCCGCCCATCTGTCTACCCACATGTACTCCCTTTCCTCCTAATCAACACTCTGTGGGAACTCTCTTCTGCAAAGCCGAGGGGCCAGGGCCTGGTCGCTGACCGTTGATCTATCTGTTAGGGTTCAGCGCCCTCACTGCCACGCCTGGAGTCAGTCTCCGGCGAGGAGCCGAAGACCCGTTCCAAGCCTCTGCAGGCCAAGGCCACCCAAGGTCAGTGCTGCATCTGTCAGTTTCCTCCTTAATTCCATCATCTTTCGCTTTACATGTTTCAGTGTTATGTTAGTAGATGCATACACAAGCTCTGGCTCTTTTTACTATTAAATAGGACAGGAGAATGTCAGTTTTCATTCCAATCCTGAAGAAGGGCAATGCCAACGAATGTGAAAGTGAAAGTGACTCAGGCTTGTCAGACTCCTTGTGACCCTGTGGAGTGTAGTCCACCAAGGCTCCTCTGTCCACGGAATTCAAGAGAAAAGAATACTGGAGTGGGTAGCCATTCCCTTCTCCACAGGATCTTCCTGCAGGGGTCGAACCAGGGCCTCCCACATTGCAGGCAGATTCTTTACTATCGGAGCCACCAGGAAAGCCTCGAGAATGTTCAGACTAGTTTATAATTATGCTTATTTCAAATACTAGTAAGGTTATGCACAAAATCCTTCAAGCTATGCTTCAGCAGTGCATGAACCAAGAACTTCCAGATGTACAAGCTGGATTTAGTAATGGTAGAGAAACCAAAGATCAAATTGCCAACTTCTGTTGGATCATAGGGAAAGCCAGAGAACTAAAAAACAAAAATATTTCTACCAACAGTGTAAGAGGGTTCCCTTTTCTCCACATCCTCTCCAGCATTTATTGCTTGTAGACTTTTGGATGGCAGCCATTCTGACTGGTGTAAAGTGATACCTCATTGTGGTTTTGATTTGCATTTCTCTGATAATGAGTGATGTTGAGCATCTTTTCATGTGTTTGTTAGCCATTTTTATGTCTTCTTTGGAGAAATGTCTGTTAAGTTCTTTGGCCCACTTTTTGATTGGGTCGTTTATTTTTCTAGAATGGAGCTGCAGGAGTTGCTTGTATATTTTTTGAGATTAATTGTTTGTCCTTTGCTTCATTGGCTATTATTTTCTCCCATTCTGAAGGCTGCATTTTCACCTTGCTTTTAGTTTCCTTTGTTGTGCAGAAGCTTTTCATTTTACTTAGGTCCGATTTGTTTATTTGTGCTTTTATTTCCAATATTCTGGGAGGTGAGTCATAGAGGATCCTGCTTTGGTTTATGTCAGAGAGTGTTTTGCCTATGTTTTCCTCTAGGAGTTTTATAGTTTCTGGTCTAATGTTTAGATCTTTGATCCATTTTGAGTTTATTTATTTATTTATTTTTTATTTCTTTTTTTTTATTGTTTTTGCCATACATTGTCATGATATCACCATGGGTTTACATATGTTTCCCCTTTGGAACCCCCCTCCCTCCTCCCTCCCCCCCAGGAAATCTCGCTGCACCAGTCCTGAGCATCAATCCTGGGCTGACGATTGATTAGACATATGATAATTAACATGCTTCAATGCCCTTCTCCCATATCATCCCACCCTTACCCTCATCCACAAAGTCCATGAGTCTATTCTATACATCTGCATTCCTTTTGCTGTCTCGCATGTTGGGTTCTCGTTACCGCCTTTCTAAATTCCATATATATGCATTAATATACTGTATTGTTGTTTTTGCTTCTGGCTTAATTCACTCTGGATAATGGGCTCCAGTTTCGTCCATCTGAGTAGAATTGCTTCAAATGAATTTTTTTTTAATGCTGAGTAATATTCCATTGTGTATATGTACCACAGCTTTCTTATCCATTTGTCAGTTGATGGGCATCTAGGTTGCTTCCATGTCCTGGCTATTGTAAACAATGCAGCGATGAACATTGGGGTACACGTGGCT
>ML661353.1:1355709-1381260 GCA_007570785.1 Antilocapra americana | reverse complement strand
TCTTTTACAAGTGGCTGTCCAGTTTTCCCAGCACCACTTGTTAAAGAGGTTGTCTTTTCTCCATTGTATATTCTTGCCTCCTTTGTCAAAGATAAGGTGTCCATAGATGCGTGGATTCATCTCTGGGCTTTCTATTTTGTTCCATTGATCTATATTTCTGTCTTTGTGCCAGTACCATACTGTCTTGATGACTGTGGCTTTGTAGTATAGCCTAAAGTCAGGTAGGTTGATTCCGCCCGTTCCATTCTTCTTTCTCAAGATTGCTTTGGCTATTCAAGTTTTTTTGTATTTCCATACAAATTGTGAAATTATTTGTTCTAATTCTCTGAAAAAGACCTCTGGTAGCTTGATAGGAATTGCATTGAATCTATAGATTGCTTTGGGTAGTATACTCATTTTCACTATATCGATTCTTCCAATCCATGAACACGATATATTTCTCCATCTGTTTGTGTCCTCTTTGATTTCTTTCATCAGTGTTTTATAGTTTTCTATATATAAGTCCTTTGTTTCTTTAGGTAGATATACTCCTAAGTATTTTATTCTTTTTGTTTTGATGGTGAATGGAATTGTTTCCTTAATTTCTCTTTCTGTTTTCTCATTGTTAGTGTATAGGAATGCAAGGGATTTCTGTGTGTTGATTTTATATCCTGCAAGTTTACTATATTCACTGATTAGCTCTAGTAATTTTCTGGTAGAGTCTTTAGTGTTTTCTATGTAGAGGATCATATCATCTGCAGCCACTATGGAAAACAGTGTGGAAATTCCTTAAAAAACTGGAAATAGTACTGCCATGTGACCCAGCAATCCCACTGCTGGGCATACACACCGAGGAATCCAGAATTGAAAGAGACATGTGTACCCCAATGTTCATCACCGCATTGTTTACAATAGCCAGGACATGGAAGCAACCTAGATGCCCATCAACTGATGAATGGATAAGAAAGCTGTGGTACATATACACAATGGAATATTACTCAGCCATTAAAAAGAATTCACTTGAATCAGTTCTACTCAGGTGGATGAAACTGGAGTTTATTATCTAGAGTGAAGTAAGCCAGAGGGAAAAACACCAATACAGCATACTAATGCATATATATGGAATTTAGAAAGATGGTAACGATAACCCTGTATGCGAGACAGCAAAAGAAACACAGATGTATAGAACAGTCTTTTGGACCCTATGGGAGAGGGCAAGGGTGGGATGATATGGGAGAACGGCATTGAAACATGTTAATTATCATATGTGAAATCAATCACCAGCCCAGGTTTGATGCTCAGGGCTGGTGCACCAGGATGACCCAGGGGGAGGGAATCGGGAGGGAGGAGGGAGGGGGGATCTGGAAGGGGAACATATATACACCCATGGCAGATTCATGTCAATGTATGGCAAAAACAACACGATAATGTAAAAACAACAACAACAACAACAACAACAACAACAACTGTTTCTGCTTCATTGACTATGAAAAGCTTTGACTATGTGGGTCACAACAAACTGTGGGAAATTCTTAAAGAGATGGGAGTACGAGACTGCTTTACTTGTCTCCTGAGAAACCTGTATGTGGGTCTAGAAGCAACAGTTAGAACTGAACATGGACTGGTTCAAACTGGGAAAAGAATATGATAAGGCTGGATATTGTCACCCTGCTTATTTAACTTCTGTACAGAATACATCATGCAAAATGCTGAGCTGGATGAATCACAAGCCAGAATCAAGATTGCTGGAAAAAACTAGCAACATGAAAGAAATGTCAACAAGCTCAGATATGCAGATGATACCACTTTAATGAAAGCCACATTTTCCTATCATTTCTTCTAGAAAGAATAATGCCCCCCTTTTGCCAAAAATTGCCCATGTTCTAATCCCTGGGTTTGTAAATGTTACTATGTAGGGAAAGAGGGACTTTGCTAGTGTGATTACATTAAAAATCTTGAGAAGAAAATCCTGAATCAACTATGTGGGCCCAAAGTAATCACAAGGATCCTTATAAGAAGTCAGTGATAATGCCATCCAACAGTCTCATCCTCTGATATCCCCTTCTCCTCCTGTCTTAGATCTTTCCCAGTATCAAGGCCTTTTCTAATGAGTTGGATCTTGCAAAGTATTGGGCATCAGTCCTTCTAAAGAATATTTGGGGTTGATTTCTTTTAGGATTTTACTGGCTTGATCTTCTTGCTCTCCTAGGAACTTTGAAAAGCCTTCTTTAGCACCACAGTTCAACTCTTCAGCATTCAGCCTTCTTTATGGTTCAACTTTCACATCCATACCTGAGTACTGGAAAACCATAGCTTGGACTATATAGACCTTTGTCAGCAAAATGATGTCTCTGTTTTTTAACATGCTGTCTAGATTTTTCTTCCAAGGAGCACCAGACTTTTAATTTTGTGACTGCAGTCACCATGTGCCTTGATTTCAGAGCCCAAGAAAATAAAATCTGTCATTGCTTCCACTTTTTCCCCATCTATTTGCCATGAAATAATGGAACCAGATGCCAAGATTGTCATCTTTTGAATGTTGAGTTTTGAGCCAGCTTTTCATCCTCCTCTTTGACTTTCATCAAGAGGCTCTTTAGCTCCTCTTCACTTTATGCCATTAAAGTGGTACCATCTGCATATCTGAGGTTGTTGATATTTCTCCTGGAAGTCTTGATTCCAGCTTGTGATTGATCTAGCCAGGCATTTCATATGATGTACTCTTCATAGAAGTTAAATTAGTAGGGTGACAATATTCAACCTTGACATACTCTTTTCCCAATTTTGAACCAGTCCGTTTTTCCATGTCCAGTCCTGACTGTTGCTTCTTGACCTGCATATAGATTTCTCAGGAGTCAGGTAAGGTGGTCTGGTATTTCCATCTATTTAAGGATTTTCCAGTTTGTTGTGATCCACAGAGTCAAAGGCTTTAGTGTAATCAATGAAGCAGAATTTTTTCCCGGAATTCCCTTGCTTTTTCTATGATCCAATGGATGTTGGCAATTTGATTTCTGGTTACTCTGCCTTTCCTAAATCTCACTTATACATCTGGAAGTTCTCGGCTCATGAACTGTTGAAGCCTAGCTTGAAGGATGCTAAGCATTAACTTGTAGCATGTGAAATAAATGCAATTGTGTTGCAAAATGTACTGACAGAATGTGGTTCACTAGAGGAGGGAATGGCAAACCTCTTCAGTATTCTTGCTTTGAGAACCACAAGAGCAATACAAAAAGTCAAAAGCTATGGAGCTGGAAGAGGAGCCCCCAGGTTGGTTGGTGTCTAATATTCTACTAGGGAAGAGTGGAGGAAAAAATAGCTCCAGAAAGAATGAAGAGACCGAGCCAAGGCAGAAACGACCCCTATTAGTGGATGTGTCTGGTGGTGAAAGTAAAGTCTTATGCTGTACAGAACTATATTGCATAGGAAACTGGAATGTTAGGTCCATGAATCAAGGTAGCTTGGATGTGGTCAAACAGGAGATGTCAACAGTGAAAATTGACGTTTTATGAATCAGTGAACTAAAGTGGACTGGAATGGGTAAAGTTAACTCAGATGACCATTATGTCTACTACTGTGGGCAAGACTCCCTTAGAAGAAATGGAGTAGCCATCAGAGTCAACAAAAGAGTCCAAAATGCAGTACTTGAGTCCAGTCTCAAAATCGACAGAATGATCTTCATTTGTTTTCAAGGCAAATCATTCAATATCACAGTAATTCAAGTCTACACTCCTACCACTGATGCCAAAGAAGCTGAAATCAAATGGCTCTATGAAACTTCCCTGATGGCTTAGTCGGCAAAGAGTCTGCCTGCAGTGCATGAGACTCAGGTTCAATCCCTGGGTCAGGAAGATCCCCTGGAGAAGAAAATGGCGACCAACTCTAGTATTATTGCCTGGAGAATTCCATGGACAGAGGAGCCTGGTAGGCTACAGTCCATGGGGTTGCAAAGCGTTGGACAGGATTGAGCGACTAACACTTTCACTTTCATGAAAGTGACCTTCTAGAACTAATACCAAAAAACATGTCCATTTCATCATGGGAGATTGGAATGCAAAAGTAGGAAATCAAGAGATACTCAGGATAACAGACAAGTTTGGCCTTGGAGTACAAAATGAAGCAGGGCAAAAGCTAATGGTTTTGTCAAAAGAACATGCTGATCATAGCAAACACCCTCTTCCAACAACCTAAGAGATGACTCTATACATGGATAGCACCAGATGGTCAAAACCGAAATCAGATTGATTATATTTTCTGTGGCTGAAGATGGAGAAGCTCTATACAGTCAGCAAACACAAGACTGGGAGCTGACTGTAGCTCAGATCATGAGGTCCTTATTGCAAAATTCAGGCTTAAATTGAAGAAAGTAGGGAAAACTGATAGGCCACTCAGTTATTACCTAAGTCCATATCTCTTATGAGTATATAGTGGAAGTGACAAAAAGATTCAACAGTTTATATCTGATAAACAGAGTGCCTGAATAACTATGGCTGGAAGCTCATAACACTGCTCTGGAGGTGGTGACCAAAATCATCCCAAAGAAAAAGAAATGCAAAAAGGAAAGTAGTTGTCTAAGGAGGCTTTACAAATAGCTGAGGAAAGAAGAGATGGGAGAAGAAAGGGAGGAAGGTAAAAATATACCCAACTGAATGCAGAGTTCTTGAGAATATCCAGGAGAGATTAAACAATGTTTTTAAGTGAATAATGCAGAGAAATAAAGGAAAACAATAGAATGGAGAAGACTAGAGATCTCTTCAACAAAATTAGAGATATCAAGGGAACATTTCATACAAAGATGGACACAATAAAGGACAGAGACGGTATGAACCTAAAAGAAGCAAAAGAGATTAGGAAGGTGGGAATAATACACAGAACTGTCCAAAAGTGACTTAATGACCTGGATAACCACAAAGGTGTGGTCACTCACCTAGGGCCAGACATCCTGAAATGTGAATTCAAGTGGCCCTTAGGAAGCATTACTACAAACAAAGCTAGTGGAAGTGATGAAATTTTAGCTTAGCTGTTTCAAATCCTAAAGGATGATGCTGTTAAAGTGCTGCACTCAATATGCCAGCAGGTTTGGAAAACTCAGCTGTCACCATAGGACTCAAAAAGGTCAGTTTTCATTCCAGTCCTAAAGAAGAGCAATGCCAAAGAATGTTCAAACTACCCTGATTTAAGCCCAAGTGACTGTCCAACCATGGGTGTGTGTGGCAACATGGCAAGAAGCTGGAGGACGATGTAACATGCAGTCATAAGACCCAGACCAAATTTCCATATTGCCACAGTCACACTTGCTCACTTAGTAGATCTCACTCCTTACGAATACAAATATCTGACATTTGAAACTGAGCTGATAGGTTTATCTTCTTACTCTCTGAAAGGCACTGGTTTCCATGTCAATGATTCACAGTGACAAGGTTCCAAGGGGGATGTATTATTCCTTACATTGTTCAAGGACAAGAGCATTTTCTATCTCATTGTACCTAAAGTATGTACCTCTCACCCATTTGTTAGACAAGGTGACAGGACTTCTACCTGAAAATCCTTTCAAGCAGTCAATGTGAATGACAATATGACTGTGGGAGTTACATTATGCACTATTATGTTTATTTAAGAATATTTCCAGAATTCATCTGGCCTTTCCTTTAACTAGCCCAAATTTTGCACTCTCAGGCTGAATTTACAAATACATCAGAAATTATTTTTCAAAGGCCCTGTAGTTATCTGGTGCTTCATCTGGTTTTTCTGGCAAAACATGGATGCATTTGCCAAAACACTGGATTTAGAGTCACTTAGGAAGTTGTCATTTACTAGTAGCTATTGTGTGCCAGAAGCTATGTTAATAGGAGACACACAAGACAAAGTACCTCCTAACATAAAAGGAGGGAAAGGGGCAGGGCACAGCTTTTGAAAGAATGGCATAACCCAAGGACACAACATAAACTGATTAGAATCAAATGTGTCCAAGATGGCAAACAAGTCAACTTTGATTAGACCTTGATCTCAATCAGCAATCTAAATGACACATCCAGAGGCCCCATTAGAAAAGACTCATTAAGAAATTGACTCATTAGAAAAAATCTGATGCTGGAAAAGATTGAAGGCAGGAGGAGAAGGGGATGACATAGGATGATATGGTTGGATGGCATCAACGACTCAATGGACATAAATTTGAGCAAGCTCTGGGAGATGGTGAAGGGCAGGGAAGCCTGGAGACCTGCAGTCCATGGGGTCACAATGTTAAATAGTTAGAATAGGAAAAAGGAGTCCAAAATGGTGGTGGCCAAAAGATGAAGAAAAGGAAAAGCCCATGAAAACAGAATAAAAAAAAAAATCCATGGACCAGAGTAAGAACCTCAGGTGAAACAAACACACCTCCTTCCTGGCTAACCAAATTTGCATAGGGCAGGCTCAGTTGGGAGGAGACAAATCATTTAAAAAGAGGAAGCCAGGGTGGATTGAGGTCCCTCCTTTGGGGTCGACCTGCCCTCATGCCTCAAGGGTGTACTATCACTTGTTTGCCGAATGAAACTCTGAGCTGTAACCAAGCTGTAACACCAGGCCACCGTTTCAAATCTTTGTTGTGGTGAGACATAACTGAGGAAATTACACACTCTCATGACATATCTGGTGCTATGATTTGGATATAACCTGACTGAAGCAACCCCAGTGCAGCACCAGCGAGGAGGAGACCAAGCACAGAAGCCCAACTTGGTAAAAGCTCATGCTGTGGAAGTTGAATGTGAAGGACACCCAGCACAGTGGAGTTGAGGAGAAGCCCAGAATGCTGGAAACTGGGACAGAAAAAACAAACTTGGCTGAAACCTCATGTGGCTCAGTCTCAGATTCCAGAAGACCTCTGGTTAAGGTAGACAGTCCCTGCCCCTATGGCTGGAAGGACATATGGCTAACAAAATCTTAATTCCTTTACAATCTCTCATTTCTTGTTTTCTTGAACTCCCTGTGAACAGGAGAACAGCACTGGGTGCAACTGAGGGACTCTGGCAGGGGCTACTCCCCAGCATGTGCTGAAGGCTCCAGTATCCTTTTCACCCTAGTAATAACTGTTGCCCGAGGAGGTGGTGAGGGTTCTTCTGCCCTTAATCTCCTTTGTGCCAAGGTTCAGGCCAATGAAAACTGTGGGCACAGGGCAGGCAGTTAGCAGTTTTTCCAGTAGGTTATGAAGGGGGTTCCTCTGCACAATCTTCCCCTGCTTTTTCTTCCTGTGCTTCAGCTCCTCTCTCTATGCCATTGTTTACAAAGTATTGGGCAGGTATCATCTTCTCATTTCTGAAAGTTGTGCTTTCACAACTTTCACAACTAAGATTTGGACTCAAACCCACATGACACGTACTCTGTGCTGTGCTGAGCTTAGTCGCTCAGTTGTGTCTGACTGGGACTTGAACCCAACCAAAATTCATGGTGCCTAGTTTCAGGACCTATTGAAGCTCAGGTTCTTGATGTCTAGTTGTAGAAAGAATTCAGTGAGAGACACAGCGATAAGTAAGAGGTAGATTTGTTCAGATTTAGACAGAAGCACACTCCACAGAGTGTGGGCCATCACAGAGTACAAGTGCGACAGCCATGAACTGTGGTGTTGTTGGTTTTATTATGGGCTGGGTGGTTTCATATGCTAATGAGTGGGAGGATTATTCCAGCAACTGGGGAACCACCCACTCCTTGGTCTTTTGATAGTGCCTTGGAGCCGTCTTGGTGCCCCTGGGTGGGTGTGTCATTTAGCTTGCAGACTGAGGATCAAAGTTTAGTTGTCTGCCATCTTGGACCCATCTGATTTTAATCCACTTATGTGTGTTCTTGGGCTATGTCATTCTTTCAAAAGTTGTGCCTTTCCCTCCTGTTTCATGCACTTCTTGTGAGTCCTGTCTGGGCCCACAGTGTTGTGTCTAAAATCTTCTGGCAGGACAGCCAGAAAATAGCTGGCCCTTCAGAAGAAAATATTGTATAATATACAACCCCTCTAGAGATTCTGGCCTTCACCTTCTATGTTTCTTACAACATGTGTGACAACAGCACCTCTCAATGAACCCGTTAGGGTGGGTGACATGCTAGAAGGCCATCTGTTGGTGGCATCTCTTCAAGGGCAATTGGGCTTCCAGGGACAATGCTTGTCACTTTGGGGGTTAGCTATGCAGGCCATTTGGGCCCAAACCCTTACCACCCTTCTCCTTAAGCTGTGAACATACCCACAGATCAAATCTCCACTCTACTTTTATCGAATATCTGGTATGTTGCCTCTTATCATTTTGTCTTTAAGCCACTTTGCCTCAACTCCTACAACCATGACCCTGTCCTGTCTGTAGGAAAAGTCACTCCACCCAGCCTATTAAAACAAAATACTTTTAATGCCCCTAACAGGATCAAATAACCCACTCCTTTGTTAATACTTCTGCTATTACCTAGAGTGGGTCTGTGAAAATGAAATGTTTCTTTTATGGACTATTGGAAGGGGGACTAAGGCACTAGGGGAGGACTAGGGGAGAAAGGCAGTGACTTACATTCCCTCAGAGTGATAAGAGGATTAGGCTGGTGGCTTCTTCTCCAGGTTTCCAGTCTCAGGGCACAGGCTTGGATTGCTTTACATCAGGGTATCTATTCCTGTCTGGTGTAGACAAGCTGGCAATGAGCAAAGATTACAGCCCCTTAATTTGACCAAGAATTAGTCATGCTGGAGACCTTGGAGACGCCCAACTCCAGACTAGGAATCCCAGGAGGTTGACCTGCCTCAACCTGCCTAGGGATCTGGTCCCTGGGAGGTTGTCACATCTCAACCTGCCCAGGGATCCACTAGCTTGGGGATCCAAGGATGTCAACCTGCCCCTATCTACTCAGCGATCTAGTCCCTGGGACGTTGTCACACCTCAACCTGCTTGGGGATATGCCAGTCCAGAGGTCCCAAGAGGTCTGCATTCCTCAACCTGCTTAGGGATCCTCCAGTCGGGGATCCAGGAGGTTGACCTGCCTCAACCTGCCTAGCTATCTGGTTCCTGGGAGGTTGCCACGCCTCAACTTGCTGGGTTCCACCAATTCAGGTGTCCCAGGAGGTTGACATGCCCAGGCCTCAACCTGCCAGGGACCTAATTCTTGGGAGGCTGATATGCCTTAACTTGCCTGGGGATTTGACCTGCAGGAGGTTGTCACCTGCCTGGGGATCTCCACCTTGACCTGAGGACGCTTGGCTGTCATGTTGCAACCGTACTGGGTAGGGTAAGCTTCAGAAAGACTCACCCCTAAGGGAAGGAAGCCTATTGAGGGGCTGTGCCTGGTCTCAGCAATAACTCAGGAGCCTAACAAGAATCCCATTCTCTTTCTGGAAAGGCTAAAAGAGGCCCTCCAGAAGATTACCAATCTGAACTTAGACTCTTACAAGGGATAGGTGATTTTAAAGGACAAATTCCTGTCCCAATGTGTATCAGACATAAAGATAAAGTTACAACAGCTACAGCAGCCGGTCTCCACCACCTCTTTAGAAGAGATGGTCCAGACAGCAACCAACACCTTTTATGACAGAGAACAAGAGAAGGAGGCCAAAGCCCAGAAGAGGGAGAGAAGGAAAGAGACAAGTCACACCCAGATGCTGGCTGCCCCCGAGGGAAGCGCTATGGCAAACCCTGAGTCCTTGAAGGATGAGACATGAGACGAATGCCTAATCTGTAGCCAGGAGGGACAATGGACCAAAGAGTGTCCAAATCATGGTAAGCCTCCTAAGACAGCTTGCTACAGATGCCATCAATTGGGACACTGGGAGGCACTCTGCCCTGGGGACCCAAGAGTCTCCATGTCAAGTGCCAAGCCTTCCCACACAATGGTTCAATCTGCTCCAGCCAGCCGACCTGCTACAGATAACCATCACAGGGCTGGAGTCAAGGGTGTAACTGAATCTGGCAGGCAGATCTGAGAATAACTTGGTTGACACAGGGAAGACATACACTGTCCTGACCTTCTGCTCCAGAGCTTTCTCCCCGCAAACCTATACCCTTTTGGGTGCTACAGGAAAAGAAATTACAGAAAGATTCACCCAGAAGTTCTTTGCTGCAGGGATGGACAAATTTTCCTACCAGTTTTTTGGTGGTCCCTGAGTGTCCTGCTCCCTTATTGGGAAGAGATGTACTCACTAAACTTGGGACCACCCATGATGGGAAGCTTTTCAGCCCCTAGAGCCCCACAGATCCTGGTACTACTGAGGAGGCCATTATGCCCTCTCCAATAGAGAGGGACCAAAAACTATGGGAGGCTCCAGAAGGAAAAACCAACAAAAGACTTGGGAAGTATTACCTCAGGGGTTCTGAGATAACTCCCACCTGTTTGGACAGGCTCTTAGCTGGGATCTCCTAGACCTGGACCTGGGACCAAATGGGAAAATATTGCAATATATAGATAACCCACTGGTCTGCTCTCCAGATGAGGGAAATGCCCAACAACATACGATTCAGATTCTAAACTTCTTGGCAGAGAGGGGATAGTCTCCCATGCTGAGGCACAGGTGGTCCAGACAAAAGTCCGTTATCTGGAAGTTCAGATTATGCACGGATCCAGGAATCTGTCCTCTGACTGAATACAAGGAATCTTCCAGTTGCCTTCCTCCATGACTCAAAAACAATTGTGAGCTTTCCTGGAGCTAACCAGGTTTTGTAGAATTTGGATACCCAAATATGGTCTAATTGCCCAGCCCTTACATGAAAGCTTAAAGGGATGGGATGATTCAATCCCACTGACGTGAGGAACTCCTCAAAATGAGGCAGAGGCTACACTAAAGCAAATCTTAACTCAAGCACCCGCCTTGAGGTTGCCAGGCCCAGAAAAAGCATTCCAACTATGTGTCCACAAAGAGGAAGGAATAGCCTTGGGAGGATTAACTCAAAGGTTGGGACCTGAACCCCAGCCAGTAGCTTGCTTAACCAAGAGGTTTTACCCAACCTTCCAAGGTTGGCCTCCCTGCCTTCAAAGTCTTGCAGCTATAGAAGCTGATAGAAGAGACTTTAAAACTCCCTCTTGGGGCAAACTATTTTTGCCAGTCACCAAGTGAAACAAATTCTTAATGGGAGAGGCCATTTATGGATGTCTGATCAAAGGATCCTCAGATATTAAGTAGTGCTGATGGAAAGTCCAGGCCTGACTATATCCCCTTGTGAGGTTTTTAACCCAGCTACCCTCCTGCCTACCCCCGAGGGCTTTCTCCCCCTTTCACTATACCCTAGAAACTTTGGACCTTTGGACAAAACCCCTAGAGGGATTGTCAGAAGTTCCTCTGACCAATCCTGAGGAAGTCTGGCACACTGACGGAAGCAGCTTTGTCCTAGATGGGAAAGAAGAGCCAGATATGCAGTGGTCTCCAATTTCAAGACCATAGAGGCTAAATCTTTGCCACCACGTACTTCAGCCCAGTTGGCTGAGCTCACAGCTCTGACTCGGGCTTTCAGTCAGTTCAGTTTAATCACTCAGTCATGTCTGACTCTTTGCCACCCCATGAACTGCAGCACACCAGGCCTCCCTGTCCATCACCAACTCCTGGAGTCTATCCAAACCCATGTCCATCAAGTTGGTGATGCCATCCAGCCATCTCATCCTCTGTTGTCTCCTTCTCCTCCTGCCCCCAATCCCTCCCAGCATCAGGGTCTTTTCCAAAGAGTCAATTCTTTGCATGAGGTGGCCAAAATATTGGAGTTTCAGCTTCAACATCAGTCTTTCCAATGAACACCCAGGACTGATCTCATTTAGGAGGGACTCTCAAGAGTCTTCTCCAACACCACAGTTCAAAAGCATCAGTTCTTCAGCACTCAGCTTTCTTCATTGTCCAACTCTCACATCGATACATGACCACTGGAAAAACCATAGCCTTGACTAGACGGACCTTTGTTGGCAAAGAAATGTCTCTGCTTTGTAATATGCTGTCTAGGTTGGTCATAACTTTCCTTCCAAGGAGTAAGTGCCTTTTAATTTCATGGCTGCAATCACCATCTGCAGTGATTTTGGAGCCCAAAGAAGTTAAGTCAGCCACTGTTTCCCCATCTATTTCCCATCAAGTGATGGTACCAGATGCCATGATATTAGTTTTCTGAATATTGAGCTTTAAGCCAACTTTTCCACCTTCTTCTTTCACTCTCATCAAGGAGCTTTTTAGTTCTTCCTCACTTTCTGCCATAAGGGTGGTGTCATCTGCATATCTGACGTTATTGATATTTATCCCAGCAATCTTGATTCCAGCTTGTGCTTCATCCAGCCCAGCATTTCTCATGATGTACTCTGCATTTAAGTTAAATAAGTATGGTGATAATATACAGCTTTGATGTACTCCTTTTCCTATTTGGAACCAATTTCTTGTTCCTTGTCCAGTTCTAACTGTTGCTTTCTGACCTGCATACAGATTTCTCAAGTGGCAGGTCTGGTATTCCCATCTCTTTCAGAATTTTCCAAAGTTTTTTTGTGACCCACACAGTTAAAGGCTTTGGCATAGTCAATAAAGCAGAAATAGATGTTTTTCTGGAACCCTCTTGCTTTTTCGATGATCCAACCGATGTTGGCAATTGATCTCTGGTTCCTCTGGCTTTTCTAAAACCAGCTTGAACATCTGGAATTTCACAGTTCAGGTACTGTTGTAGACTGCCTAAAGCATTAGGCATTACTTATTACCTCCATTGTGCCTGGAGGCCTCAGTCTTCAGGAGTAGTAGGAAGAGCCAACCAGTTCTTAAAATCAATGATAAAAAAGATAACCCAGGAGACCTCCCTCAGATGGAAGCAGGTTTTACCAATAGCACTCCTCCACTCTTGTATTTCCCTTAAGAACATTTTGGTCTTAGTCCTTATGAGATGTTATATGGGAGACCTTTTGTTTATGACAATGACCTTTTTCTAGATTCAGAATCTTGGACCCTCTGGTCTTATATCATGGCTGCTGGGCAATTTGAACAAGAAATATGCTTATGGTGTGTCAACCTGGACCCAAAAAATTCTAAACAGCCACCACTGTATGCTCCAGGGACTCAAGTCCTAATTAAAGTCTGGAAAGATGGGTCCCCAAAGACTCATCTCCAGCCCACATGGAAAGGCCCATACTCTGTAATACTTTCTGCCCTGATAGCAGTCAAAGTACCAGGGTACAACTCCTTGATTCACTACTCATGGGTCAAGCCATGGAAGAAAACAGATGAGGACACTGAATACACCTGTGAGCCCCTGGGAGATCTCAGGTATCTATTCAGGACTACAAATGAGTGCCACTCTAATGAACACCCCCAAAATTAAGTTTCTGGGGATAAGCACTCCCAGGATAGCTCTAAAGAGCCAACACAGCTTGGCAGGGGTTGCAGTCCAAAACAGACAGGAAAGAGATCTTCTGGCCACTGAACAAGAAGAGACTTGAGCCATCTTGAATGACACGTGTTGTTTCTGGGTAAATACCGCCAGTCAAGATGAAGAAAGTCTCACAGTCCTCAAGAAAAACATTTAGATCCTACAGGATCTCAAAGAATGAGCTGGAGAGTCCTCAGGGTGGCTACAGTCTCTCTTTGGGGGATCTTTCTCCTGGTGAGGGGGAATTTGGAGTTGGCTAATGCCCCTACTAACCTGTCTGCAATGCAGGAGACCTAGGTTCAATCCTTGGGATGGAAAAATCCCCTAGAGAAGGAAATGGCAATGCACTCCAGTACTTCTGCCTGGAGAATTCCAGGAGGAGTTCTGGCGGGCTATAGTCCATGAGATTGCAAAGGGTCAGACACGACTGTGCGACTAACTTTCATTTTCCTACTAGCTCCTGTTATCACCATATTGATATTGCTTATGATTGCTCCAGGTATTATCAATTGTCTACCCAACTTGTCTCTGCCCAGGTGAACAAGCCACAAAATGCTAGCTTAACAAGGATATATAAAACTACACCCGATCATAGAATATCTCTCACTCACCCTTAGACAAACACCACTATAAGGACTCTGAGGCTTGAGACTAGCAAGAAGGGGAGGCCCAATGCCCCTCGCCATCCCGGCTCAATGGGAAGTAGCCAGAAAGACATTGATACCCCTGTTCCCAAAGAATTGAGCATGCCATCTCTTGAGGGGGGGAATATTAGGTAGTTAGGATAGGAAAAATGAGTCCAAAATAGCGGTGGCTAAAAGACAAAGAAAGGGAAGATCCCACAAAAATGGAACAAAAGAAAATCCATGGACCAGAGTGAGAACCTCAGGTGAAACATACACACCCCCTTCCTGGCTAGCCCACTTTGCATAGGGCAGGCTCATGGGGGAGGAGACAAAATGTATAAAAAGAGGAAGCCAATACGGATTGAGGTCTCTCTTTGGGAGTCAGCCTGCCTTCATGCCTCAAGGGTGGACTATCCTTTGTTTGCTAAATAAAACTCTGAGCTGTAACCTAGCTGTTACACTGGTCTGCCATTTCAAATCTTTGTTGTGAGACAGGACCAAGGAAATTACACATTCTCCTGACAGCAAAGAGTTGGACACAACCGAGTGACTGAACTGAGAGGCACCATGACAGTTTTAAGGCAGTGTCAAAAGACCAAGGAGTCGATGGTAGCACAATTCCTGGACATCTCCACCCCTTCCCAACAATAGTTGGAATAATCCTCCCACTAATTAGCATGTGAAATTACCCAACCTATAAACACCAAGCACGTCATATTTCCTGGCCACACTGGCCCTCTGGGATGGCCTACAATCTGTGGAGTGTGGTCCTCTCTGAATCTGAATAAATTCATTTCTTACCTATTACTTTGTCTCTCAAGAAATTCGTTCTGTGATGAGACATTAAGAACCCTATCTTCATTAGGTCCTGAAACCAAACTGTGGGTTTTGGTTGGGTTTGAGTCCAGAACATAGGTTCAAGGCACAAACTGGGTTTTGGCTGGGTTCGAGTATTGGCCATGTGGATCCAATTCCCAAACAGGATTTTGGCTGGATTCGAGTCCTGGCCACGTGGGTTTAAATCCCAAACAGAGTTTTGGCTGGGTTTGAATCCCAGTCACATGCGTTCAAGTCCCACACTGGATTCTGGCTGGGTTTGAGTTCTAGCACATGGGTTCAAGTCTCAATCTGATGTATACGTTTTCACTAGCAGAGCAGTTGTGAACCAATAAGAGAACGAGCCATATACAATGAGCAAGGGTGCACTGTGCTCCACTAATGGCATAAACAATAACAGTCCACACAGAGAACAATGAGTGATTCCAGGGTGTGGAGAGTCTTAAGGGTGTACATTTGAGCTGTGATATGAGCGATGACCTTTCATGGGCACCAGATGAAGTATGAAATGGCGAGTTAGTGAGGAAGGCTACTGTGGGGCCAAGTAGCAAACACTAGTCCTCAGGACGCTCCATTTTTTTCTTTTTAAAATGATGATGATTATTATTATTTGGAGTACAGTTGCTTTTGGAGGAGGAAACAGCAACCCACTCCAGTACTCTTGCCTGGAAAATCCCATGGAGGGAGGAACCTGGTAGGCTACAGTCCATGGGGTCGCTAAAAGTTGGACATGACCAAGAGACTTCACTTTCACTTTTCATTTTCATGTATTGGAGAAAGAAATGGCAACCCACTCCAGTATTATTGCCTGGAGAATCCCAGGGACATAGGAGCCTGGTGGGCTGCTGTCTATGGGGTTGCACAGATTTGGACACGACTGAAGTGCCTTAGCAGCAGCACAGTTACTTTACAATGTTGAGCTAGTTTCTGCTGTACAGCTAAGTGAATCAGTTGTATGTATGCATAAAGTAAGTCCCCTATATATGAACCAGTTTTGTTCTGGGAGCACATTCCTAAGTCCAATGTGTTTATAAGTCCAACAAAGTTAGCCTACATACCCAACTTCCCTGGTGGCTCAGATGGTAAAGAGTCACTCTGCAATGTGGGAGGATCCCCTGGAGAAGGAAATGGCAATCCACTCCAATATTCTTGCCTGGTAAACCACATGGATGGAGGAGCCTGGTGGGCTATAGTCCCTAGGGTCACAGAGAGTCAAACATGACAGAGCGATTTCACTTTCACCCAACTGACACAATTGGGTATTTAGTACTGTACTGTAATAGGTTTATGATAATTTTCATACAAATAATGCATACGTAAGAAACAAATACAAAAAATAAAGAAAACATTTTTAATCTGACAGTACAGTACCTTGAGGCTCAGCTGGTAAAGAATCCGCCTGCAATGCGGGAGACCTGGGTTCGGTCCCTCAGTTGGGAAGATTCCTTGGAGAAGGACAGTATTCTGGTCTGGAGAATTCCATGGACTGTGTAATCCATGGGGTTGCAAAGAGTCAGACACGACTGAGCAACTGTCACAGTACCTTGAAAAGTACACTAGTACAGTACAGCAACTAGCATGCACATGTTTGCATCTTTGAAACCTCACAACTTGAAGGTATGTGTGTAGGGGAATTACTGTACATCCCTTACTCCAGAGCATTGAGTAGAGTTCACACAGAGTGAAGTATATTAGAAACAGAAAAACAAATATAACATTGCTTATATTTGGAATCCCCATTTCTTCTAAGTCAAGTTTTTGCTACCCTGTACTCATCTCTGATACCACAACTCTGTGTTACTACTTAAACATCATGTCATAGTTTTCAGTGTCATTCATTAACATCGAAGCATGGAGGTGTCCAGGCAAACCAAGCAGATCTCATCACTGCCCCCAAAGACATACACAAACATCAAGGAAGGAGCATGTACAAATGTAACTACAAATGAAGAGGAGAGTTAGGAAGGCAGAGAGCCCAGGGTGATGAGAGATTATGGAAGGGCTCTCCAGGAGGTGAGTAAGCAGAGTCATAAAGGCTGAGTAGGCCAGCCTGGGGATGCTTGGGGAGGAGAACATTCCAGGCTGAGGGACAGGCCTTATGAAGATTCTGAGATCCTGAGACCTTGGCTCAAGGGAACAAAAACAATGGGCCTCATGGTGAAAGAAAAAGGAGGCAAAGGCCAGTATTGTGGGACTCATAGGTGGATTGAGGAGTTGGATTATATTCTGAGTTCAAAGAGGAAGCCAATATAGAGTTTAAAAAAGTGAGCAACATGATGAGGAATATCTTTAAAGTAACCCTGGCTACTAGGAGAAAGCGGTCAGAAAGCTACTGCAGCCATTCAGTTTTCTTCTCTGTTAACTCTGGTGTCTCACCGACAGAGAGGCCCCCCAAACTTTGCACCACCGAATGCCCCACGTTGTGAGAAAGTAGCCCAGGGGAAAGTGGGCGTTTAATCACCACTTTGAGAGGTAAAAACTTAGTGACTTCCCTTGGGATGAGAACTTGAATTTGTGCCAAACTACTACCACAGGGTGACTTTAGGTGGCTTAGTTCCCCTTTTTTGTACCTCAGCACACTCATTTATAAGTGAAGATGTATGAATAGATTAGCGTTCAGAAAACTGCATTCTGATTTTACCTTCTGATCAGATATGAAAGAGAGCCCAAAGGAGCACCATTTCACCCTTCTAATGAAAAAGCCAAATTAGTTTACCATTTATAACTTTTTTGGAGCCATCACAGAGCTGAGGTTGCAGAGCAAACTGCTGGCCCAAAATCTGAGAGAGGAAACCCAAACACTCAAGGCCAGCATAAGATGATCCAATAGAGACATAACTGGAATCTTGGAAGAAGAGAAACTAGGGTAGAAGAAATATTTGAAGTAGCAAGTCCAATAATTTCCTGACTTTAGCAACAGATATTAAACCACAGATCGATATAGTTCAAAAAGGATAAATACGAAAGAAAAAAGTTCATACTTAGGCATATCATACTGCTGAAAACAAAAGATAAAGAGAAAACCTTGAAAGCAGCTAGAGTAAAAAGAAACAATACACAGAGAAAAAAAGATAAGAGTTAGGGGAAAATGTTTTTATTAAAACTATGCAAGCTAGGAGACAGCAAAGTGATGTCTCTAAGCAGTTGAAAGAAAAAAACATATTCAGCAAAAGAAGCTTTCAAACATGAAAAAGAAAGACTTTCTCGGACTAACCAAAACTGAAGGAATTAATTTCAATCAGATCCACTCCATAAGCAATGTTAAAATTTCTTCAAGCAGAAAGAATATGATAGCAGACTGAAACCTGGATCTATGCTAAGGAATGAAGAGTGCAAGCAAGGAACAGAAGGGAATGTTCTTAACCTGTGAAGGTGAATTACAACACAACCCCCCACCCAAGTTAACATTATACTTGGTGATAAAAGCCTGAACACTTTCTCTGTAAGACCTCAGGAAGGCAGGATGCTTTCTCTCACCACACTTGGACAACATTGAACATTGAAACCCTAGTCAATGTTATATGACAATAGAAAGAAATAAAAAGAATACAGATTAAAATGGAAGAAACTGAACAGTCTCTGTATAATTTTCTATATAGAAAATCTCAGAGAAACAAGAAAAGAAGCCTCCTAGAATTAATCAGTGAGTTTAGTAAGGTAGGAAGACATGAGATTAAGAAACTAAATTGCAAATCTATACAATAGTGATGAGCAATTAGAACTTGAAGTAAAAACAGCATTTACAAGTAGCCAAAAATTATATCTTTAAGATATAAATCTAAGGAAATATATTCAGGACTGTATACTGGTATTTCATCAGGATGGCTTTTTAATCAGTGAAAGAAATTAAAGAAGACCTAAAGGTAATATGCTGCTTATAGGTTTAGAGATCTGATATTACTTAACATAATTATTTCATATTAAGTAATGTTCCTATTACTTAATTTGAGGCCAGTTTTCCCCACATCCAAGGGAAAAGGAGAAGCCCCCAACCAGACAGTAGGAGAGGCAAAATCACATTTAGAATCAAACCCCGAACCTGCCCACTTGACTTCACACTCCAGGATGTCTGGCTCGAGGTGAGTGATCATACCATCGTGGTTATCTGGGTCATTAAGATATTTTTTGAATAGTTCTTCTTTGTATTCTTGCCACGTCTCCTTAATATCTACTGTTTCTGTTAGGGCCATACCATTTCTGTCCTTTATTGTACCCACCTTTGCATGAAATGTTCCCTTGGTATCTCTAATTTTCTTGAAGAGATATCTAGTCTTTTCCATTCTGTTGTTTTCCTCTGTTTCTTTGCGTTGATCACTTAGGAAGACTTTCTTGTCTCTCCTTGCTGTGTTTGGAACTCTGCATTCAGATGGATATATCATTCCTTTTTTCCTTTGCCTTTTGCTTCTCTTAATTTCTTTGGTATTTGTAAGGCCTCTTCAGACAACCATTTTGCCTTTTTGCATTTTCTTCTTGGTGATGGTTTTGATCACCACCTCCTATAAAATGCCACAAACCTCCATCCATAGTTCTTCAGGCACTCAGAGCCTGAATAGCCCTTGAATCAATTTTCACCAGTAAGAGTTGTGTCAGGGATCATCTACAATGAATGCTAAAATTATGTATAAGGAACAATCAAAAGGGTCATACTTTGACCAAATTATCTCACTTGAGATTCACTTGATTCCAGCTTAAGGAAAGATTCTGCAATGTGACATGTTTATGGAAGTGCTATTTGGAAAATTTAAAAAGGAAAGTAGCTTGTGTTCAACAATAGGAAAATGATTAATCAAATTAAACAAGATGCACTCAATAGAAAATTATATAGCCATTAAAAATCTAATTTATAAAGGCTACTGAATAGTAGAGAAAATATATAACAATGTAAGCTAGAATTTTCTATAATATATGATTATAAATCATTTTAAAAATACAAAAAAACTCAAATGAAATATAAAAAGAAACAACAATGTTTTTGTTACAATCCAAATTATTTCTTTTTCAAAATTATTTGTCATATCAAGTGACAAATTAACAAACCAAGGTTTGGTTAATTACCTAAAAATATTCAGAAACAATTTGATTTCTTTTATATAATATGAATTGTAGGTAATTCTGTTAATCATTCAAACAGACCTTCAACTCCAGTAGAAAGGGCCACGTCAGTTACTTCTTTATATCCCCATAGAGCTTAGTTGTAAGTCTTGATATGCAGAATAATCTCAATCAGTATTTTCATACTAATTGATTTCCAATATTCATTGCTATCAGTGTCACCTCAAAAACATAGAGTGCTTGTTTCTCTTCAGGTGACAGCTTTTATCTCATCAGTGGGGAACCAGGATGCCCAGCCTCACCTGGCAGTAATGAGGTGAAACACCCTATTCCCTGCCAGGCAGTGCCAAAGGAGGCCTGCCAAGTCATGAGATTTAAATAAGGTCTAGAATTTGTTCCTAAGTTTACTTTTTATCTCCAAAATATTCTGGGCTGGGAACCAAGGAGAACAGCAACCTGGAACCATCAATAGGTGAAAAAAAAAAAGGAAGGAATGAAGGGAGGCAGGGAGATGGGGAGCAGGAGAGAAGGACGAAAGAAGAGAAGAGAGAGAAGTGTGCCCCCCTTCATGTGTATGCACAGAACTTTAACTCAAGGAGGTGACTGAGTGATCCTACGGAGAGGTGAATGCCACTGAACGAAGATTTAGTTATGTACAGCTTCTGAGAGAAAATGGCATGCCATGCTCGCTACAGAGGGCCTGTGGGAAAGCACCGGTGTGTGTCAGGCAGCAAAGGAACAAAGGGAAAGTCTAGGCTAGAGCCTTTACTGGGGCTTCCAAGAGAAACAAGAAAAGACAACGTAAACAGCTTAGGGCTGTGAAGTCTGAATAACTACTGCAGGCTCTGGGATAGTGGTTGGCCTGGGGTGATTTAGGATAGGTAGATTTAGGGCAGTGTCAGCATTTGATCAGGAGGTGGTTCAGAGCACGGGCTCTGAATCTTAGGGAAGATGTAAACAATTTAGCCATTAGTTTTGTCCTGTAGTTAATGGATGCCAAATATAAAAATGCAGACTCTAAGAAACACAGAACACTCTGCCCAAAGTTCCAGGAAGGGAAAGCCCAGGAGGAAGATCTATCCTTGTGGCAGCAGTATCCTGACCTGCCTGAAATAGCAACTATAACAGATCCAAGGTAGTTCAAGCCATGACCACTCCTTCCCTCATCCATCAGCAACACAATGGGTCAATCTGCCAGCAGCAGAATCTGAGCAAGCCAAACCATCCCCTGCCAGGAGCAGGTGTACCCTCTGCCTGCACAGATGATGTCAACAGCCTTGGTGTCTTCTGCTCCTCTACCCAGCAGCAGAAAGCAATGTAGCACTAGTGTCTCCCAATCCTCCACCCAACAGCAGAGAACCTCCCAGAGCTCATGGTTCCAGCCCTTCCCAGTGGCAGAATGTGGTAAGCATTTCTTTGGCAGAGAGAGAGAGAGAGAGAGACAGACAGACAGACAGACAGACAGACACAGAGACAGACACACACACACACAGAGAGAGAGAGAGAGAGAGAGAGAGAGAGAGAGAGAGAGAGAGAGAAGCCCACCAGCACTGGGTCATTGGAAAACAGTGAGGGGAAGTACTCTCTTTTCTATGGGTTGGTATTCCTATACCCACCTAACAAAGCCAGGAAGCCCAGGGAAGCCATTTCTGGACACTGCAGACAGTACTAACAAGGATCAAGGGAGAACTCAAGCAGAAGAGTTAAACAATCAGAACAGCCTTGCAAAGGTTCAGAAAACTAAATTGTCGTTGAAACCGCAGCCAATAAAGTAGTCCAGGTCTAGTTCAGTTCAATCATTCAATCGTGTCTGACTCTTTGAGACCCCAAGAACCACAACACACCAGGATTCCCTGTCCATCACCAACTCCCAGAGTTTACCCAAACTCATGTCCATTGAGCTGGTGATGCCATCCAACCATCTCATCCTCTGTCGTCCCCTTCTCCTCCTGCCCTCAATCTTTTCCAACATCAGGGTCTTTTCAAGTGAGTCAGGTCTTTGCATCAGGTGGCCAAAGCATTGGAGTTTCAACTTCAGCATCAGTCCTTCCAATGAATATTCAGGACTGATTTCCTTTAGGATGGACTGGTTGGATCTCCTTGCAGTCCAAGGGACTCTCAACAGTCTTCTCCAACACCACAGTTCAAAAGCATCCATTCTTCAGTGCTCAGCTTTCTTTATGATCCAACTCTCACATCCATACATGACCACTGGAAAAACCATAGCCTTCACTAGATGGACCTTTGTTGGCAAAGTAATGTCTCTGCTTTTAAATATACTGTCTAGGTTGGTCATAACTTTCCTTCCAAGGAGTAAGCATCTTTTAATTTCATGGGTGCAATCACCATCTGCACTGATATTGGAGCTCAGAAAAATAAGGTCAGCCATGGTTTCCACTGTTTCCCCATCTATTTGTGAGATCTACAAACAAAATATAAATAGAGAAAATCCTTGCTAAAGGGATTTAAATAGGATCAAGAGTGCCTTAACATAATATGCAGAGTGTATGGAATACAATAAAACATCCTTGTCATTCCAAGAACCACAACTTAAGTGAGAAACCACAAGTTAAGTTGGAAGAAACGTTAAGTTGATGCAACTACTGAGAAGGATCAGAACAATCTGTAAAAGATTTTGAAGCAGCTGTCATAAAACCGCCTCAACAAGTACTCATAAATATACTTGAAACAAGTGGAAAAAATGTAAAACTTCAAAAAAAGGTTATAAAAAGAAACAAGTGGAAATAAAATAGATAAATTCCATTTATTTATTGAATTGAAATAAAACTGAATATGTAGGTTAAACAGCAGAATGAAGGGAACAAAAATAGAATCAGAGGACTTAAGGACAAGTTTATAGAATTCTGAATAACAGAAAAAACAGATTGAAAAAAATCATCATAGACTCAGGGACATTTATGTCATTGAAGCCTTGGAAGAAGAGGAGAAAGAGGAAGGACTGAAATAATTTTAAACAAACAATGCCTGAATGGTTCTCAGATTTGGCAAGAGACAAACTATACATTAAAGAAGCTGAACGAATTATAAATAGGAAAAAATGAAAAGAAAAAACCCAACCAAAATACATCGTAATTAAACTTCTGAAACCAAATTGAAACCAAATAAAAAAATCTTACAGCAACCAGAGAAAAGCTTCCACCTAGTATCTATAAAGGAAAGCTAATTTGAAAGGCAGCCTTTTCTCACATGAAACCACTAGAGACTGAATAAAGTGATGGATTTCTCAAGTGCAGTTAAAAGAACACTTAACTGAAATGCAATATCTATTTGAACACCTTCAGTAAGGAATCAGATGAGGGAAAATTAAGAGAATTTGCTGCTAGCGGATGATAAAAAATGTCTAAATTAAACTCTCCAGAAGAAAAGAAAATGATTGTGAAAGAAGGCTTGAAACTTTAGAAAGGAGAGAATGACAGAATAGGCAAAAATAGAGATACCTATAATAGACTATCCTCGTGAATTTAATAAAGCATACTTGATTGTTGAAGTAAAAACTATTAACTTTATCTGTTATGGTGCTCAGTGTATATGGAGGAAATAGTTGAGGCAATTATACTTTAAAAGACACATTGGTAAAGGGATGTAAACAGAAAGTTTCAGTACTCCACAATAAAGGATAGAAACAGCAAGGACCTAACAGAAGCAGAAGAGATTAAGAAGAGGTGTCAAGAATACACAGAAGAACTGTACAACAAAAGTCTTAACGACCTGGATAAACCACAATGGTATGGTCACTCACCTAGAGCCAGATATGCAGGAGGGTGAAGTCAAGTGGGCCTTAGGAAGCATTACTACAAACAAAGCTAGAAGAGGTGATGGAATTCCAGCTGAGTTATTTCAAATCCTAAAAGATGATACTTTGAAAGCCAGCAAATTCGGAAAACTCGGCAATGGCCGCAAGACTAGAAAAGGTCATTTTTCATTTCAATCCCAAAGAAGGGCAATGCCAAAGAATGTCCAAATTACCACACAATTGCACTCATTTGACGTGCTAGCAAGTTAATGTACAAACTCCTACAAGCTAGGCTTCAACAGTTTGTAAACTCAGAGCTTCCAGATGTATAAGCAGGATTTAGAAATGGCAGAGGAAACAGAGATCAAATTCATAATGAATTTGATGAGTCAACATTCATTGGATCATAGAAAAAGCAAGAGAATTTCAGAAAAACATATACTTCTGCTTCATTGACTATGGAAAGACTTTCATTGTGTGGATCACAACAAAATGTGGAAAAATCTTAAAGAAATGGGGATACCAGACCACTTACCTGCCTCCTGAGAAATCTGTGTGCAGGTCAAGAAGCAGATCATAAACAGACATTGAACAACTGACTGGTTCCAAATTGGGAAAGGAGTATGTCAAGGCTGTATATTGTCACCCTCCTTATTTAGCTTATATGCCGAATACATTATGTGAAATGCAAAGTTAGATGAATCACAAGATGGAATCAAGATTGCTGGGAGAAATATCAACAACCTCAGCAATGCAGATGATATTGGCATCCTAATGGCAGCAAATGAAGAGGAACTAAAGAGCCTCTTGATGAAAGTGAAAGAGGAGAGTGAAAAAGCTGGTTTAAAAGTCAACATTAAAAAATCTAAGATGGGGGGAGAAACTAAGATGGCGGAGGAATAGGACGGGGAGAACACTCTCTCCCCAACAAATATACCAAAAGAACTTTTAAAGGCCGAGCAAACTCCAAAAAACAGGAACTGAATGCTGGCAGAGGACATTGGGCATCTGGAGATGCGACCCATTGCCGATGTGAGGAGGTAGGACAAAAGAAAGAAAAGAAAAAAAAAAGTAGAGGGAGAGACAAAGAGCTGGGGATGGGTTCCGTCCCAGAAGGGGAGGCTGAAATAAAGAGGAAAAAAAAAAAAGAGGAGAAAGGTTTCCGAACACCAGGGAGCATTCTCTCTGGCAGATCTGCGGTGGATCTTGGAAAGCAATATAGCTGAGAGCAGAAGCAGAAGCTAAGCCCTGCAAGGTTCGTCTCTGGCTACAAGGAACAGCCGAGCGGCAGGGCGCCCCACCCCCCACTAGCCGAAGCGGACTGCTCCTGCTCAGGGAGGGGCGGGCCGCGGGCTCAGGGAACGGAGCAGCCCGAGGGACCTAACCTCCCAGGAAAAGCACCCCCCCCAAGGCCCGAGCACAGAACAAAGGGCGGTGAGGAGGAGAGGCTGGGCAGCTGCGGGCTGCGGAACAGCCCAGCCCAGCCCCCACCTGAAAGCAGTGGGCATAACCCAGCCCCGGGGAGGCTAACCAAGACTTCTGGGGATTCTGGACGGATCGGTGCTGTATACACCTTAGAAGGAATGCTCAGCTGCACGAGCAGCCGGGCAGGGGGAGAGGAGAAGCCCCACTCCCCAACTGTGCTGGGCGGACGACAGAGAGCCTGAGCAGAGGGGGCGGGGGAAGCCCTCTCACCAGGAGCAGGGCAAACTCCAAAGCGCTGAATAGACACTTAAAAGACCAGCAGACAGAAGACTCTAGCAGAGCGAACAGCTTTGAAACAGACAGGAGAAGCAAATTAAAGCCCTGCAGGTGGCGCTAACTGCATAGAAAGGAGTCTACAGACTGTGAGAAGGAGAAGCCGGACCAGGGAATCATCAGAAAATCTACAGACCCTTCCCTTCACCGAATGCACCAGCACCAGAGAAAGCCTTCATTATAACTGTACTAGGAACATCTTTTAAATTTTTAAAACTTTTATATATATATATATATA
>ML661353.1:1233664-1348842 GCA_007570785.1 Antilocapra americana | reverse complement strand
CTCCTATAGAGTCCAAAAGACTGTTCTATACATCTGCATTTCTTTTGCGCATTGAAACATGTTAATCATCATATGTGAAATCAATCGCCAGCCCAGGTTTGATGCTCAGGGCTGGTGCACCAGGATGACCCAGAGAGAGGGAATCGGGAGGGAGGTGGGAGGGGGGTTCTGGAAGGGGAACACATGTATACCCATGGCGGATTCATGTCAATGTATGGCAAAACCAATACGATAATGTAAAGAAAATTTAAATAAATAAATAAAATCAAAAAAAGAAAATGAAAATACAATAACACATATATATGGAATTTAGAAAGACAGTAATGAGAACCCAACATGGGAGACAACAAAAGGAACGCAGATGTATAGAATAGACTTGTGGACTTTGTGGATGAGGGTAAGGGTGGGATGAGATGGGAGAAGGGCATTGAAGCATGTTAACTGTCATGTGTCTAATCAATCGCCAGCCCAGGATTGATGCTCGGGACTGGTGCAGCGAGATTTCCCGGGGGGGAGGGAGGAGGGAGGGGGGACCCGGAGGGGAAGCATATGTAAACCCATGGTGATATCATAACAATGTATGGCTAAAACAATAATTAAAAAAAAAAAAGAAAAGCTAAAACAGTGCTGAGACAGAAATTTGTAGTGCTAGATTCTTATATTAGAAAGAGGAAAATTCTGAAATCTCTAAGTTCCTACCTTAAGCAAAAGAAAGAAAAGAAAAGGATATAATTTTGAAACTAAAATTCAATAAAATTAAAAACAGGACAAAAATGAAGAAATTCAATGAAACATAAACTTTTTTAAAAAGTAGCAATTGCTAAACCTCTAGTAAAAACAATAAAAATATAGAGAGAATGCATACACACACAAAACTAAATTCCAGAATGAAACAGGAGCTATCATTATACATTCTGCAATTCTTAAAGGACTTATAAGAGAATATTTAAATTCAATATTGAGCAAATGGACCAATTCCTCAAAAAATACAAACTACCAAAACTCAACCAAGAATAAATAAACTGAATAATCTCATAATTCATTAAGTCAACTGAATTTTTATTATAAACCTGGAAACAATCTTCAGACCCAGATAGTTTCATTGTAGAATCCTGCTAAACACTTAAAGAAGAATTAACACCTATTTTATACAATGTCTTCCAGAAAAAGAAATAGAAATCAATTACCCAAATTGTTTTATGAGACCATATACCTTGATGCCAACGTAGACAAAGAGAGTACAAAAAGAAAAAAAAAAAAACTACAGACTAGTATCATCATGAACTTAGATGCAAAAATTCTAAACAAAATATTATCAATTAGAGTTCATCAATATGTAAAAAAGAATCACACATCATTAGCCTGGAGGATTTATTCCAGGTATGCAAGTCTGAGTCAACATTCAAAAAGAAATCACTAAAGACCAACATATCAACAGGCTATGAAAAATATTATAAACCATATTAATTGATAGAGAAAAGTATTTAGAAAAAATTCAACACTTATTTATGATAAAAAACTCTCCAGAAATTAGGAATAGCAGAGAATTACCTCAACTTGATAAAAAGCATTTTGATGATGAATTTTATATGTCAACCTGACTGGGTTAGAAAGTGCTCAGATATCTAGTAAAATATTCTTTCTGGCTGTGTCTGTGAGGGTGTGTCTGGAAGAGACTAGCATTTGATTCAACAGACTGAATAAAAAGCATCTACTCTCACCAGGCATGATCTGATCTGTTGTGGGGCTAAATAGCACAAAAAAGTGAAGGACCAGTTAATTCCCTGTTTTGAACTGAGACGTCTATCTTCTACTGCCCATGGACATCAGAGATTCTAGTTATCAGGCCTGTGGACTCTGGGATCTACACCATTGGCTCCCCATGTTATCAGGCCTTGAGACTTAGATTGAATTACACCACCAATTGGCCTTCCTGATTCTCCAGCCCACAGGCAGCAAACTGTGAGACTTCTCCATCTCCATAATCCTGTAGGTCAAGTCCTATAACAAATCTCCCCGGGTGTATATTTCTATACAACCTGTTAGTTATGTTCCTCCAGAGAAATTATCTATAAAAAACTTGCAGATAAAATCATACTTGATCAGTTCAGTTCAGTTCAGTTCATTTCAGTTGCTCAGTCGTGTCTGACTCTTTGTAACCCCATGAACTGCAGCACGCCAGGCCTCCCTGTCCATCACAGACTCCCGGAGTCTACCTAAACCCATGTCCATAGAGTTGGTGATGTCATCAAGCCATCTCATCCTCTGCTGTCCCCTTCTCCTCCTGCCCCCAATCCTTCCCAGCATCAGGGTCTTTTCTAATGAGTTAACTCTCCACATGAGGTGGCCAAAGTACTGGAATTTCAGTTTCAACATCAGTCCTTCCAATGAATACCCAGGACTGATCTCCTTAGGATGGACTTGTTGGATCTCCTTGCAGTCCAAGGGACTCTCAAGAGTCTTCTCCAACACCACAGTTCAAAAGTGTCAATTCATCGGCGCTCAGCCTTTTTCACTGTCCAACTCTCACATCCATACATGACTACTGGAAAAACCATAGCCTTGATTAGACGGACCTTTGTTGGCAAAGTAATGTCTCTGCTTTTAAATATGCTATCTTAGTTGGTCATAACTTTCCTTCCAAGGAGGAAGCGTCTTTTAATTTCATGGCTGCAATCAGCATCTGCAGCGATTTTGGAGCCCCCCAAAATAAAATCTGACACTGTTTCCACTGTTTCCCCATCTACTTTCCATGAAGTGATGGGACCAGATGCCGTGATCTTAGTTTTCTGAATGTTGAGCTTTAAGTCAACTTTTTCACTCTCCTCTTTCACTCTCATCAAGAGGCTTTTTAGTTCCTCTTCACTTTCTGCCATAAGGGTGGTGTCGTCTGCATATCTGAGGTTACTGATATTTCTCCTAGCAATCTTGATTCCAGTTTGTGCTTCCTCCAGACCAGCATTTCTCATGATGTACTCTGCATATAAGTTAAATAAGCAGGGTGACAATATACCGCCTTGATGTACTCCTTTTCTTATTTGGAACCAGTGTGTTGTATCATGTCCAGTTCTAACTGTTGTTTCCTGACCTGCACACAGGTTTCTCAAGAGACAGGTCAGATGGTCTGGTATTCCATCTCTTTCCGAATTTTCCACAGTTTATTGTGATCCACACAGTCGAAGGGTTTGGAGTAGTCAATAAAGCAGAAGTAGATTTTTTTTCTGGAACTCTCTTGCTTTTTCAATGATAGTGGAAGACAATTCATTACCTTCAAGATTGGGTTTATGGCAAAAATTTCCACTCTCACAACTTCTATTCAACATAATTCTAGATGCTCTAGCCAATTCTAGCCCCTACCTTAAACACACACACATACTAACAAGAAGAAGAAACAAAGACATACAAATTAGAGAGGAAGAAATAAAAGTTTCCTTTTTATGAATGGCTTGGTCATCTCCTAGAAAATCCCAAAGAATCTACAAAACATTCCTAGAGTGAATAAGTAAGTTTAGCAAAGTTGCAACGTATAATTTCAATGCCCCCAAATCAATTACATTTCTATATATTAACAGTGAACATGTACAAACTGAAATTAAAAATACAATATTATTTACAATTATGCCAGAGAAAATGAGCTACTTAATAATAAACTTAACAATATATAAAAAGCATCTATATGCTGAATATTACAAAATGATGATGAAAGAAATCAAAGACCCTATGAAATGGAGAGCCATAATGTGTTCATGGATTGAAAGACTAAATAAAATAATGACTGTAGCCCACCAAGCTCCTCTGTCCATGTAATTCTCAAGCAAGAATACTGAAGTGGGTGACCATCCTCTTCTCAAGGGGATCTTCCCAACCCAGGGAGCAAACCTAGTCTCCTGCATTGCAGTCAGATTCTTTACCATTTGAGCCACCAGGGAAGCCCAATAATGATGTCCTTTTCCCCCAATTTATCAGTTGAATATAAGTGCTATCAGAAACACAGCAAAGGTTTTTGGACATAGACAAAATTATTCTAAAATTTATATAGAAAGGCACAGGAGCTAGAACAGGCCTTTGTAGAAGTCTTAGAAAGGAATGAGGTGGGAGGAGTTAGCCTACACTATATTAGGGTTACTAGAGGGCTTCAGTAATCAAGGTATGTGGTATTGCAGAAGAATAGACACGTACATAAATGGAACAAAAGAGGTAAACCAAAAATTTTTGTTTAGTCACTAAGTTGTGTCCAGTTCTTTTGTGACTGCATGGACTATAGTCCACCAGGCTCCTCTGTCCATGGGATTTTCCAGACAAGAATACTGAAATGTATTTCTTTCTCCAGGGAATCTTTCCAACCCAGGAATCAAATACGTAGTTTTAACTAGTAGGCAGATTCTTTACCACTGAACCATTGATCTACCAGGGAAGCCTAAAGCAAAAGTAGACCCACACAAATATTTCCAACTGTTTTTTTGACAAATGTGCAAAGCAACTCAAAGGAAGAATA
Organism: Antilocapra americana; assembly: GCA_007570785.1. NCBI lineage: Eukaryota > Metazoa > Chordata > Mammalia > Artiodactyla > Antilocapridae > Antilocapra > Antilocapra americana. The sequence continues at coordinate 1,344,347 of ML661353.1, read as the reverse complement.
CTAGCTTCCTCAATAACTGATCCTGAAATTGGATACCCACAGGCAAAAAAACCTACAAAAAACAAACCTGGCACAAACTTCACAACTACAGAAAACTTAACTAAAAGTGATTCAGGTACTAAAAAGTAAAATATGAAGCCTTTAGCAAAAAAAAAAAAAAATCCCTTAGAAAAAATTTGGCCTCTAAGGCTAAGCAAATGGTTCTTAGATTTGACACTAAAATCCCCATCTGTATATTTTTGAGATTAATTGTCCATTGCTTCATTTGCTATTATTTTCTCCCATTCTGAAGGCTGCCTTTTCACCTTGCTTTTAGTTTCCTTTGTTGTGCAGAAGTTGCAGCTCAATTCCAGAAAAATAAACGACCCAGTCGAAAAGTGGGCCAAAGAACTAAACAGACATTTCTCTAAAGAAGACATACAAATGGCTAACAAGCACATGGAAAGGTGTTCAACATCCCTCATTATTAGAGAAATGCAAATCAAAACCACAATGAGGTACAATTTCACACCAGTCAGAATGGCTGCCATACAAAATCTACAAGCAATAAATGCTGGAGAGGATGTGGAGGAAAGGGAATCCTATTACACTGCTGATGGGAATGCAAACTAGGATAGCCACTATGGAGAAAAGTGTGGAGATTCCTTAGAAAATTGGAAATAGAACTACCACATGACCCAGCAATCCCACTGCTGGGCATACACACCAAAGAAACCAGAATTGAAAGAGACACATGTACCCCAGTGTTCATCGTCACACTGTTTACAATAGCCAGAACATGGAAGCAACCTAGATGTCCATTAGCAGACGAATGGATAAGAAAGCTGTGGTACATATACACAATGGAATATTACTCAGCCATTGAAAAGAGTACATTTGAATCAGTTCTAATGAGGTGAATGAAACTGGAGCCTATTATATAGAGTGAAGCAAGCCAGAAGGAAAAACAACAATAAAGTATACTAATGCATATATATGGAATTTAGAAAGATGATAACAATAACCCTGTATGCAAGACAGCAAAAGAGACTCAGATGTATAGACAGTCTTTTGGACTCTATGGGAGAGGGTGAGGGTGGGGTGATATGGGAGAACGGCATTGAAACATGCAAATTGTCATATGTGAAATGAACCACCAGTCCAGATTTGATGCATGATACAGGGTGCTCAGGGCTGGTGCACCAGGATGACCCAGAAGGATGGAATTGGGAGGGATATGGGAGGGGGGTTCTGGAAGGGGAACACATGTATACCCATGGTGGATTCATATCAATGTATGGCAAAATCAACACAATAATGTAAAGAAAAAAGTCTTTCTGGAATTTTTTACAATAAAAAAAATAATAAGAATAAAAAAAAGTGAAACAGGAAAAAAAAAGCCCCATCTGTAAAAAGAAAAACTGATGAATTTCATCAATATTTAAAACTTTTGATCTGTGGAAGACTCTGCTAAGAAGATGAAAAGACAAACTACAGACAAGGGAGAAAATATTTGCAAATCACATATATTACAAAGGACTAGTATCAAGAATATGCACAGAACACTCAAAACTCTACAGCACAAAAATAATTCAGTTAGAAAATGAGATGCACTGAAATTTCATTGAAGGTGAAAGACAGACGGGAAATTAGCATATGAAATGAACTTATTAGAACAGCTAAGATGAAAAGTTGTGACATCAAATGCTGGTGAGAATGCAGAGAAATTGGATCAATCATCCATGGTTAGTAAGTATATAAAACGGTACAGTCACTGGGGAAAATGGCCTGGCAATTATATTTATTAATATAAAACTAAACAAGCAACTAACAAATGACCCAGCAGTTACATAAAAATCTGTACACAACTGTTAATAGCAGCATTATTTGTAATAACTGCAAAGTGCAAGCAACCTAAATACCCTTCAAAGGGTGAACAGTAAAATTGTGGAACATCTATAATGTGGAATGAACTATTAATAAATGCAATACATTGGGTAAATATCCAAAGAATTATTCTCAATGAACAAAACTAAACCCAAAATGTTTTCTGCTATAGAAATGTATTTGTTAAACATTCCTGCAATTATAAAATCATGTAAATAATGAACAGCTTGTCAGTGGTTGTCAGTGGTTAAGGGTGAGAAGAGTAAGTGCTTGAGGAATGTGGGTGTGGTATAGGCAACATGGAGAATATTTTGGTGATGGAACTCTTCTGTATTTTGGCAGTGGTTGAGAGGACCCTAATCTACATATGGTAAAATTGCATAGAAAAAAATTCACACACACAAACACAAATAAGTACAAGTAACACTGGGTAGATATGCTCCAGATCAGTAGAATATTTCCTGTTGTAATATTTTACTATAGATTGGTCAAGTATTTTTATTTTGGGAAGCTGGGTAAAGTTTCTGTCGAAAATGCTCTATTATGTCTTACAACTGCATGTGAATCTACAAAATTAAATTCTATAAAGTTACACTTAAAAAATAATTAACACTCAAAACTAAATAGAGGAAGAAGTATTGAGAAATGCACAGGCTCACTATCAACTAAACATGTAAAAGCAGAGATGGCTCTATCTACTACCCTGAAGCAAGACTTTTTCAGACCTGAGCCCAGGCTGTGAGGATCTGATGACACTACAAGTTGTCTTTGTCTCTTATAAAGTCTCTCTGCAATGTGGGAAAGGAATAACTACATTTTTTGGACATCTGGATTTTGATTCAGATGCCTGGTCCATCACTTTCTGGCTGAGGGACCCTGAGAAATGGCATACACTTTTCACCTCACTTTCAATCTCCAATGATAGGGATGATTACTTACAGGGTTGGTGTGCATATTTAACAAGCTCGTGTATAAGAATCTAGTACAGTTCCTGAGAACAAGAAGGCATTCAGTGACATGTTAAATTCCTTTCATAAAAAGAAAAAGTATCCCATAAACAAAGTACCACACTCCGACGGTTTTATAGGAACATTCTACCAAACAATCAAGAAATACATAATTCTAATCTCACCAAAGAGCTGAAAAAGCAGGATTATTCCTCAGCTTTTTAAATAAAGATGATATAAGGCTGACAGAAACACTCAACAGGGGTAGCACAAAACATATTAATCTCACCCACAAATATAAATGCAAAAATTCTAAACAAAATATTAGCAAAATAAGTCTAATGTTGTTTTTAAAAAAAGCATTTCAAGACCAATTGTTGGAATTATTTCCACAAAAATGGATTAAATTTATCACAAAAATAAATAAAGGGAAAGAAAATATTCTGTTATCTCAATAGATTCAGAAAAAGAATATGAAATATTCAACATCTACTCCTTGTATAAAAATGGAAAGAAATTTCAAGATCTAATGGAGGATATTCTAAAAAGGCTACAGAAGATACCATACTCAATTAACCTCTGAAAACATCTATTCAAATTAGAAATAAGATGATGGTTGCTATGACACTTTCAACATTGTACTAAATATCCTATCCTACACAAAAGACAGAAAGATTCAATACAATATATAAGAATTGCAAAGGAAGAAATGAGCTTATTATCATTTACATATATTCTGATAGAAATTCCAAAATAATTTTTGGGCAAACCTATAAGCATCAAATATATTAATAACCTATATATAATATATATTAATATGATCCATATTACCTACTATGTTTCTACAGTCTGTCATAGATTAGTTAGAAACTATAATTTTAAGAAGATACTTTTTTATAAAAGCAATAAAAAACATACTTCAGTACCTAATAAAATATGTAAAAATATGCTCAAGGTCTTCTTGGAAAACATTTTTAAACTTTAAATGTGAAATTTCAATTGGAGCTTCCTGCCTTCCCTGCAGCAACAAAGTGGTATGAGTCAGCCCACTGCTTACATTCACTTCTAGGCAAGGAGGCAATGCCAGTCAGTAGTCTATTTTCATTTGGGTGCTGTTTTCAAGGCCCAGCAGGAAACTGACAGACACATCCATCCTACCCTAACAGAACAGCTCAATTAGAGACTGCCTGCCAAAAAGAGAAGGTTATATTGGATCCAGAGTCATATAATACCTAAAATGTCCTGGATACAACAAAATATCACCAGTCATATCAAGAAATAGAAAATCACTATGAGAATGAGAAAAGACAATCAACAGATACTAACATCAAGATGAATCAGATGTCAGAATTATTTGACAAAGATTTTAAAGCCATTATAAAAATACTTCAATTAAAGCAATTAAAAATTTTCTTGAAATGAATGAAAAAAAACCTCAACAATATAAAAGAAAAGGAAAGTCTTTTTTTTTAATAAAAAGGAACTGAGACTTCCCTGGTGATCCAGTGGTAAGATTCCATGCTCCCAATGCAGGGCACAGAGGTTAGATCCCTGGTCAGGGAACTAAGATGCTTCATGCCACAAGGGATGGCCATAATAATAATAATAGTAATAATAAAGGAGCCAAAGTGGAAATTATTGAACTGAAAAATACAATGAAAGAGAGGAAAAATCTGCTGGATAGGCTCAGTATAGAGTGGAGATGACACAGGATAGAATCATTAAACTTGAGGACAGGTCAACAGAATTTTTCCAATCTGAGCAATAGAGACAAAATAGGTTATAAGAATATTAATAGTATTGGGAACCTGTGGGATCATATGAAAAGAGTAGCATCAGAATCTCACATGGAGAGGAGAGAGAGCATGGGACTGAAGAATTATTCAAAGATATAATGGCTGATTAGCTTCTCAAGTTTGGCAAAAGACATAAACATACAGAATTAGGAAGATGAGGAAACTCCAAGTAGGATAAACAGAAAGAATTCCATGTCAAATCATAGCCTAACTGAACTTATAAAAACTAAAGACAAAATCCTGAAAATAGCTTGAGAGAAATGACAATTTTTATAGCAACCGCACAAACTAAATGACAGTGGATTTCTCATCTAAACCTATGAAGGCAAGAAGGAAGTGGATATTTTTCAATTGCTGAAAGAAAAAAAAATGGTCAACCAAGAATTCTATAAATAGTGAGATTGTCTTTCAAGAATGAAGAAGAAAGAAGTACACTAGAGAAGACACATAAATGGAGGGACACTCTATTCTTATGGATTTTAAACACTTTGGCAAAGCACTGATTCATAGTTTTTAATGTGATAAGTTAGTAATGCTGTGAGCCATCTCCTGTCTTGTGAATGATGGGATTCCAGAATATCACTAAAGATGTGGAAAAGCAATCAGTCTGAGTCAGAATGAGTGACCAGAAGGATCTGCAGTGTCTGATTCTTCTACTGGGAGACCATTTTTGGTTTTGGTATCTATAAAATTCACCATGTTTTTATGAAGTTTCTTTAAAAATTCCATGTTTTCTACAGAGCCCAGACTATTTAATATAAATACCAGGAGACTCAGTTGATATCTTTGTCTTTTGAACATATAAAAATTATTTTGAACAAATAAAACTATTTATTTCAAACAAATAAAAATTATACTACATTATATCCTAAATTATATATCATTGTAGAACATCTATTTTGGTTATATTGTCAATGGTCTTTAACAGTTATTTCATTTATTATATATCTATATTCTGTCCCAATAAACTCTTTGTTACAAGGGTCTATTTCTAGTTTAGTTCATTGTTTTAATCCTGAAGGCACTGTGACTGGCAAGTAGAAGGTACTAAAAAAAATCTTCATGAATGAACTGATTATTAAATTTTTTCAAATTTCAAATAAAATATATATTATTGCTTACAGTTATTAATGCCTAGGAAATGCTTGTTTGGTTTTAATAAATAAATGCACCTACCAGATACTTAATGACCCAAGGATAGCAAATTTGATTTCACCTCATATTTCAGCTCTCATTGACTGATAAGAGCTACCAGAAATAAAATAATGAGAAGGATTCTAAGGTGTCTAAAAGAAAAGAGTGCCATGATCACTTTGGCAAGGTGAGGGAGGAAGGAATTAGTTGTTCCTTGCCCCAGCCCTTACTTTAATTAAAATATACTGCTTATGTGGATTACATGGATACTTCCTTGAAAATCTATTTTTATTGCACTAAAAAGATTTTTCATGTAGTAGGAAGAATAGGAATGCTGGGCTCCACAGGCCTGGGTGCTCACAGATGCTCTGTGATCCTCTTCTTTTTCCCCAACAAGCAATCTCCCCCATTATGCACAGGCTTCTCAGAGCTTCTCTCTGCCCGGTTCCTTTGCTCCACTGTGTGTGCAATGTAGCTTCAGTCATGTCCGAATCTATGTGACCTTAACTGTAGCCTGCCAGGTTCCTCAGTCCATGGGATTTTCTAGGCAAGAATTATCTCATCCACATTACAACTCACCTCTTCCTTTCTCACCTCCTCCTTCACAGATACCACAAACTTGTCACTCAGGAATACCTTCAAATTTTTGCCTCTCATGCTTTATGTTTTCCTAAAGTTTTACTCACTGCCTTCTCCTTCCTAGTGTAATTTTAGTTCTGTTCCCTTCCACCTGTCTGTGGCCCAGATTGCACCATCTTCTGCTCTTCTAGGCCCTCCAAACTCCATTGATTATCTTGTCTTCTCTGTTTGTTCACCTTTCCACTGGCTTCTTCCCAATAGCACTTAAGCATATTCTTTAAAATAAAACCCTAGAAAAATAATAAAGTATCATCTGCAAAGAAAATAACAAAATAAAATTAACCTCCTCCCAGCTTCCTTGACCTTGATTCTCTCCAGCTATAACACTTACCTCACATGTTAGTCTTTAATGCACTGTCACCTGATCCCACCCACCTCCCATTGGAATTACTCTTAGCTGGTGCTAAACCCAGGGGACATTTTTGGTCTTCATCTCCCCTGACCTCCCAAAAGTACTTGACTTCAACTTCTCTCTTTAGAGTCTTTGCTTTTCCACCACCTGAATTTCTTTCTTCCATGCCTTCTGTTTCTCCCCCCTTTCCTGGGCGCTCTTCCTGCCTCCTACCACCTAAAAGTTGTTTTTCAGGTCCTCTACTCTTCCCACACTTGAAGTTATTGAAGGCGATTTCAGTCACTCACTGATGACTCCCAAACTTTGATCACTACCCTAGATCTGCATACAGGAGTCACCACTCAGTATCTCACAGTCACCTCAAATTATTAAACATCTCTAAAATAGAACCCATGTTTCCCGTTGCCCTATGCCTCCTCCAATCTCCATGAACAGTACCATAATACATTTAGTTGTCCAGCCAGGAATCTGGGACTCACTTGTAACTTGTTACCCTTTCACATTCAAGCTCAAATTATTTCACATTCACCTCTCTTCCTTCCATTGGCATTTTCACATTTCAAGCTATCCTCAGCTTACCTGGTTACTAAAACAGCCTCCTGGTTGGTGTGCCACCCTGCTCCCTAGATAAATTTTCTCTATGTCCATAGTGCCAGCAGACAAGCTTTCTAAAATGAAGATCTCAGCATTCCAGCCCCATGCTAAGAAACTTTGGAGGCTCTCACCTTTCTTTCCACCATCCCTTGTCTCTCTAGCTCCCTGAAGTGAGTTCCACAGGTCAGCAGTAATGAACTCCAAACACACAAGCTATTCTTTCTGCCTGGGACCTTCCCCTCTTGTTAAATTCCACCCTTCATACTAGGTTCAATTTAGACAGTTTTCCTCCGGGAAGCTGCCCCTGCTTCACTTAGAGAGACCTTCCCCATCCTGCACAGTGCTGTGTGCTCTCTCCTCACAGCATTCACTAGAGTGTGTGATAACTGCTTGTTATAAATTCTGATTCCCCCATTTGTGTAGTAGCAGGATTCTGACCCCAGGCTTTTGTCTTGGGGATTATGTCCATGAATATGTTATGTTATAGGATAGAAACGATTCTCAAGATATAATTAAAATTACTAATCAGCTGACAACAAGACAAAGAGATTACTTGGGCAGGCCCAAAGTAATCATGTGTTTAAAAGCAGAAGAGGAAGGCAGCGTCTTGGAGCAGAAGTCAGATTCTGAGTGTGACGAAGCTCTGACACTCTCTTGCTGGCTCTGAGCTGCAGGAGCTACAATACAAGCAACAAAGCTGTGTAAAGAATTCTATGATTCCAGATACATTGTGGTATTTGAGGAGCACGAGGTACATGCATGTGTTAAAAGCTGGGGAGATTTCCCTGGGGCACTCCCACACCACTGAGCCCTCAGCATGCTGCAGGCAAACACAGCGTCTTTCAGTCCCATTGCCTAAGCCCAGCTCCACGTAGAGTGGATTGTGGGAGCTGCAGAATCCTCCCTACTCTTTTCTGGTTTAATCCAGAGAAAGGAGCAGATTTTTTTCTCATCTACCTGTTACTCTCCTGTCTCTCGCATCTGCCACCTTCCTCTCAGATGTGTGTCCTGATCTTGAAGGGTCTGTCCTCTCCACCCTCTCCCTCTTCTCAGATCAACTCATTAACCTAATCAGTACTGTCACTTCATGAAGCTCTCCCAAACTCGAATCCATAATTACTCTTCCTTCCTTCATTTTCCAATTTACTCATTCACCTTCTAGAATTGAGTCTCTATTCCAGGCCAGGCTCTGAGTTTGGCACTAGGATATGCAGACAAATACAGAATTCACATGTACTTCCCCCTTAGATTCCCTGATCTGAGCAAGTATTTAACTTCCTTCATCCTGGCCCATGCCTGTGGAAGGCCCACTCCCAGGCCTCCAGTAAGGACTGACATAGTGTGTGTAAGCATGCAGCACAGTGCACTGAGCTTGAACATACTCTGGCCCCATCAGCCTGACTGCTGAGGGCTTGGCTATGTCTACTTCTTACCTTCAACCCAGGGCAGTATTCAGAAGATCTATCCATGTTCCTGGCCCAACTAGGGCTCTAACCTGGGGACATAATAATAACATTTTTATGTCCATAGCACAGGGGGGAAATGTGAATAGAATGAAACAACTACCCACAAATTAAAGAAAATGTATTTTTTTTCCTATTTGGGTATTTAAATATTAATCTCAGCATACACACACAAAATCCTCTATTCTGTTTGGACTTGTATATTTCTTCTGGCACATTCACCATACAGTTAATAGACTGGTTCGTTTAGTTTCTTAAATCTAAAAAAACAAACACAGCTAAAACAGGTCTGTTGTGTCTGACTGTTTTCCATCTGTGTATTCATTTTTGCACTTGATCTTTATAATCACTCTGTGTTTTATTACCATCCCCTATTTTGAATTAGCAACAGCACGATGTTTCAGAAAAATTAAAAGACTGTTTTGAGAAGGAGTTAACATCTAACTGTAGGTCTGTGGGAAAGACATTTGACTTGCTTGAACCTCAGTTTTCTTTTCTGTAAGACAGAAGGAAAACAAGCTATACCATGTGTGCATGTTTGAGCATCAAATGAAATAGTAGGTGTAAAACGCCCAGCAAGCAGTATGTATTCAATGATACTGGACCTTTCACCCTTTTTCTAAAACTAGCACAAGTGATGCTGGGGAAAAGTTAGCAGGTCTGCAGGGTGGCCAGATCTCCAGTACACTGCTTCCAAGGTCATTGTTCTTCAATGCTGCGGCATACTGACTGTCTCCTCCTGCTCCAACATGACCACACAGGAAAACAAGCCTTTGGGTGTCAGGAGGCCCCGTGCTCCCAGACTACAGCCATCCCACCTAAACTGCTGCAATTCACTTATCCAAACACTGCTTGTCCTTTGTTTCACAGGAGGCAAAGGGCACACAGGTTTTACTGAGTGTGCTGTTGATTAAAAAAACAAGGCCATGCTCAAGGGCACACAGGAAGTACACTGTGGCAGGAATGTTTGTCTCCTGGTGGCATTAGGGTATGGTAGCTGGCATTTATGGGGTTCACTCTGGGTGCCTCAAACCTTATGTTCTTCCTTTCACTGACATCCTACAGGACCTAGAGCTGACCCTCGAACAACATGAGTTTGAATTGCACAAGTCCACTTCTACGTCGACTCTTTTCCAGTAAATATGAGCTAAGGTTGGTTGAATCCATGGATCTTGGACCTAGGATGAGTTGCCAACTGAAGCTACATTCAATTTTGAACTACTTAGAGGGCCAGTTGCCTCTGTTGTTGAGGGCCAACAGTATATTCTTCTTTCCTTCTATATCTGGAGTTGAGGCCCACCAGACTGACTATGATTTAGCACCTGCTACATGCCAGGCATTTTACCCACCACCCTGGAAGAGGGTGTCATTTTTCCCATACCGACTTAAATTCCACTGAACCAGCATACAGACCCTGGCATGGGCAGCTGCCAGCGCAGACCCACAAGGAGCTGAGGACTCTGTTGACCATGGACAATCCCAGATGTGGATGCTCTTCATGGTCTCTAAGGCCCACCCTTAAGCCATCTTCCCCAAGGCCTTTTCATTTGCAAATACATCCCCATTTGGTAAGTGATATTTGGTTCTAAAATATCATTAGGATGATGGTTCATTTTATGTATCAACTTGAGAGGACTAAGGGATGCCCAGATAGCTGGTGAAACATTATTTCTGGGTGAATCTGTGAGGGTGTTTCTGGAAGAGATTAGCATTGGAATGGGTAGACTGAGTAAAGAAGGTTGGCCTCACCAGTGTGGACAGGCGGTATTCAACCTGTTGAGGGCCTGAATAGAACAAAATGGGAGAGGGTGGGCGATTGACTCTCTCTGCTTGAGCTGAGACATCTGCCTTCTCCTGCCCCCAGATATATTGGCACTCTGGTTCTCAGATATTTGGACTCAGACTGGGATTTACACTATCAGCTCCCTGATTCTTGGGCCATTGAACTTGGATTGAATTAAACCACTGGCTTTCCTGGTTCTTCAATTGCAGGCAGCAAATTGTGGGGATTCTCAGCCTCCATAACCACATGAAGCAATACCTATAATAAATCTCCTCTCATATACATCTCCATATATACTGTTAGTTCTGTTTCTTTGGAGAACCCTGGCAAACACAATTCAGTCAGTTCAGTTGCTCAGTTGTGTCCAACTCTTTGCGACCCCATGGACTGCAGCACATACAAAGTATAGTAATGAAGTGAAGATTGCCAGTAAAATAGAGGCAGTGTTACAGAAAGAAAAAGGCTCTACATCTAAACTCGGGTGTGTATTTGCTATGGCTCAGTTAATTACTCTCTCTAAGCCTCCTATTTGTCAACTGCAAAATGAGACTCTCATCTCAGGCTGCTGTTATGAAGGTTAAATTAGGAAGATAGTATGTACTCATTGAAGAGTAGTTTCCTTCTGGTATACACACACACCCATATGTTGTAGGCACCGCACAATCAAATATTGTAATGGTTATGGGCCATTGCTGCCAGGAGAATAGTTTCTGCTTGTACACCAACAAATAGGGTCTACTCTACATAAAAACTCTCCCATTCGCCAGCTTGGATGGCTCCATGCAACACAAGTGATGGTAAGTTTAGGCCATTGCAAGTATTACAGGAAAAGAGAGAGAACAAAAGATCGTCTACTAACATTTATATGAAGTATCACATTTTATAGCACTTTAGATTAAAAATAATTGAAAAGACTATAAAAAAGCAAAATCCTATAATTCAATGTAAAAAAAGAATAGCAGTCTTTTAAATAAATGGTACTAGAACCATAACCTTATGCCAAAATGCAAAATATACACACCTCCCCACCTAATGTCATACACAAAGTTTACTCAAAATAGACCATACATCTAAGTGTTAGAGCTAAATCTTAAAACTCCTTGAAATAAATATAACAAAATATTTATGATCTTGAATGAAGCAAATAGGATGCAAAACATTTGAAACCCTAATCCAAATTTTAAATTTCTGCTGTTTAAAAGTCACTATTAAAGAAATGAAAAAATAAGACTAGAAGACAATATTTGAAAAGTATACATTTGACAAGGAATTGTATCCAGATTTTACAAAGATCTCTTACAATTCAATGATAAGACAAACAGCCCAATAAAAACATGGGCAAAAAGTCTGAAGAGATACTTCATTAAGAAGATTATACAGATGGCAAATGAGCACACAAAATGATACAGCATCATTAATAATCAGGGAAATATAAATGAAAACCATGATGAAAATGAAAATGAAAAATGAAAACCACTTTACACCCGTGGGAATGACTGAAATAAAAAAATTTGATAACACCAAGTGAGCGGAGGTTCTGGAGAAAGGGGAGCCCTCACACACTGCTTGTGGCAATGTAAAATGGCATTGGCAGTTTGTTATAAAGTTTAACAATGCTTACTCTGTGACCTAGCAATTCTCTTCTTAGGTTTAAAAAACGGTGGTGGTAGGGACAATGTCTACATAAGGATTTGTAAGCAAATGTTCATAACAGATGTATTCATAACAGAAGTTCATAGAAGAAGTATTCATAGCCAAACTAGCAAGCGTTCAAATATCCACAGACTAGTGTGGCAAACAACAGTGACACCCCATGGAACACGACTCAGCCACCACAAAGGAACAGATTTCTCATGCTCACAGGCGTGGCTGATTCCCAGAAGCAGTGTACCAAGTGAAGTCAGGGCACCAAAGGCTCTACACTCTACCATTTCATTTATATGAAAGTCCAGAATGAAAGGAGACCAAGAGTGACAAGAGGTGAGATGGATATTTACTAGGCAGGGGCAGAGGGGAGCTCTGTTGCAAGGAGAAACGTTCTATGTGATGACTGTAGTGATAACTATGCAACGTGTACACATTTGTCGAAACTCACCAAACTGTACACTTATAGGTGGTGAATTCTATTGTATATAAATTATACCCCCAAAATCTTATTTAAAAAAAAGTTATAATCTCTCCAGAAAAGAATAACAGAAGAAGCTAATGGAGGGGGAAAGGACCTGAACAACTGCACGTGTAGGGACTGAACTTGGTCAGCCTATAAGCCTGGAAACCTGCCCACCCTGGCCTGCGAGTAAAGCTGTTCAGGGAGCTGCGGAAGAGGGCATCGGGGACAGGGCAAAACCCAGACTAGGCAAAATGGTTAAGGATTCACACCAGCTCTTCCCCTCCAGAAAAAGTTGCTTTTTCTAAAAATTAGAAAGGCAAATAGATGCTTCATTATGCAAACAAAGCCAAGAATGCAAAAGGAAAATTGCCTGCCTCTCCATCCCTGCTCTTTCCCAAGCCCCCTCCCAGGGGTGACCTCTGTGGGCAAAGACCTGCCCCTCACCTGCATTGTCCTCCTGCTTTCTTTCCAGCTGTCTCAGTGGTTCTTCACTGAAAAATGACTAGAAGTGACTAATGGATTGAGTTTGCAGACCAGGGGTTCAGAGCTCATTCAATAGGCCTTTGTCTTCTTCATAAACTCTAAAAATCAAACATTCTGCAGGGTGTATTTAGAGTGAAGAAGGCCTTCCTGACTGCTATGATCATAGAACTAAGCAAAAGTTCTCGGTGGGCAACTGGTGAGACAAAGAACCTGAATAAGCATGTAGGTAAACATCATTACTATCATTTCTGTTTAAGTTAAAGCTTAGTTTAGCTCAATAAACAGCTTTTCTAGAAATCGTAACCTGCTCCAATATTGTTGCCTGGAAAACTCCATGAACAGAGGAGCCAGGCAGGCCCCAGTCCATGGGGTCACAAAGAGCTGGACATGATTGAGCAGGCATACACACGCACACAATCACATCGATAGCAAACTGACATGTTATATCCACAGTTTGTAACACACAGACCCAGGTTCAAACTTCTGACACTATATGCACAGGTCAGATGTACCCTTAGAGGGTGTGTCTGTGCCCTGCCATGGCAGGGGACAGTGCTTGGCACACCTGTCGATGGCCCTGTCCTGCCTGATGGGCCATCGACAGGGTCCTGAGAGCACTAACAGGACTTTGTAAACTTTCTAAATCTACTCTGCCATCCAGACTTCATCAGAAAGTTCCATCCCAGACACAAGAGTAGCCGCTTCTTAGCAGCTTATGGCCCTTCTCACCTGCTAGGTCCAGCTGTCCAGGAGCACAAGTAAGATGAAGTGTGGCCTCCTGCAGAAGAACGCTTCTCCAGAGAACTGGGGAACATGCCCAGACTAGGGAGGGAGGAAGGGACTCTGAGAAGGAGCCTCTGGGTATTTGTCATGCCAGCATGTGCTTCTGTTCTGGTTGGGCTGATTCACCAGGTGTGGCCACAATCCCCGAAGCACAGGCCTTCCTCCCTCAGCTCCAGCCTCCTGCTCTGAGGGACTGAGCAAAACTGTGTCTCCTCACCCTGCCCAGGCTACACTGGCTCATGGGTGGACTGAGCAGCTCAGCCCAATTCAATCTCATAGTTCCTGAGGTGACACATGCTCCCTGTGTTGCACCAGCTCTGGGAGAAGCCAGGACAAAGCCAGAAAGAGTCAAAGCTGGCAAGGCATGAATTATTAGAAAACACTGCCTAACAGTTTACAGACAAGTGGAATTTATTCTTTCTCCAAAATTCAATAATTTATTCAAACCTGGCAACATAACTGGGGAGTAAAAAAAAACCCCACAGAATATGCTCCAACTGCAATTGCCAGTAGAGAAGGGCTCAGATGCTTGCCTCCCCCAGCAGCGTGTGGAGCTGGGCAGGGAGGTACGGGCTGCATCGTTGGTCCTTAGGGTAAGGACTAGGCTTGACTGCCCTGAGGGCAATCCGAGGGAACTAATGGGACAAAGCACCCCAAACTGTGGGATCATCAAAAAAAAAAAAAAAAGGCGTTTCTTGTGAAAGACTCTAATGCCACACGGTGACCCCTGGTATGCTCACAGAATGAAAGGCTAGCTAAAAACAAGAGAGAGCAAGTTGGCTGCCATTTAGGCCCTCCATCCCTGGAGGCAGAGAGGCAGGTGTGGGACAGCCAGAGCAGGAAGGCAAGGGGCCACTGCAATCTCAGCCCCAGAGACTGCATCTTCCAGCAAACTGTGAGCAGGCTGCCAGTTGCTAAACAAATCTTCCTGGGATCCTGGGAAGTTCATATCTGCCAGGAGTGTCACAGCCTGAGATCAGCTCCCCAGAGGAGACACATGGAACATCTGGGACTGTGTCCTCTTGGCACACCTGGGAAACTGAGTGGCTGGGACCAGGGAGGGACATAAGATGCAGGGCCCACCTGAGACAGTGAACTCGAAAACACCTGGTCGCCTGACAGCTTGGACCTGGGAAGGGCACAAAACACACAGCCCATCTGGTTCTGTGCCCTTGCAGAGCACCTAAGAACCTGAGCAGCTTAGAACTGGGAAGTGCACGAAATGCAGGGCCCACCTGGGACAGTGCCCTTGCAGAGCACCCTGGAGCCTGAGCAGGGACATAGGGAGTACACAGCACCTTGGGCTGTGGCAAACCCAGTGTGGTCCATCCACTGTGAACACTCCCCACACATGCCATTGGTATTTGTTGCAGCGTCCCTCCCTCTCCATAGCACAGTGGAACAAGTGAGCCTACATAAGTGGCCACTACTGCCCCCTTGTGTAAGGGCAGAAATTAGACCCTGAAGAGGCTTGCAAACAGAGGAAGCCAAAATAAACAAGGAAGGGGGAACTGCCCCAAAAGTGATAGGTGCAACAGATTAAAACCCTGCAGTTAACACTGAGACTTTGAGGGGGCAACTATAGACCTTGAGAACAAGTGCAAGCTGGAACAAGGGACTACCTGGCACTGAACTGACCCCACACTGCCCACAAAAGCTCCAGAGAAACTCCTAGATATATTTTTACCGTTATCATTTTTTAATTTTTTTTAAAAAAATTTAGTTCTTTATTACTCCTTTAACTTTCATTTTTATAGGCTACTATAACCTTTCAAGAAAAAAAATTTTAAAAACAAATTCCATATATACATATTTTATATATTTTTTCTTTTTAAGTTCTGTGATTGATTTTGTTTTGTATATTCTATATCATATTTTTGAGAGTCTAACTTTTATTCTAGGTTTTTAATCTTTGCTTTTTGATATTTGTTATCCATTTTGTACGTTTAAGAATAGATGACCTGTGCATTTAATGCCTGAAGCAGAGCACTCAAAGCTGTGCTCTGGGACAACCCAGAGGGATGGAATGGGAAGAGACATGGGAGGCGGGGTTTAGGATAGGGGACGTGTGTGTACCGATGGCTGATTCATGTCAATTATGTCAAAAACCATCACAATATTGTAAAGTGATTATCCTCCAATTAAAGTTAATTAATTTAAAAAAGAATCTAATCTTCAATATTCATTTTCACTTAGGGATTTGATTACTGGCTTGATAGCTCTCTTCCCTTTTCACTCTCCCTTTTCTCCTCTGGGTCACCTCTATCTCCTTCCTCCCTCTTCTCTTTTCTATATAACTCTGAATCTCTATGGGTGTTCCTGGCTGTAGAGAGCACTGAGGCATTTCATTGCTGGCTTGAATGTTCTTTTCCCTTTTGACTCTCCTTTTTCCCTCTTGGTAGCATCCATCTTCCTCCTCGCTGTTCTCTTCTCTATATAACTGTGAATCTCTCAGAGTGTTCCTGGTTGTAGAGAGTTGTTTCACCATTAACCTAAAGGTTTTATTTTCTGTGCTGTATGGATGGAGAAATCTTCAGGCTACTGTAAAAGAAGAACTGAAACCCAGAGGAAGAAGGCTTAACTTCAGAGGTTTAGAATATCAGAGAACTCCTGACTTCAGGGAATACAAATAGACAAAAGCTCACCCCAAAGTCTCCATACCTACACTGAAACCAAGCTCCACAGAAGAGTCAAGTTCCAGTGCAAGACACACCATGCTCATTAAAACAGGAACACAACCCAGAACATTAAAAGACCGGCTGCTCAAAGCCATGCCAAACCCATAGACACCTCAAAACTCATTATTGGACACTTCATTGCACTACAGAGAGAAGAGATTTAGCTCCACCCACCAGAACACAGACACAACTTTGCCCAACCAGGAAAACTTGACAGGCCTCTGGTCCAATCCCACCCACGGGGAGTAAACTTCACAAATAAGAGGAAACACAAACATTCAGTCTGCAGAAAGGGCGCCCCAAGCACAGCCATCTAAACATAATTAAAAAGGCAGAGAAATAGTCAACAGGTGAAGGAACATGATAAAAACCTAACAAACAAAACAAAAGAGGAGGAAATAGGGAGTCTACCCAAAAAAGAATTCAGAATAATGATAGTGCAGATGATCAAAAATCTTGGAAACAAAATTGCATTACAGATAAGTAGACTAGAGACAAGGATTGAGAAGATGCAAGAAATGTTTAACAAGGATCCAGAGGAAATAAAAAAGAGTCAATCAATGATGAACAATGCAATAACTGAAATTGAAAGCACTCTGGAGGTAACCAACAGTAGAATAACTGAGGCAGAAGATAGGATAAGTGAGGTGGAAGATAGAATGGTGGAACTAAATGAAGTAGAGAGGGAAAAAGACTTAAAAGAAATGAGGACAACCTAAGAGACCTCTGGGACAATGTTAAACACCTCAACATTCGAATCACAGGAGTCTCAGAAGAAGAAGACAAAAAAAGAGAGGGGGCACGAGAACATACTTGAGAAGATAATAGTTGAAAACTTCCCTAAAATGGGGAATAAAACAGCCACCCAAGTCCAAGAGACCCAAAGAGTCCCAATCAGGATAAAACCAAAGCAAGACCCCCCAAGACACGTATTAATCAAACTAACAAAAATTAAATACAAAGAACAAATATTAAAAGCAGCAAGAGAAAAGCAAGAAAACACACAAGAGGATCCCCATAAGGATAACAGCTGATCTTTCAATAGAAACTCTTCAGGTCAGAAGGGAATGATAGGACACACTTAAAGTGATCAAAGAGAAAAACCCACAACCAAGATTACTCTAACCTTCAAGGATCTCATTCAGACATGAAGGAGAAATCAAAAGCTTCACAGACAAGCAAAAGCTGAAGGAATTCAGCACCACCAAACCAGCTCTTCAACGAATGCTAAAGGATCTTCTCTAGACAGGAAACACAGAAAAATTTTTATAAAAATGTACCCAAAAAACAAAGTAAATGGTAATGGGATTTTCCTTATCAATAATTATCTTAAATGTTAATAGGTTGAATGTTCAAACCAAAAGACAGAGACTGGCCAAATGGATACAAAAATAAGACCCCTATATATGCTGTCTACAAGAGACCTACCTCAAACTGAGGACACATACAGACTGAAAGTCAGGGGCTGGAAAAAGATATTTCATGAAAATGGAGATCAAAAGAAAGCAGGAGTATTAATAATCGTATCAGATAAAATAGACTTTGGAATAAAGACCATGATAAGAGGCAGAGAAGGACACTGCATAATGATCAATGGATCAAATCAAGAAGATATAACAATTATAAATATATATGCACCCAACATAGAGGCACCTAAGAACGGAAGGCAAATGCTAACAAGTATGAAAGGGGAAATTGGCAGGAATACAATGATAGTGAGAGACTTTAATACCCCACTCACACCTATGGATTGATAAGTCAAACAGAAAATTACCAAGGAAACACAAACTTTAAATGATACAATGGATCAGTTAGACCTAATTGATATCTACAGGGCATTTCACCCCAAAACAATGGATTTCACCTTTTTTTTTCAAGTGCACACAAAACAATCCTCAGGATAGATCACATCCTGGGCCATAAGTCTGGCCTTGGTAATTTTTAAAAAATGAAATCACATAAAGCATCTTTTCTGATCACAATGAGGTAAGATGAGATGTCAACCACAGGAAAACAAATATCAGTTCAGTTCAGTTCAATCACTCAGTCGTGTCCGACTCTTTGCGATCCCATGAATTGCAGCATGCAAGGCCTCCCTGTCCATCACCAACTCTCAGAGTCTACCCAAACCCATGTCCATCGAGTCAGTGATGCCATCCAGCCATCTCATCCTCTGTCGACCCCTTCTCCTCCTGCCCCCAATATTTCCCAGCATCAGGGTCTTTTCCAAAGAGTCAACTCTTCGCATGAGGTGGCAAAAGTATCAGAGTTTCAGTTTCAACATCAGTCCTTCCAATGAACACCCAGGACTGATCTTCTTTAGGATGGACTAGTTGGATCTCCTTGCAGTCCAAGGGACTCTCAAGAGTCTTCTCCAACACCACAGTTCAAAAGCATCAATTCATCGGCACTCAGCCTTTTTCACTGTCCAACTCTCACATCCATACATGACTACTGGAAAAACCATAGCCTTGACTAGACGAACCTTTGTTGGCAAAGTAATGTCTCTGCTTTCCAATATACTATCCAGGTTGGCCATAACTTTCCTTTCAAAGAGCAAGCGTCTTTTGCTTTCATGGCTGCAATCAGCATCTGCAGTGATTTTGGAGCCCCCCAAAATAAAGTCTGACACTGTTTCCACTGTTTCCCCATCTATTTCCCATGAAGTGATGGGACCAGATGTCATGATCTTAGTTTTCTTAATGTTGAGCCTTAAGCCAACTTTTTCACTCTCCTCTTTCACTTTCAGCAAGAGGCTTTTTACTTCTTCTTCACTTTCTGCCATAAGGGTGGTGTCATCTGCATATCTGAGGTTATTGGTATTTCTCCCGGCAATGTTGATTCCAGCTTGTGCTTCTTCTAGCCCAGCATTTCTCATGATGTACTCTGCATATAAGTTAAATAAGTAGGGTGACAATATACTGCCTTGACGTACTCCTTTTCTTATTTGGAACCAGTCTGTTGTTCCATGTCCAGTTCTAACTGTTGCTTCCTGACCTGTATACAGGTTTCTCAAGAGATAGGTCAGATGGTCTGGTATTTCCATCTCTTTAAGAATAGTCCACAGTTTATTGTGATCCACACTGTCAAAGACTTTGGCCGTCAATAAAGCAGAAGTA
Source organism: Antilocapra americana (assembly GCA_007570785.1). Lineage (NCBI taxonomy): Eukaryota > Metazoa > Chordata > Mammalia > Artiodactyla > Antilocapridae > Antilocapra > Antilocapra americana. The sequence goes on along the minus strand of ML661353.1, from coordinate 1,324,600 downwards.
GATGTTTTTTCTGGAACTCTCTTGCTTTTTGAATAAGAAGTTGAATGGTTCTATGAAGACCTACAAGATCTTTTAGAACTAACACCCAAAAATAAATGTCCTTTTCATTATAGGGGACTGGAATGCAGAAGTAGGAAGTCAGGAAACACCTGGAGTAACAGGAAATTTTGGCCTTGGAGTACAGAATGAAGCAGGGCAAAGGCCAGTAGAGTTTTGCTTAGAGAATGCACTGGTCATAGCAAACAACCTCTTCCAACAACACAAGAGAAGACTCTACACATGGACATCACAAGATGGTCAATACCGAAATCAGATTGATTATATTCTTTGCAGCCAAAGATGGAGAAGCTCTATACAGTCAGCAAAAACAAGACTGGGAGCTGACTGTGGCTTGGATCATGAACTCCTTATTGCCAAATTCAGACTTAAATTGAAGAAAGTAGGGAAAACCACTACACCATTCAGGTATGACCTCAATCAAATCCTTTATAATTATACAGTGGAAGTGAGAAATAGATTTAAGGGACTAAATCTGATAGACAGAGTGCCTGATGAATTATGGACCGAGGTTCGTGACATGGTGCAGGAGACAGGAACTAAGACCATCCACAAGAAAAAGAAATGCAAAAAAGAAAAATGGCTGTCTGAGGAGGCCTTACAAATAGCTGTGAAAAGAAGAGAAATGAGAAGCAAAGGAGAAAAGGAAAGATATTCCCATATGAATGCAGAATTCCAAAGAATAGCAAGGAGAGATAAAAAAGCCTTCCTCAGTGATCAATGCAAAGAAACAGAGGAAAACAACAGTATGGGAAAGACTAGAGATCTCTTCAAGAAAATTAGAGATGCCAAGGGAACATTTCATGCAAAGATGGGCTCAATAAAGGACAGAAACGGTATGAGCCTAACAGAAGCCAAAGATGTTAAGAAAAGGTGGCAAGAATATACAGGAGAACTATACAAAAAGACCATGACCCAGATGACCACGTTGGTGTGATCACTCACCTAGAGCCAGGCTTCCTGGAATGCAAAGTCAAGTGGGCCTTAGGAAGCATCACTATAAACAAAGCTAGTGGAGGTGATAGAATTCCAGGTGAGCTATTTCAAATCCTAAAAGATGATGCTGTGAAAGTGCTGCACTTAATATGCCCAGAAATTTGGAAAACTCAGCAGTGGCCACAGGACTGGAAAAGGTCAGTTTTCATTCCAGTCCCCCCAAAAGGCAATGCCACATCTCACATGCTAGCAAAGTAATCCTCAAAAGTCTCCACGTCGGTCTTCAACAGTACGTGAACCATGAACTTCCAGATGTTCAAGCTGGATTTAGAAAAGGCAGGGGAACCAGAGATCAAGTTGCCAACATCCGTTGGATCATTGAAAAAGTGAGTGAGTTCCAGAAAAATATCTACTTCTATTTTATTGACTATGTCGAAGCCTTTGACTGTGTGGATAACAACAAATTCTGGAAAATTCTTAAAGAGATGGGAATACCAGACCACCTGACCTGCCTCCTGAGAAATCTGTATGCAGGTCAGGAACTGGACATGGAACAACAAACTGGTTCCAAATCGAGAAAGGAGTACATCAAGGCTGCATATTGTCACCCTGCTTATTTAACTTCTGTGCAGAGTACATCATGCAAAATGCCAGGCTGGATGAAACACAAAGTGGAATCAAAATTGCCAGGAGAAATGTCAATAATTTCAGATATGCAGATGACACCACCCTTATGGCAGAAAGCAAAGAAGAACTAAAGAGGCTCTTGAAGAAAGTAAAAGAGGAGAGTAAAAAGTTGACTTAAAACTCAGCATTCAGAAAACTAAGATCATGGCATCTGATCCAATCACCTCATGGAAAATAGATGGGGAAATAATGGAAACAGTGCCAGACTTTATTTTTGGGGACTCCAAAATCACTGCAGTTGGTGACTGCAGCCATGAAATTAAAAGATGCTTGCTCCTTGGAAGAAAAGCTATGGCCAACCTAGATAGCATATTAAAAAGCAGAGAAACATTACTTTGCCAAAAAAGGTCCATCTAGTCAAAGCTATGGCTTTTCCAGTAGTCATGTATGGATGTGAGAGTTGGATTATAAAGAAAGCTGAGTGCTGAAGAATTGATGGTTTTGAACTGTGGTGTTGGAGAAGACTCTTAAGAGTCCCTTGGATTATAAGGAGATCCAATCAGTCCATCCTAAAGGAAAGCAGTCCTGAATATTCACTGGACGGACTGACTGATGCTGAAGTTGAAACTCCAATGCTTTGTCTACCTGATATGAAGAACTGAGTCACTAGAAAAGACCCTGATGCTGGGAAACATTGAAGGTAGGAGGAGAAGGGAACGACAGAGGATGAGATGGTTAGAGGGAATCACCGACTCAATGGACATGAGTTTTAGTAAACTCTGGGAGTTGGTGATGGACAGGGAGGCCTGGCTCACTGCAGTACATGGGGTCACACAGCTGAGTGACTGAACTGATCCCAAACCATCACAATACACACTCTTCAAATGTGCTTGGAATAGTCTCCAGGATAGATTGTATCCTGGGCCACAAAACAAGGCTTGGTAAATTTAAAAAAAAAATCATTTCAAGCATCTTTTCCAACCACAACGCTATGAGACTGGAAACCAACTACAGGGGGAAAACTGCAAAAAACACAGACATAAGGAAGCTGAACAACTGATGGATCACTGAAGAAATCATATCAATAAAAAATACCTAGAGAGAAATGAATAAAAAACCACAATTATCCAAAACATAGGGGACACAAGAAAAGCAGCTATAAGAGGAAAGTTTATAGCCAGAGAAACTTATGTTAGGACATAAGAAAAACCTCAAATAAACAACTTCACCTTATACCTAAAGCAACTGGATAAAGAAGAATAAACAAATCCCAAAGGTATAAGAAAGGAAGAAGTCATAATGATCAGAACAAAAATAAATGAAATAGAGACTAAAAGAACAATAATCAACAAAACTAAAAGCTATTTTTTTGAAAAAACAAAATTGGTAAACTTTTAGCCAGACACATCAAGAAAAAAGGACAGAATAATAAAATCAGAAATGGATAAGGAGAAGTTACAATCAACATCACAGAAATACAGAAATACAAAGGATCATAAGAGACAACTATGAGCAACTATACACCAATAAAATGGACGATGTAGAAGAAATGGAGACATTGTTAAGTTAGGAAGGTACAGACAGAACCAGGAAGAAATAGAAAATATGAAAAGGCCAATTATACTAAAATGGAATCAGTAATATTAAAACTCCAAAAAAAATGAAAATCTGGGATCAGATGGCTCCACAGGCAAATTTTATAAAACACTTACAGAAGAGTTAACACTTATGCTTCTGAACCCATTCCAAAAAACTGCAGAGGAAAGAAGACTTCCAAATTTGCTCCATGAAGCCATCATCACTTGATACCAAATCTAGACAAAGATATCATAAAAAAGAAAATTACAGGCCAATATTACTGATAACCATAGATACCAAAATCCTCAACAAAATATGAGAAAACTGACTCCAGTAATACTTTAAAGGAATCATATACCAGATCAAGTGGGATTTGTCCTAGGGATACAAGGATTTTTCAGTATCCATAGGTCATTCAATGTGATACATCACATTGATGAATTGAAGAATCAAAACTACATGAGCATCTCAAGGGATGCAGAAAAACTTTTAGTAAAATTCAACATCCATTTATGATTAAAACTCTCCAAAAAATGGCCATAGAGGGAACATAATAAAGGCCATAGATGAAAACACACAGCTAAAATCACGCTCAGTGTTGAAAAGATAAAGCATTCCCTCTAAGATCAGGAACAAAACAAATTTGCCCACTCTTATCATTTTTATTCAACATAGTTTTAGGAAGTCCTAGCCACAGCAGTCGGAAGAAATATAATAAAAAAAATCAAAATTGTAAAGAAAGAAGTGAAGCTGCCATTGTTTACAGGTGACATGACACTAAATGTAGAAAACTGTAAGGATGCCGTTAGGAAAGTACTAGAGCTCATCAACAAATTTGGCAAAGTTGCAGGAAAAAATTAATATACAAAAATATTTTGTATTTGTATACATGAACAATGAAATGTGAGAAAGATAAAGAAATTATTCCATTTACCATTGCATAAAAGAGAATAAAATGCCTAGAAATAAACCAACCTCATTTCAGTTCAGTTTAGTCATTCAGTCGTGTCTGACTCTTTGCGACCCCATGAATTGCAGCACGCCAGGCCTCCCTGTCCATCACCAACTCCCAGAGTCCACCAAAACCCATGTCCATCAAATCAGTGATGCCATCCAGCCATCTCATCCTGTCTTCCCCTTCTCCTCCTGCCCTCAATCCTTCCCAGCATTAGGATCATTTCCAATGAGTCAACTCTTTGCATGAGGTGGCCAATGTATTGGAGTTTCAGTTTCAACATCAGTCCTTCCAGTGAACACCCAGGACTGATCTCCTTTAGGATGGACTGGTTGGATCTCCTTGCAGTCCAAGGGACTCTCAACAGTCGTCTCCAACACCACAGTTCAAAAGCATCAATTCTTCAGTGCTCAGCTTTCTTCACCGTCCAACTCTCACATCCTTTCATGACAACTGGAAAAACCATAGCCTTGACTAGACGGACCTTTGTTGGCAAAGTAGTGTCTCTGCTTTTAAATATGCTATCTAGGTTGGTCATAGCTTTCCTTCCAAGTAGTAAGTGTCTTTTAATTTCATGGCTGCAGTCACCATCTGCAGTGATTTTGGAGCCCCCCAAAATAGAGTCTGACACTGTTTCCACTGTTTCCCCCTCTATTGCCCATGAAGTGATGGGACCAGGTGCCATAAGGAGGCACAAATCATGTACTCCGAAAACTATAAGATGCTGATGAAAGAAACTGAAGACCACACAAACAGATGGAATAATATGCCTGTTCTTGGATTGGAAGAATCAGTATTGTTAAAATAACCATACTACCCAAGGCAAGGCAATCACAGATTCAATGCAATCATCATGAAATAACCAATGGCATTTTTCACAGAACTGGAAAAAAAAATTTAAGATTTATATGGAAACACAAAAAATCCCTAGTAGCCAAGACAGTCTTGAGAAGGAGGACAGCTACCTGTAAAAGAATGACATTAGAATATTCTCTTACTATATACAAAAATAAACTAAGTGTAAGACTGAATACTATAACACAAAACTACTAGTGGAAACCATTGGCCGAACACTTTTTGACATAAATCACATCAGTATATTTTTGGATCTGTCTCTTAGAGTAACAGGAAACAAAAGCAAAAACAAATAAATAGGATGTAGTTAAACATCAAGAGAAACTATCAACAAAATGAAAGGAAAATCTATGGAGTAGGAGAAAATATATGAAAATGATGCAACTGATAAGGGCTTAATTTCCAAAATACATAGAGAGCTCATATTGCTTCTGCTAAGTCTCTTCAGTTGTGTCCAACTCTGTGCGACCCCACAGACGGCAGCCCACCAGGCTCTGCCATCCCTGGGATTCTCCAGGTAAGAACATTAGAGTGGGTTGCCATTTCCTTCTCCAATGCATGAAAGTGAAAAGTGAAAGTGAAAGTGAAGTCGCTCAGTCGTGTCCGACTCTTCGCGACCCCATGGATTGCAGCCTACCAGGCTCCTCCATCCATGGGATTTTCCAGGCAAGAGTAATGGAGTGGGACAGCTCATACAACTCAACCCAATTTAAAAAATAGGCAGAAGATAGATGTTTCTCCAAGAAAAACAACTGATAGCCAAAGAATACATGCAAAGATGCTCATCATTGCTAATTATTAGAGAAATGCAAATCAAAGCTATAGTGAGGTATTATCTCACACCAATAGGATTGGCCATCTTCAAAAGTCTACAAATAAATGCTGGAGTGGGTATGTAGTAAAAATGGAACTCTCCTACATTGTTGGTGGGAATGTAAATTGGTATAGCTGATATGGAGGACAATATGGATGTTCCTTAAAAAACTAAAAATAGAGCTACCATGTGATCCAGAAATTGCACTCGCCGGCATACATCTCAAAAAAATTCTAATTTGAAAATACAGTTCCAGTGTTCATAGCAGCATTACTTATAATAGCCAGGACATGGAAGTGAAAGCCTCTCAGTCATGTCTGACTCTTTGTAACCCCATGGACTATGTAGTCCATTCTCCAGGAGGAACACTGGAGAGGGTAGCCTTTCCCTTCAGGGCATCTTACCAACCCAGAGATTGAACCCAGATCTCCCACATTGAAGGCAGATTCTCTACCAGCTGAGCCACAAGGGAAGCCCAAGCATACTGGAGTGGGTAGCCTATCCCTTCGCCAGTGGATATTCCTGACCCAGGAATTGAGCCAAGGTCTCCTGCATTGCCGGCAGATTCTTTACAAATTGAGTTATCAGGACATGGAAGCAACATAAATATCCATTGGCAGACAAATGGATAAAGAAGATGTAAATATATACAATGGAATATTACTCAGCCATAAAAGAATGAAATAATGCCATTTGTAATAATGGATGAACCTAGAGTATATTATACCAAGGGACTTAAGTCAGACAGAGAAAAACAAATATCATATGATATCACTTATATGTTGAATCTAAAGAAACGACCTTACTTATAAAAACATAAGCAAATTCACAGACATAGAAAACAAACTTATGGAAACCAAAGGGGAAAAGAAAGGGAGGGATAAGTTAAGAATTTGGGATTAACAGATTCACACTACTATACCTAACATGAGTAACTAACAAGGATCAACTGTATAGAACAGGGACTTATAGTCAATGTCTTGTTAATACCTATGATGGAAAAGAGTCTGTGAAAGAATATATATAATATAACCGAATCACTTTGGCTAAACATTGTAAATCAACTAAACTTCAACTAAAAAAACAAAACAATGTACAAGTTAAGAAAACAAAAACCTGACAAAATTCACCCCTAGTAGATTCTCATTAAGGAAAATTTAAAGGATAATTTACAGACAGGAGAGTAACTCTATTTGAAAGAAAGAATGAAGAACAAAAATGTAACAAATAAATGGGTAAATAAAATTGCACGTGGACTATATAAAATAACAATCATAACATCTAGTAGCATTAAAATGAAAACGTAGTAGGAAAATACAGGATAACAATATCAAAGAAGTAAGTAAAGTTGAAAAATTAATGATCATTGTACAATATTACCACTTGGGAAGACAAAGAAATTGAATCACTTAGTTTGGTAAGTTAAATATGCATATTATAAATCTTGGACAAATATTAAAAGAATGGAAATTGAGTGTGTATCTTCCAAAAAGAGTTGAGAAAAATATAATAATTATAAAATTCAGAAGGTTGAAATAATTCAGTGTACATTCTCTCTTCCAATGTACTTAAACTAGAAATCAATAATAAAGACTTATCTCCATATATTTAGAAAGTAAGTAACAGCTTAAAATAGCTTGAGGATTGGAGAAGGAATAGCAATGGGAATCAGATAATGTTTTGAACTGGATGAATTAGAAAATACTGCTGATTAAAACTGAAAATACCGCAGATGAAAACATGCAATGTGGCTAAAGCATTACTTTAGGAGAAAATTTGAAGCCTTAAACACTATAAAAGAAAGCTTGAAAACTGATGCATAAAACATCTTTTTCAAGAAATTGAAAGATGAGTAAAAAATAAAGAAAAGTTAAATATAAGAAAGAATGTAACAAAGCTGAGAGCAACAACTATTAATAGTAAGATAGAAAACCAATATATAACAGCAAGGTCCAGCAAAGGAATAAGTTTTTTTAAACTACTGATGAAAATCACTGTAGAATACATAAGATAGCTGTACAAACCTATTCCTATTCTTTTCCAGGTTCACAACTCAGTAGTGTTTCCCAGCACTGCCTGAATATTATAGCCTTGCAGCTGAGTTCTGGTTAATGGAATGTGAGATAAAGTGACACGCAGTATTTTCAACCCTGGCCCATTAACTCTCTTTGGGTGTCTTTCTTTCTTTCTTTCTTTTTTTTTTAAATATTATACAGGCAAACAAAGCAATCCTGGAAACCATGTTATGAAGATGGCAGAAATATAGAAAAGGCCTAGGTTCCTGAACTATCACCTAGGGGAAAACAACTGCTGACTAGATATACCTATTTAGAGAAATAAATTATAATATCAGATTTTTTGCTTGTTGTTTCAGAAACCAGGAATACCTTAGCCAATACATTCACAAACCCCTAAAAACTGGTCAAGGAAAAGTGAAGGTACACATAACAAATATGTGGAATGAAAAGGAGGGTGTCATCATACATGTTGCAGACATTAACAATATTCCTAAGAAGGTTTATCAAAATTAATTTGAACAGTTAGATGAAATGGAAAGATCCTCAGAAAAATGTAATTTAACAAAACTAGACTCAATATTGCTAAGATCTGTAGTCAATGTAATCCCATTCAAAATTCTAGCAGGCTTTTTGTAGAAATCATAATGTGATTCTAAAATTTATACAGAAATACAAACTTCCTAGATTAGCTAAAAAGTCTTTAAAAAGAACAAAACTTGGGTACTATGCAACTGGATTTCAAGACTTTCAAGACTAAAGCTATAGTAACCACGAGTGTGTGATACTGGCATACTGATACTAGATTTAGGGAACCAAATAGAGACAAAGAATTAAATCACGTGTACCCATTTTTCTTAGTGCCAAGCTAACTCACTGGACACACTTAATATTCACATAGAGAAAAATAGTCTACCAAAAATAACTCAAAAAGAAAGAGAAATTGCGAATACTTCAATGACCATTAAAGGAATTGAATCAGTACTAAGTATTTCCCCCCCACAGGAAATTTCTTGAGCATTTTTTACCAGATATTTAAGAGATAAGTAATCAAACTGTTATACAACTACTTTCAGAAGATTTTTTTAAAAGTAACACTAGTCAATTCCTTTTGTAAGATTAACACATTATCGATCTCAAAATCCTGCAAAAACATTGATGCAAAATTAATGACCAACTTCATACATGAACAAAGATCAGAAATGTAAAACAAAGTATCATCATACCAAATCCAGCAATATAGTAAGAAAAAAATCCATAATGTCCAATCTGGGTTAATACCAAGAAGGCAAGGTTGACTAAACATGAGAAAAATCAGGTATTGTATGTGTGTGTTCCTTTGCTCAGTTGTGTCCAACACTTTGCAACCCTATGGACTGTAGCCCACCAGGGATTTTTTTTTTAGCCCATGGGATTCTCCTGGCAAGGATACTGGAGTGCATTGCTGTTTTCTTCTCCATCAGGTATGTAATATAACATTAAAAGAGAAAAATCACATGACTACATGAATAGTTGTAGATAGAAAACCTCCTGATGAAATTAAACGTCCAGTTGCAATAGACCGGTGAGGTGCTTACAGGAGCTTCTGGAATGTTGGCAAGTCCTACTTATTGGCTCATGTGGTGATTACATGGGGGTCTGCTTCATAACTATACTTTAAAAACTGCACACATGTCTTATGTAGCTTGGGATATCTTAAATTATACAATAAAAGAAAAAAAATGCATGTGTATGTGTTGGTGTGCAGTAGGAACATACCAGGCTAAAAAATAAAGTTCCTGTGTCTTTTGCTTCTTGTTCAGCTTATCACTCTAGGTGATGTAACTCTTTCTAAATTTCCCATGAACCTTGGATAAGCCTGCCCTTCAGAGCAGATCATATAATGTGATAGCACATCCTCAAAGGCCCAGTCTAGGAAACACCAAAGCTCAGAGCTGCTCCAGTGACGTGGGAGGATGCGCCTGTAATGGGATACAAAAAGGAATAAGTCCATTAAGTGGAAGTGATGCCAATGCTCAGGACAGAGGTAGGAGTGTTAAGTGGAGTGAAAGTGAAAGTCGCTCAGACATGTCCAATTCTTTGCGACCCCATACAGTTCATGGAATTCTCTAGGCCAGAATACTGGAGTGGGTAGCCTTTCCCTTCTCCAGGGGATCTTCCCAACCCAGGGATCGAACCCAGGTCTCCCACATTGCAGGAATATTCTTTACCAGCTGAGCTCCAAGGGAAGCTAAGTGGAGTAGTAACAGTATCAAAAACATGTAAACCACTTCCATTAATTTTTCAAACTATGTATTTTCAAATACCACACCCCATTGAATTCTCTACCAAAGTACTATTAGATAGTGGATTTTTCCCTCACGTTACTGGTGAGGAAACTGAAGGGAGCCTGGAGAGGCCAAGACTTTTCCTGGTTAGGAAACAGATCCTGAAGACAATCCTCAGCCTGCAATCAGATGTTGTTCATGGGATGTAGCAGAGTTCAAAGCCCCACCCTCCTCAGCCACTTCCTGTTGGTTCTGGAAAAAGAGGACCACATCAACAATATTTCTCAAATTCCTCTGCCACTAGGGGCACTTGCAGACACTGCTTTGTGTTATGGTCACCTGTTATGTCTCTTTATTTATTTATTTTACAGCTTTTTCTCAAATACATTTTATTTACTTATTTAATTTAATTTAATTAATTTATTTATTTTTTCCTTTACATTATCATGTTGGTTTTGCCACACATTGATATGAATCCACCATGGGTATACATGTGTTCCCCTTCCAGAACCCCCCTCCCACCTCCCTCTCAATTCAATCCCTCTGGGTCATCCCGGTGCACCAGCCCTGGGCACCATGTATCAAGCATCAAACCTGGGCTGGCGATTGATTTCACATATGATAATTTACATGTTTCAATGCCATTCTCCCATATCACCCCACCCTTGCCCTCTCCCATAGAGTCTAAAAGACTGTTCTACAGATCTGTGTCTCTTTTGCTGTCTCGCATACAGGGCTACCATTACCATCTTTCTAAATTCCATATATATGCATTAGTATACTTTATTGTTGTTTTTCCTTCTGGCTTACTTCACTCTATATAATAGGCTCCAGTTTCATCCACCTCAGTAGAACTGATTCAAATGTATTCTTTTTTATGGCTGAGTAATATTCCATTGTGTATATGTACCACTGCTTTCTTATCCATTTGTCAGTTGATGGACATCTAGGTTGCTTCCATGTCCTGGCTATTGTAAACAATGCTGCGATGAACATTGGGGTACACATGTCTCTTTCAATTCTGGTTTCCTCGGTGTGTATGCCCAGCAGTGGGGTTGCTGGGTCATGTGGCAGTTCTATTTCCAGTTTTTAAAGGAATCTCCACACTGTTTTCCATAGTGGCTGTACTAGTTTGCATTCCCACCAACAGTGTAAGAGGGTTCCCTTTTCTCCACATCCTCTCCAGCATTTATTGCTTGTAGACTTTTGGATGGCAGCCATTCTGACTGGTGTAAAGTGGTACCTCATTGTGGTTTTGATTTGCATTTCTCTGATAATGAGTGATGTTGAGCATCTTTTCATGTGTTTGTTAGCCATTTTTATGTCTTCTTTGGAGAAATGTCTGTGTAGTTCTTTGGCCCACTTTTTGATTGGGTCGTTTATTTTTCTGGAATGGCACTGCAGGAGTTGCTTGTATATTTTTGAGATTGTTTGTCCATTGCTTCATTTGCTATTATTTTCTCCCATTCTGAAGGTTGCCTTTTCACCTTGCTTTTAGTTTCCTTTGTTGTGCAGAAGCTTTTCATTTTAATTAGGTCCCATTTGTTTATTTTTGCTTTTATTTCCAATATTCTGGGAGGTGGGTCATAGAGGATCCTACTTTGGTTTATGTTGGAGAGTGTTTCACCTATGTTTTCCTCTAAGAGTTTTATAGTTTCTGGTCTTATGCTTAGATCTTTGATTCATTTTGAGTCTATTTTTGTGTATGGTGTTAGAAAGTGTTGTAGTTTCATTCTTTTACAAGTCTTTGACCAGTTTTCCCAGCACCATTTGTTAAAGAGATTGTCTTTTCTCCATTGTATGTTCTTGCCTCCTTTGTCAAAGATAAGGTGTCCACAGATGCGTGGATTTATCTCTGGGCTTTCTATTTTGTTCCATTGATCTATATTTCTGTCTTTGTGCCAGTACCATACTGTCTTAATGACTGTGGATTTGTAGTATAGCCTAAAGTCAGGCAGGTTGATTCCTGCAGTTCCAGTCTTCTTTCTCAAGATTGCTTTGGCTATTCGAGGTTTTTTGTATTTCCTTACAAATTGTGAAATTGTTATGTCTCTTTAAATATTTTACTTTTTTTCAACAGACAATGGAAAGCCCAGAACAGATGTTGTGACCTGCCTTTTAGCCCTCCCCACTGCCACAGGTATCAAAAATCATGCCAGACACCACATTGTAGGTGCACTATTAATGATCTTAGTTAACACTATTGAGTGCTTTTAATCATAATCACAGCTTCTGACACAGGTATTATAATTATGCCCATTTTACAAAGGAATACACTGAGGCACAGTGAATTTGAGTAATTCACATGATATTATGTAGCTAGTACATGGAAAAGTCAATAATTTTTCTATTGCAATCTGGTTGCAGAATCTGTACCCTTTAGCCATTAAACTAAATTAAACTTAGTTTTCTGAATGCTCTTCAGTCTAATTGAGTTTTCTGAAAACTTATATTTCTTCATATTCAACTCATTTCTTGCCACCTTCAGGAAATCTTTCTAAACTACTGGGTGAAATTATTATACTCTTTTCAGAATTTCCATACCACTTTTTGCCTTCACAACATAAGATAAAATTGTTCTGTATCAGTACAAAGAGAAGTGATGATGATAGTGATAATGATAATTAACATTTTTTGAGCACTTAAAGTGAACTCTCCACTTTTCTACAGACTTTACATGAATTAACACATTTAAATCTCAGAAATACCCCCAGAAACATACACCATTATTCTATATTTACAGATGAGAAGACTGAGGCTCAGAAAGCTAGCCAATTCACCCAAGGCCACCCAGTTCATGACAGAATCAAGTTTCTGTCTGCAGAAGACTAGAAGACTGATTTTCTAAGACCTGTTGGAAAACCACCCTCCTGTTGTCATTAGACCCATCGGAGAGGAAGCCCCAAGTACCTGCAGTCATTTCACACAGCCTCTGCCTGCCCTGCCCCACCCCCCTACAGACACAGGCAGGCCCTGCCACCAGTTCTGCTACTGCATCAGGCCAGGAGAGTCTGCACTCAAATCTGGTTTCCCCAGGTCTGAAAAACTGAGTCAACAACCAAGCATGAAATTTAGAAAAATGCTGTAAATAAGAGAACACAGTATTTTCAGCAGGGAGGTGAGGAAAAGAGGCACTAGAGAAATCCATACATCATTGAGTTAGACACTTTTTTCCTGAAAAAAAAAATTGTTTGCTCACACAGTGACTGTGTGAGTTTGCTTCCACACCAGTTCAGCATTCCAGAGAAACAGAGATGGAGCTCTGGTGTTCCTGAAAACACCAGCCACCTTCATCATTCAGGGAGTGCTCACCACCCTGAATGTGCTCAATATCATCAGGAAAGGAGAAGGCTCTTTAGAAAACAAGGGGGGCCCCCAGATCCCATATGCTTCTTCCTTGAGGCCAGTATGAGAAGACGACATGGTTTCTGCCGCATTGCACCTCAACAAATACTTACAGGCTACCTTTTGTGCTCTGATAATACATAGATGAATAAGATTTCTGAAATCAATTCAATTCTGAAATCTTACTCAAATCTTATAGGGAAGACAGACAAGCAATACTAATTGAGGGGTAAGCACAAAGATTCTAGCAATTTGTTCCTGAAAGATCTCTATTTCTTATCAGCATCCGGGAACACAGCTCTTAGGGAGATAGGTGGTAGGGGAATGAAAGGCACTTCACCAGCAGCGCAGGGTGAGGGGCTAATGAAACCTCAGGCTGAAAAGGGAAGACAAATTCCTTCAAAGTCCTTCACAGTCCCAAAGAAACTGAAATAAAAAAACAAGCAAAATGCAGAAAAGCAAAAAATCCTAGCCAGAATGTCAGGCCCCATGGGACACCGTCACCCCAGGGGACCTGACCATTAACATGGATTGAGGAGGAGCTGCTCCACAAGGTGTGGCTGAGAAACCAGGGTGATTGCTCCCCTTGTGCTCCCCGAGAGCACCTTTGGGAAGTCATCATGGCCTTGACTGAATTTTGATTTACAGCCAGGAGCCTCAAGGAGCAGGGCCAGTGTTTTGGACTTTAGACCTGAGAGTAAGAAGGACAGAAGATTAAGGGAAGACTCTCTCCTACCAAGGCCCGGCCTAGCCACTTACCACCTCTGCTTCTTTCATCTTGAATGATCTCCTGTCTGTCCTGGGCAGTGAACTCTCCTTCCTGCTTGCCATTCTCTATATTCAGCTCACACTGGCATGTTTGACTTCTGCACATCAGTTGCTCTTGACTTGTGAATTCTGCCTGCATACTAGCCACCAGACAGACCAGATACGTGTGGGTGTTCTTTTCCCAGCCCTCTCTGCCTTGGACTCAAACAACCCCCTTGGGACCCATGTGCTGGCTCTCGTGCAGCACAACTGCCCCCACCGGACGTCCCCCACTGAGTACACTGAGCCTGTGCAGCCCTCACCCCTGCACCCTGCGTCATGGTCCACCCTTACCTTCAACTCACCTACGCTTATGGGCCACCTCCAAGTCAAGAGACTCTGACCACACTTTCCTCTCCCTCCTCAGAATCTCACACAACATCAGAAGCCTTGTGTAAGAAGAGTACAAGGCATCTTCATCACGTGAAAGTGAAAGTTTCTCAGTCGTGTCTGACTCTTAGGAACCCCATGGACAATACAGTTCATGGAAGTCTCTAGGCCAGAATCCTGGAGTGGGTAGCTTCTCATTCTCCAGGGGATCTTCCCAACCTAGGGATTGAACCTAGGTGTCCTGCAATGCAGGCTTGTGAAGATGCCTCCAAAGATAGCTTGTATACAATTGTACTCTGTTTGATGAGCTCCCACCAGCAAAGGAAGAAGCCCAATGTCTTAAGTCATTGAGCTTGAATATCATATATTCCGACTGTGCTACCCATGCATGATCATACTTATTGTAGCCATACACTGACCTGCGATTACCACCTGCTCCCGCCCCATCCCTTTAAGATTTTGGTTTCTATCTCACTGCCAACTCTTCCCAATGCTAATCCTGACCTAATTACTAACAATATCAATGTCCTTCTACATCCTCCTTTGTGTCAAGCTCTCTGTTTAGTGTTTTACAAATATTTAATCTTCACAACTCATTTCTCAAAGGAGGAAAATTAGAATTGGAGAAAGTAATTCTGTTCAGTCACTCTATCATGTCTGACTCTTTGCGACCTCCTGGACTGCAGCACATCAGGCTTCCCTGTCCATCACCAACTCCCAGAGCTTGCTCAAACTCATGTCCTTCGAGTCGGTGATACCATCCAACCATCTCATCCTCTGTCATTTCGTCTTGGAGAAAGTAAGCATTTGCCAAATTCTGCACTGCTATTTAGTGAAGATGGGATTCAGAGAGATAGATAATCTTAACAGACCCATCACAAGCATGGAAATTGAAACTGTAATCAGAAGTCTTCCAACAAACAAAGCCCAGGACTAGATGGCTTCACAGCAGAATTCTACCAAAAATTTAGAGAAGAGCTAATACCTATTCCACTCAAACTCTTCCAGAAAATTGCAGAGAAAGGTAAACTTCCAAACTCATTCTATGAGGCCAATAACATATTTAAAAGATCATAAATCATGGCCAAGTGGGCTTTATCCAAGAGATGCAAGGATTCTTCAATATTTGTGAATCAATCAATGTGATACACCACATTAACAAATTGAAAGATAAAAACCATATGATTATCTCAATTGATGCAGAGAAAGCCTTTGACAAAATTCAACATCCATTTATGATTAAAAAAAAAAAACTCCAGAAAACAGGCATAGAAGGAACATACATCAACATAATAAAAGCCATATATGGTAAATCTACAGCAAACACTATCCTCAGTGGTGAAAAATTTAAAGCATTTCCCCTAAAGTCAGCAACAAGACAAGGGTGGCCACTCTCACCACTACTATTCAACATAGTTTTGGAAGGTTTATCTAAAAGCAATCAGAGAAGAAAAAGAAATAAAAGGAATACAGATTGCAAAAGAATAAGTAAAACTCTCACTGTTTGCAGTTTACATGGTCCTCTACGTGGAAAACACTAAAGATTTCACCAGAAAATTACCAGAGCTAATCACTGAATATAGTAAAATTGCAGGTTATAAAATTAAAACACAAAAATTCCTTGCATTTCTATTACACTAACAATGAGAAAATAGAAAGAGAAATTAAGGAAACAATTCCATTCACCACTGCAATGAGAAGAATAAAATATTTAGGACTAAATCTACCTAAAGAAATAAAAGACCTATATATAGAAAACTATAAAACACTGGTGAAAGAAATCAAAGATGACACAAATAGGTGGAGAAATATACCATGTTCATGGAATAATCACTATGGGAAAATGAATATACTACCCAAAGCAATCTATAGATTCAATGCAATCCCTATCAACCTACCAGCAGTATTCTTCAGAGAACTAGAACAAATAATTTCACAATTTGTATGGAAATACAAAAAAACCTCAAATAGCCAAAGCAATCTTAAGAAAGAAGAATGGAACTGGAGGAATCAACCTGACATCAGTCTCTACTACCAAGCTACATTAATCAAGATAGCATGGTACTGGGACAAAGACAGAAACATAGATCAATGGAACAAAATAGAAAGTCCAGAGACAAATCCATGTACCTATGGATACCTTATCTTTGACAAAGGAGACAAGAATATACGATGGAGAAAAGACAATCTCTTTAACAAGTGGTGCTGGGAAAAGAATGAAAAAGAATGAAAGTTGCAAAAGAATGAAACTAGAACACTTTCTAACACCATACACAAAAATAAACCCAAAATGGATTAAAGATCTAATGTAAGACCAGAAACTATAAAAATCTTAGAGGAAAACATAGGCAAAACACTCTCTGACGTAAATCATGCCAGGATTTTCTATGACCCACCTCCAAGAGTGACGGAAATAAAAACAAAAATAAACAAATGGGACCTAATTAAACTTAAAAGCTTTTGCTCAATGAAGGAAACTCTAAGCAAGGTGAAAAGGCAACCTTCAGAATGGGAGAAAATAATAGCAAACAAAGCAACTAACAAAGAATCAATCTCAAAAATGTACAAGCAGCTCCTGCAGCTCAATTTCAGAAAAATAAATGACCCAATCAAAAAGTGGGCCAAAGAACTCAGCAGACAAAGAAGACATTCAGATGGGTAACAAACACATGAAAAGATGCTTAACATCACTCATTATCAGAGAAATGCAAATAAAAACCAAATGAGGTATGATCTCATGCCAGTCAGAATGGCTTCTATCAAAAAGTCTACAAACAATAAATGCTGGAGAAAGGGAACACTGTTGTTGGGAATGCAAACTAGTACAGCCACTATGGAGAATAGTGTGGAGATTCCTTAAAAATCTGGAAATAGAACTGCCATATGACACACCAATCACACTGCTGGGCATACACACCGAGGAAACCAGAATTGAAAGAGACCATGTACCCCAATGTTCATGGCAGCACTGTTTACAATAGCCAGAACATGGAAGCAACCTAGATGTCCATCAGCAGACGGATGGATAAGGAAGGAGTGGTACATGTACACAATGGAATATTACTCAGCTATTAAAAAGAATGCATTTGAATCAGTTCCAATGAGGTGGATGAAACTGGAGCCTCTTATACAGAGTGAAGTAAGTCAGAAAGAAAAACAGCATTATAGTATATTAATGCATATATATGGAATTTAGAAAGATGATAACGATGACTCTATATGCAAAACAGTGTAAGAGACATAGATGTAAAGAACAGACTTTTGGGCTCTATGGAAAAGGCGAGGGTGGGGTGATTTGAGAGAATAGCATTGAAACATGTATATTATCATATATGAAACAGATCACTAGTCGGGGTTCGATGCGTGAGACAGGGTGCTTGAGGCTGGTTCACTGGAATAACCCAGAGGGATGGGATGGGGAGGGAGGTGGGAGGGGGGCTCATGATGGGAAACATGTACACCCATGGCTGATTCATGTGAAGGTATGGCAAAAACCACCACAATATTGTAAAGTAATTAACCCCTTATTAAAATAAATTTTAAAAAATTTAAAATGAATAAATTATTTAATTTTAACTTAGTATTAGAGACATTTTAGAATATTAGGGACAGATAGGTGACAGAAACCTTTACAGTTGTGAAATATGCATTTATTCCATCTCCCTTGATTCTCCAGTCCTTTTAGATTTATTCATGTGATAAGTTCTGTGTTGTGGACACTGATAATAGGTGTGTTATTCCCAGACGAAAGCATTCAAGACCTAGTATATGACACTCCAGCCTTCTTTTCCTCTGCTTTGAAGAACTTTAAAACTGTATATTAACGTAAAAGACTTATGGGTAGAACATGGAAATGAGCAAAAACAGAACTTTATAATGTTACGCCTTGAAGATTTCAGAGTTAATATTTTACTGCAGTGTAACTTAGCTTGTTGACTAATAAAAATTTTGTTGTTGTTGTTGTTGAAAAGAACAAAAACAAGAATGGACAGAAAACCTTAAACATTTTTCCAAAAAAGACATACAGATGGTGGCCAACAGACATGAAAAAATGCTCAACATCTGTAATCATCAGAGAAATGTAAATCAAAATTATGATAAGGTATTACCTCACACATGTCAGAATGGCCATCCTCAAAAATACCACAGATTAAATGTGGGCAAGTATATGGAGGAAAGGGAACCCTAATACACTATTGTGGGTTAGTGTGGAAATTGTGGGATAGTGTGGGATATTGTGGGAATGTGAGTTGGTGCAGCTACTGTGGAAAACAATATATAGATTCCTCAAAGAACTAAAAATAGAATTCTGTGATCTAGCATTTCCCTTCCTAGAATATATATCCTAAGAAAATGAAAACACTAATAAAACATATATGCACCTCCATTAACAATAGCCAAGACATGGAAGCAACCTAAGTGCTTATCAAGATTAATGGATAAAGACGTGGGATCAACATGGATGGACCTGGATGGTATTATGCTTAGTGCTTAGTGAAATAAGTCAGACACAGCAAGATAAACACTATATATTATCATGTATATGTGGAATCTAAAAAATAAAGCAAGTGAACAGCTATAACAAAACAGACTCACAGATACACAAAACAAACCACTGGTTGCCAGTGGAGAGAGGAACAGGGGGAGGAGCAAGTTAGGCTTAAGGGATTAAGAGGTACAAACTACTATATATAAAATAGACTACAAAAATGTATTTACAACATGGGAATATAGTCATTTATTTTACAATAACTTTAAATGGAATATAATCTATAAAAATATACAGTCACTACATAGTACACTTGAAGCTAATATAACATTGTAAATCAACTATACTTCAAGAAAAAGAGAAGAGTTAATTTTTCTACTCAGGATACTGAATGCATATAATGAAAAACCCAAGGAAGGTGTCACCTAACTTACAGTTCAGAATGAGGCCCACAGGAGGATAGCAGAAACCATGATACCATGAGAACCAACTTTGCTGTCGTAGATGAAATCAAGTTTAAGACACCAAGCTTAAGACATTTAATCCCTTGGAAACAGAGAGCAGGGTTACAGAGGGATGAAAAAGTCAGGGAAAGAGATGACCAAAAGCAGTAAAACTGAGTTCTGGAAAGCTCTCTGAAATTCTTCCTTACTCTAGGATGATAAAAATGCCATTCAACAAGCATGTGAATTCCATCAGAGCAAAGAACAGAAAAGAAATGTGTATAAGTGAATGCAGTGTTCCTGCATTTCTCATTTCTGAACACTCATTTCTGAAACCCACTGCTAATATAAAATGTGATATACAATGTCTATAATTTGATCAGGAAATCTATGAATAATAACGTTAACAAATACTTTAAACTCCACTGGACACTACTGATACATAAATAAAGCAAAAACTCAACTTTATGAAACACCTACTGTATGAGGGGAAGGAACGGTCCAAGATATTCACTTCAGTATTTCCTCAATATACTCACCAAGCTTAAGAATTGGTAAACTTGATGTTATGCATCAATAGAACAGAACAATAATTTTGGATCAAATTCTTTTTCTCTGAAATATAGTATGGAATATTCAAAAGATAAAACATTTACTAGGAGAAGCCAATTCAGATAATTTTCTAGCTAGCCTTGGATGAGGTGTCATTTTAAATAATAAATCGAATGTACATAAGGAAACAAAAAGTTGTGGCTCACAGCTGAAGCCTCAGAGAGGGAAGTTTATAGCATTAAATTAGGAAAAGCGAAGTCTTGGTCTATAATCTAAGCTCAATAACCTAGCTAAAGAAGAGTTCACTATGTGGACTTCTGTTGGTAAATTGATGTCTCTGTTTTTTACTACACTGTCTAGGTTGTCATAGGTTTTCTTCCAAGGAGCAAATGTCTTTTATTTTATTTTTATTTTTTTCCTTTATTTATTTATATTTACTTTATAATATTGTATTGGTTTTGCCAAACATTGACATGAATCTGCCAGGGGTGTACACGTGTTCCCCGTCCAGAACTCCCCTCCCACCTCCCTCCCCATCCCATCCCTCTGGGTCATCTCAGTGCACTAGCCCCGAGCACCCTGTATCATGCATCGAATCTGAACTGGTGATACATTTCACATATGATAATATGCATGTTTCAATGCCATTCTTCCATATCATCCCACCCTCACCCTGTCCCACAGAGTCCAAAAGACTGCTCTATACATCTGTGTCTCTTTTGCTGTCTCACAAATCAATAATATTAGAAATGAAAATGGACAAATCACAACAGACAACACAGACATACAAAGGATCATAAGAGACTACTATCAGCAACTATATGCAAATAAAACGGACAACTTGGAAGAAATGGACAAATTCTTTGAAAAGTACAACTTTCCAAATCTGAACCAGGAAGAAATAGAAAATCTTAACAGACCCATCACGATCACAGGAATCGAAACTGTAACCAGAAATCTTCCAACAAACAAAGCCCAGGACCAGATGGCCTCACAGCTGAATTCTACCAAAAACTTAGAGAAGAGCTAATATCTATCCTACTCAAACTCTTCCAGAAAATTGCAGAGGAAGGTAAAATTCCAAACTCATTCTATGAAAATAGGAAAGAGCAGAATGGAACAGATTCCAAATCCTGAGTGGGCCTGAACCACTGGCTTTACAAATGCAGAGATCCCCCAGACGCTGAGCGTTTGCTATGGTCAGGCAGTTAGTAGTGAAGTGAAGTGAAAGTCACTCAGTCGTGTCTGACTCTGTGATCCAATGGACGATACAGTCCATGGAATTCTCCAGGCCAGAATACAGGAGTGGGTAGCCTTTCCCTTCTCCACAGGATCTTCCCAACCCAGGGATCAAATCCAGGTCTCCCGCATTTCAGGAGGATTCTTTACCAGCTGAGCCACCAGGGAAGCCCGTTTGTGATATGCAAAAGGACAAAACCCAGAACTGATGTTTATGTTGTTATGTTATGTTGTTATATTATGTTTATGTTGCTGGGCCAGAGAGGCTAGAAAGGCTAAAACAGAGTCAAACAAAGGTTCTACATCCTTTGTAAATGTGGAGAGCCAACTTCAAAATTGGCTTGTCTCAAGGAAAGTGCTAGAGACAATCTGTTACCACCAGGGGGCACCAAGGAACCTAAGATATTAATAGCTGTCCTTTCGCAGCAGAACAGTCCTGATCAACTCTGGTCCTCTGAAAAACCTGGAGGTATTTCCTGGAAATCCAAGGTAGGGTAACCTGAACCAAATCACCAAGCATCCCCAAGGAGTGCTCATACCCCGCCTCTCACAATCACACCCACTCCAGTATTAGATTTTGGTTTCTCATATACTCAAACTTGAGATTCCTTTCTCTTACTATGAAAGGCAGCTGGTATCTAAAAAGGGAACTATTACTGGAATCTGATAAATGTCTTAGTTCTGCCCCCGGTAGCTAAGTAAAAACTGATCAATGTCGACCTTTGAGTTTTATTTTTTTCTTTCCCAAGATGGGAGTGATGAGGGTAGCATTTCCTGAACCCTTATCATACATAGATCTCATGACAGCTGTATGAGACAGGCACTCTATCCAATTTTTATGGACAATAAAAATTGGCACAGAGAAATAAAGTAGCTTGGTCTCAGTCACACCTGATAGGGCGTGGTGAGTTGGGATTCCAACCTGGGCAGTTTGGTTGGAAGCTTTAGTGTCCCTTTCTCAGAAGAAGATGAAGAAAGACAACAAACTAAAGTTAATGTCTAGAGTTGCCCTGCCTCGGTAGTCTGACGAGAAGCTCTGCAGCCTCCAAGGTCTTTAAAAGTATGCCCCTCAAGCCAACACGAGTGTGTGCATCTTTGCCCACTGGTGAGCCTGTGGGTGTGGTGCAGGCAATGTGCTGTGAGCCTACTGCAAGCGGGTGCCCCTGGCAGCCCAGCAGAGGTACCCAGGCTCCTTGCTGTGGGCTGCCACCACCCTATCCCACTCAGCCACTCTGCCCCACTGCGAGGCACCAATGCTCCAGTGTGGCTTTGTGGTACTGGGCCATTGTTTCTCCACTCTTTCTTTGCATTTCCTAGCAACTCATAATCCCAAGACAATAGGGAAATTCTTCCTCCCAAGAGGAGCTGGCAGGAGAATAGTGTTCTTTCTGAGTGGCTCCACCAGTCACTCAGTTCAGTTGCTCAGTCATTTCCGACTCTTTGTGACCTCATGGACTGCTGTATGCCAGGCCTCCCTGTCCATCATCAACTCCAGAAACTTGCTCAAACTCATGTCCATCAAGTTGGTGATGCCATCCAACCATCTTATCCTCTGTCTTCCCCTTCTCCTCCTGCCCTCAATCTTTCCCAACATCAGAGTCTTTTCCAATGAGTCAGTTCTTCCCATCAGGTGGCTATAGTATCACAACTTCAGCTTCAGCATCAGTCCTTCCAATGAATATGTAGGACTGATTTCCTTTAGGATGGACTGGTTGGATCTCCTTGCAGTCCATGGGACTCCCAAAAGTCTTCTCCAACACCACAGTTCAAAGCATCAATTCTTAGGCGCTCAGCTTTCTTTATGGTACAGCTGTCACATTCATGCATGACTATTGGAAAAACTATAGCTTCGACTAGATGGACCTTTGTTGGCAAAGTAATGTCTCTGCTTTTTAATATGCTGTTTAGTTTGGTCATAGCTTTCCTTCCAAGGAGCAAGCATCTTTTAATTTCATGGCTGCAGTCACCATATGCAATGATTTTGGAGCCCCCAAAAATAAAGTCAGCCACTGTTTCCATTGTTTCCCAATCGACTTGCCATGAAGTGATGGGACCGATGTCATGATCTTAGTTTTTTGAATGTTGAGTTTTAAGCCAACTTTTTCACTCTCCTCTTTCACTTTCATCAAGAGGCTCTTTAGTTTTTCTTCTCTTTCTGCCATAAGGGTAGTGTCATCTGCATATCTGAGGTTATTGATATTTCACCCAGAAATCTTGATTCCAGCTTGTGCTTCATCTAGCCCAATACTTCTCATGAGGTACTCTGCATATAAGTTAAATAAGCAAGGTGACAATATACAGCCTTGAAGTACTCCTTTCCCAATTTGGAACCAGTCTGTTGTTTCATGTCCAGTTCTAACTGTTGCTTCTTGACCTGCATACAGTTTTCTCAGGAGGCAAGTAAGGTGGTCTGGTATTCCTATCTCTTGAAGAATTTTCCACATTTTGTTGTGATCCACATAGTCAAAGGCTTTGACATAGTCAATAAAGCAGAAGTTTTTCTAGAATGTTTTTCTCTTGCTTTTTCAGAATCAGAAACCCCATGAAGAATCTTGCTGACATCAGACAAAAGAACTTCCTGGCAGTGAGATTTGCAAATCTACTAGTGGTCAGGGGGAAGGAGGCACACATAATCCGTATGATTCAGTTTAAAGCAGGAGGATGGGAAGGAAGCTGGGAAATGTGAGGAGCCAGAGGGTCTGGGGTGCTGTCTGCAGAGAAGAAGTTCAGTTGAGGATGCAGGGGCCTTGCTTTAGGGCCTAAGGGCTGTGGGTACAGAAGCCAACCCTGATAGGTTTTCTAAGACAATTTCGAGTTTAAATTTTCAGCCACTGTCAATCACACAACCCCTGTTTTAGAACAAATATCGTGCCTATCTCCTGAGCAGTTTCCATTAATAGGTCCAGGAAATCTTTGAAAACAGGGCTTGTGTCATGGAGCATGCCTGGTGCAAGCCCAGCATCTCTCCATACACAATCTCTCAGGTTTCTGCCTTAAGTTTGAACTCTGCAGTTTGATAATCAGCAAGCAAAAGTTAAGCCCCTTTACCAACAAGGTGAACAACTTGAGATAGGTCTGAATCGTTTTTGGAAAGCTAAGTTTGTTTCCTTCAGAGGGAAGAATTAGCTCTCTGTCTCCTGTCAGGCCATTGCCTACTCTTGACTAGCTGCACAGCGGCCTCTCAAGGCACCACTGGCCCACCTTGCAGACACTCAGCTTGTGCTCTGGGCAAGTTCTCACCTAAGGCAACACAGCATACAGGTGATGCTCCAAGATCTGAAGTCACACTCACCAGCTTCTATAGTCACCCTGTTTTGTGTAACTTTGGTGGGTAAAAATTAGTGTCAAAACAGGGGGACAAGATTTCTCTCTCTCTCTCTTTTTTTTTTTTTTTTTGTTCCATTGGTGGCAGAACTACAAGGGAGTGAATCAAGGTATTCAGTTTTTAATTAACAAAGAATGGGAGGGTTTTCCCAAGGTCTGAGAGAGTGGCCCTGAATTTCCTAGGTTGCTGAAGCATCTCCTGCAGTGGATCCCACAGGATCTAGGCAACAACAATGAGATATGCAGTCAGATACTTTTGGAAAATGCCATAACATTAAACATAAAAGAATTTCTACAGACTTCCCAAAGCATTTGTACATTGGTGGACATTTCTAAAAGTCCAGGTATAGGAAGCTGAGGTTCAGAAAATTCCTTTGCCCAAGGCTCATATGGAGTTGGGAAAGCTGACCTGTACCCCAGCTCTTCCACTCACTGGCATGCGTGGAAGAGCTCATGACCAGCTCATGACCAGCTCAAAGACCAGCTCATGGTCTTTCATCAGTAAAGTGATGTGACTGTCATACAGTAATCTCTTATGAGGGCTTCTACTTTGACATTCATGCTGCAGATATGCTTCTGTGGAAACCTCATACCGCAGTGCTGACAGACATTACCTGGGTACCTTCTCCTCAAAGCCTCTGTTTCTCATCTACAAAATAAGACTTAGAGCACTTAGGTCTAGAAGAGTTGAGAATCAAATGGTAACATACATTTACACATTTGGCCTGTAAGCACACTTCCAAAGTCAGCTCCCTCCCCCTCAGTTTCCATCCTGATTTTTGTCCTAACTGCCCTCTCTGGGGGTGGGGGTGGGTTAATTCTCTGACCCTCATTTCTCTCAGTGTACACAACTCGGTGAGGGCTACATGGGAATGGATGCAGGAAAATAAGGGCCATTCAAGCATGAAGTGATGCTCTTTCTAGAGGAAAGAGAAGGGCCAGAGAGCTCCTTCCCTCTCTTTTCTCTGGGACAGTGTCCTGGCTGTTCATGGTCCTGTGATGCACTCCCTTTGGCTGGACCTGCCAACATACTTCAGGTCCATTTCTGATTTTCTATCTCATACAGAAATATTTTCTATTTTATATGTGCTCACCCCTCTATAAGAAAGATACTGTGCAATGGAGTATGTCCTGCCATAATCAGTAAACAAGGATGTCACAGACATCTGCATTTCTGGTGCTCCAAATGAACATTTCTGAGCCAAGGAGGAACAGTGAATGCTATCCAACAACCATCAAACTGCCATCACAAGCTGCCACCACTCCCTACAGTGAACAAGGAACTATGGAGGTGAACAATCAAATCACAGGATGCTGATCCTAGATAGCTGAGATACATGTGAAAGGAATGATTACAGACTCTTGCATCTTCCCATACATAGAAAAGCACTAAATCCCTTGATATATCTGGTTTTCCTTAATTAATAACAATCTTCTGATGTTCAGACTCAGCTTTCCTGGTGGCTCAGATGGTAAAGACAGATGGTAAAGAATCTGCCTGCAATGCAGGAGATCCAGGTTTGATCCTTGGTTCGGGAAGATCCCCTGGAGAAGGGAATGGCAACTCACTCTAGTATCCTTGCTTGGAGAATCCCATGGACAGAGGAGCCTGGCAGACTAGAGTCACTTTAACAGTCACAAAGAGTCGGATGCAACTGAGCAACTAACACTTTCTCTTTCTGATGTTCAGACTACCTGCCCCTTGCTTCAAACTTCTGTATAACCTGACTCTTCCCCCTGCCTGCTCCCCAGGAATAATTCTCTCAAGGTAACTTGAGATGCTGTCTTCCTGGGCTTGAAGTCCTAAAAATTCACACCAAAAAAAGCATAATTCTCAACTTCTAGACTGCGACCATTTTTGAAGTTGACAGTTTTGGTGAGGCCAAAGGGATCTAGAGCACATTGCTCTGAACTCTACAAGCTTCCAAAGCCTTGGTACCAGCGAGGCCTTTTGTGCCCATCCACCTCCTCAGGGAGTCTGGATGGATATGAGTGAGACTCTCCTGGTTCTTGTATCTCCTGTATTGGTTGATACCTCTGAGTTTTATTTCCTGGGAGAAAAGGTTATTCTTTAAACTTTGTTTCAGGCTGTACCTGGGTTGCTCAGTATAGATACTGGGTGGGACATCCTCAGCACAGAGGACACTGGGAAGATTCAGTTTGGATACTGAGTGGTTAGCCCCAGCTTCAGAAAATTGTAATAAAGGTTTACTGATCATGGCCCTGTCAACTACAACAAGACCTATTTTCCCTACAGCTAGTCCCTCTGATCAGGAAGCTTGCATGACTCTTATCTTCCTCCATCAGAGAGCAGACAGAATGAAAGCCACAGTCACAGGAAAGGAACCAAAAGATCATGGATCGCAGCCTTCCATAGCTCAGTGACTCTATGAGCCATGCCTGCAGTGCCACGCAAGACCGACAGGTCATGGTGGAGAGTTCTGACAAAACGTGGCCCATTGGAAATTGGAATGGAAAATCATTTCAACATTCTTTCCTTGAGAACCCCATGAGCAGTATGACAAGGCAAAATGATATGGCACTGAAAGATGAATCCCCCAGGTTGCCAGGTGTTTAACATGCTACTGAAGAAAAGTGGAGAAATAGCTCCAAAAGGAATGAAGAGGCTGAGCCAGACCAAAAATGACATCCATTTATGGATGTGGCTAGTGATGGAAGTAAAGACGGATGCTGTAAAGAACAATATTTATTTGCATTATAGGTGTCCCATAAGGAGAAAAGGGAGAGAAAGGACCTGAGAAAATATTTGAAGAGATAGTAGCTGAAAATTTCCTGAACATGAGAAAGGACATAGTCAGCAAAGTCCAGGAAGCACAGAGAGTCCCAGGAAGAATAAATCCAAGAAGAAACACCCCAAGACACAGACTATTCAAACTGACAAAAATTAAAGACAGAGACAAAATATTAAAAGCAACAAGGAAAAAAAACAATCAATAACATACAAGGGAACACCCATCAGGCTATCACCAGTTTTCTCAACAGAAACTATGAGCTAGAAGGAAATGGCATGATATATTTAAAATAATGAAAGGGAAGAACCTACAACCAAGACTACTCTACCCAGCAAGACTCTCCTTCATATTTGATGGAGAAATCAAAAGCTTTCCAGACAATCAAAAGTAAAGAGAATTCAGTACCACCAAACTGGCTTTACACAAAGGCTAAAGGAATTTCTCTAGGCAGGAAATAAGAGAAGAAAAACACCTATAGAAAATAAATCCAAAACAATTACTTAAATGGTAATAAAGCGAAGTCCCTCAAAAAAAAAAAGAATAATATTTCATAGGAACCCGTAATGTTAGATTCATGAATCAAGGTAAATTGGAAGTGGTCAAACAGAAGATGGCAAGAGCAAACATTGACATCTTAAAAATCAGTGAACTCCGATGAAAGAAATCAAAGATGACACAAATAGATGGAAAAATATACCATATTCATAGATCGGAAGAATCAATATAGTAAAAATGAGTATACTACCCAAAGCAATCTATGGATTCAATGCAATCCCTATCAAGCTCCCAACAGTATTTTTCAGAGAACTAGATCAAATAATTTCACAATTTGTATGGAAATAAAAAAAAAACCCTCAAATAGCCAAAGCAATCTTGAGAAAGAAGAATGGAACTGGAGGAATCAACCTGTCTGACATCAGACTACACTACAAAGCTACAGCCATCAAGACAGTATGGTACTGGCACAAAGACAGAAACATAGATCAATGGAACAGAATAGAAAGCCCAGAGATGAATCCACGCACCTATGGACACCTTATCTTTGACAAAGGAGGCAAGAATATACAATGGAGAAAAGACAACCTCTTTAACAAGTGGTGCTGGGAAAACTGGACTTGTAAAAGAATGAAACTGGAACACTTTCTAACACCATACACAAAAATAAACTCAAAATGGATTAAAAATCTAAATGTAAGACCAGAAACTATAAAACTCCTAGACAAAAACATAGGCAAAACACTCTCTGACATAAATCACAGCAGGATCCTCTATGACCCACCACCCAGAGTAATGGAAATAAAATCAAAAATAAACAAATGGGGCCTAATTAAACTTAAAAGCTTTTGCTCAGTGAAGGAAACTATAAGCAAGGTGAAAAGACAGCCTTCAGAATGGGAGGAAATAATATCAAACAAAGCAACTGACAAAGAGTTAATCTCAAAAATGTACAAGCAGCTCCTGCAGCTCAATTTCAGAAAAATAAATGACCCAATCAAAAAAATGGGCCAAAGAACTACACAGACATTTCTCCAAAGGAGACATTCAGATGGCTAACACAGACACAAAAAGATGCTCAACATCACTCATCTTCAGAGAAATGCAAATCAAAACCACAATGAGGTACCACTTTACACCAGTCAGAATGGCTGCCATCCAAAAATCTACAAGCAATAAATGCTGGAGAGGATGTGGAGAAAAGGGAACCCTCTTACACTGTTGGTGGGAATGCAAACTAGTACAGCCACTATGGAAAACAGTGTGGAGGTTCTTTAAAAAGCTGCAAATAGTTCTGCCATATGACCCAGCAATCCCACTGCTGGGCATATACACCGAGGAAACCAGAATTGAAAGAGACACGTGTACGCCAATGTTCATCGCTGCATTGTTTACAATAGCCAGGACATGGAAGCAACCTAGATGCCCATCAACTGACGAATGGATAAGAAAGCAGTGGTACATATACACAATGGAATATTACTCAGCATTAAAAAAAATTCATTTGAAGCAATTCTACTCAGATGGACGAAACTGGAGCCCATTATCCAGAGTGAAGTAAGCCAGAAGCAAAAACAACAATACAGTATATTAACGCATATATATGGAATTTAGAAAGACGGTAACAAGAACCCAACATGCGAGACAGCAAAAGGAATGCAGATGTATAGAATAGACTCGTGGACTTTGGGGATGAGGGTAAGGGTGGGATGATATGGGAGAAGAACACTGAAACAAGTTAATTATCATATGTCTAATCAATCGCCAGCCCAGGATTGATGCTCGGGGCTGGTGCAGCGAGATTTCCCGGGGGGGAGGGAGGAGGGAGGGGGGTTCTGGAGGGGAAGCATATGTAAACCCATGGTGATATCATGACATTGTATGGCAAAAACAATTAAAAAAAAACTGGAAATAGAACTACCATACGACCCAGCAATCCCACTGCTGGGCATACACACCAAGGAAACCAGAATTGAAAAAGACACGTGTACCCCAATGTTCATCGCTGCATTGTTTACAATAGCCAGGACATGGAAGCAACCTAGATGTCCATCAATAGACAAATGGATAAGAAAGCTGTGGTACATATACACAATGGAACATTATTTAGCTATTAAAAAGAATGTATCTGAATCTGTTCTAATGAGGTGGCTGAAACTGGAGCCTATTATACAGAGTGAAGTAAGTCAGAAAGAAAAAGAGCAATATAGTATATTAACGCATACATGTGGAATTTAGAAAGATGGTAATGATGACCCTATATGCAAGACAGCAAAAGAGACACGGGTGTAAAGAACAGACTTTTTGACACTGTAGGAGAAGGCGAGGGTGGGGTGATTTGAGAGAATAGCATTGAAACATGTATATTGTCATATGTGAAATAGATCGCCAGTCCAGGTTCGATGCGTGAGACAGGGTGCTCAGGGCTGGTGCATCGGAATGACCCAGAGGGATGAGATGGGGAGGGAGGTGGGAGGAGGATTCAGGATGGGAAACACATGTACACCCATGGCTGATTTATGTGAATGTATGGCAAAAACCACCACAATACTGTAAAGTAATTAGTCTCCAATTAAAATAAGTAAATTAAAAAAATCAGTGAACTAAAAAGGATAGAAATGGGTGAATTTAACTCAGATGACCATTATATCTACTACCATGGGCAAGAACCTCTCAGAAGAAATGGAATAGCCCTGATAGTCAACAAAAGAGTCCAAAATGCAGTACCTGGATGCAATCTCAAAAATGACAGAATGACCTTGGTTCGTTTCCAAGGCAAACCATTCAGTGTCACAGTAATCCAAGTCTATACCTCAACCAATAAAGCCAAAGAAGATGAAGTTGAATGGTTCTATGAAGACTTATAAGAGCTTCTGGAACTAACACCAAAAATGATATCCTTTTCATTTTGGGCATACACACCGAGGAAACCAGAATTTAAAAGACACGTGTACTCTAATGTTCATCGCAGCACTGTTTATAATAGCCAGGATATGGAAGCAACCTAGATGTCCATCAATAGACAAATGGATAAGAAAGCTGTGGTACATATACACAATGGAACGTTATTCAGCTATTAAGAAGAATGCATCTGAATCTGTTCTAATGAGGTGGATGAAACTGGTGGAATGTAAAAATAGGAAGTCAAGAGATACTGGAGTAACAGGCAAGTTTGGCCTTGGAGTAAAAAATGAAGCAGGACAAATGCTAACAGAGTTTTTTCAAGAGAGCACACTGGCCATAGAAAATACTTTCTTCCAACAGCACAAGAGATAATTCTACACATGGACATCACCAGATGGTTAATACTGAAATCAGAGTGATTATATTCTTTGCAACCAAAGATGGAAAAGTTCTATAGGATCAGCAGAAAGAAGACCTGAAACTGTCAGTAGCTCAGATCATGAGCTACTTATTGCAAAACTCAGACTTAAACTGAAGAACATAGGGAAAACCACTAGACCATTCAGGTATGATCTAAATCAAAACGCTTATGATTATTCAGTGGAAGTGACAAACAGATTCAAGGAATTAGATCTGATAGCCAGGGTGCCTGAAAAGCTATGGGTGGGGGTTTGTAACATTGTACAGGAGGCAGTGACAAAAACCATCCCCAAGAAAAAGAAATGCAACAAGACAAAATGGTTGTCTGTGGAGGCCTTACAAGTAGCTGAGGGGAAAAAAGAGAAGCAAAAGGCAAAGAAGAAAAGGAAAGATATACCCATTGGAATGCAGAGTTACAAAAGTAGCAAGGAGAAATACAAAAGCCTCCTTAAGTGAACAATGCAAAGAAACAGAGGAAAACAATAGAATGGGAAAGACTAGAGATCTCTTCAAGAAAATTAGAGATACCAATAAAATATTTCATGCAAGATGAACACAATAAAGGATAGAAACAGCATGAACTTAATGGAAGCAGAGATATTAAGAAGAAGTGTCAAGAATACATAAACGTATTGTACATAAAAGGTCTTAATGAGGTAGAAAACTGTACAAAACGGTTATAACCACGAGGATGTGATCACTCACCCAGAGCAAGACATCCTGGAGTGTGAATTCAAGTGGACCTTAGTAAGCATTACTATGAATAAAGATTGTGGATGTGATGGGATTCCAACTGAGCTATTTCCAATCCCAAAAGATGATGCTGTGAAAGTGCTGCACTCAGTATGCCAGCAAATTTGGAAAACATAGTAGTGGCCACAGGACTGAAAAATGTCAGTTTTCATTACAACCCTAAAGAAAGGCAACGTCAAAGGAAGTTCAAACTACTGCATGATTGTGCTCATTTCAATGCTAGCAAGGCAATGCTCAAAATCCTTTATGCTAGGCTTCAACAGTAAGTGAACAGAGAACACAGATGACCAAATCTAGATGTACGAGCTGGGTTTAGGAAAGGCAGATGAACCAGAGATTGAATTTTCAGCTTTCATTGGGTCACAGAAAAAGCAAATCTTATGAGAGCATCTGAGCTCCAAAGAAGGGACTCTCTCCTGACTGGCAATGGTTTCTCAGGAGACTGAGAAATTTGCAGGAATGGTGGAGGCAAGACCTCATGCCTCGCAGCTTATTGGTATCGGGAAGCTCACTCACACAATTAACAATCTGTTCAACTGGGGATGTACCTAAGAATTGGCCATTCCATGATCTGAGCACCCGTGGAAGTCTTAAACTCCACTGGGATGCCTGAGACACATAGGAGGGGCTGAAATAACTCCAAGGCAAAACCAAGGAGTAAGCCCTCAAGCAGCACACACAGGCTCACCACAGGATCGTCATCAGTAATTCTATCTCAACAAACTGACTTCAAAATGGGACACAGAAGTTTAAGAATACAGCAAAAAGGAACAACAAATTGCTAATTACCCAGCTGGGTAAATGAATGTGCAAAACTTACAAGTGTTAACTTGATCAGAAATTGGAGGAAATCTTGCCCTGGAAATTGAGGGGGCTCTTTGATTGCATATGCAATTATAAAAGCCAGCTTGGTAAAAGCTTTAACAAACTTTTTATATTTATATTTAAGCCATTTATATTTCTCTCTGTCTTTGACATGCAAATATTCTACCTGATCTTCCTATGCCATTCTGTGTGTGTGTGTGTGTGTGTGTGTGTGTGTGTGTTTTGTTTGTTCCAGTGTTTGAGAACTTGGCTTTGAGAGTAAAATACTCTGAATTTAGGATACATCCTCCTCCACTCTCTTTTAAAGAGGTTTGTGTGTTTGCATCTGTCTTAATGGTTTGAATCTCAGTTGAGATATATTTTATTGGTGGACGAATGATGGATTCTTTTAAAATTTGGAGAAACTAACAAATTGGTAAATCTAGAGCTCTGGCATTGTAAACAGCTGTTTTACTGGTACTTATAAAACAAAAGTCAAATTAAAGGTGAGAAAATTATAATAATCAACTTAAAAACTTTCATAGTTTTTAAATAAGCAAGGAAAAGCTGTTTGGGGACCCTTATTGGTCCCCAACATTAAAAGCCAAACAAGTCTGTTCTATTTATCCTAGTTTTAAAAATATATTTAAAGGGCTACAAAAAATTTACGCTTAGAAACCTGACAAATAATTCTTTGCGACAGTTAGGCTAAAGGGCCTGAGCACCTCAGCTCAATTCCACTCTGGAAATTTCAGAGCTTTTTATATGAAAGTAGGTAAAATGGACAAGGAACAAAAGAAAAAAAAGCCTTCTAAAACTCCCTAAGACCAAAGCTTGTTGATCTGATCCTGACGAAAACTGAAGTTAAAAGCGTGAAAGTTAATGGAATTTATATAAAAGCAAATAAAACTGGTATATTTAAATGGACTTTATATATGATGGTTATAGCTCTTGTTTAATTATATTGTGGGAATGACAAGGCATATAGATTGCCACTAAGGAAATATTATCTGAACATACTAGCCAGTAGAGTTAGCTGAGCCATACAAAATAGGTAAAAGTTGGGAACTAATATGCAAGGGCTAATAAAATAAAAATAGTGATTTTGCTTTGGTTTAATTTGTAAACTCAGAAAGGTCTTTGCTAAGTGCCTATACAAATCTTTGAAGGCATGATAAATTAAACTCTAAAACTCTAGTACATACAATTTGTAAAACAAATTTCAGTTTATAGTATCTCTAGGTGACAGAACTGTTCTTTGGGAAACTAAAAGCAATTGTCTTTGTCTTGGAAATGTCTAAAAACTAAAAATGTAAATACAGGCCACAAGGAGTTGAATTAGCTCAAGCAGGCAAAATCTAAAACCAAGGGGAATAAAATGGCAGTTTTAAAATTCAAACTGCTGGAAATGCTCCCTTAGCCAAACTTACAGATAGTAAGCCTTAGTCATCTGAGCAAGCAACCTTAATGTATTCTGTTTGTAAATAAGTAAGTTTATATTGTAATACATGGTTCACATGTATGTTTTTTTTCAGTAAAGCCATGAGGTCTCTTGTTTGCCTGTTTATGTCTGTGTATACATTTTACACAGGCTTCCAAGGTGGCACTAGTGGTTAAAAAAAAAACCCTGCCAATGCAGGAGATGTAAGAGATGCGCGTTATATCCCTGGGTTGGGAAGATGCCCTGGTGGAGGGAAAGGCTACCCACTCCAGTATTCTTGCTTGGAGATTCCATGGACGGAAGAGCCTGGCGGACTACAGTCCATGGGGCTGCAAAGATTCGGACACACTGAGCGACTTTCACTTTCAGTTCACACATTATACATACGTATAATGATATAAAGAGATATCACTATTTTCAAACATTATAAAAATTATTTTTTATAATACTTATAAAAACTAAGTTTATAAACAGCTCTACTTAATTTTAATAAAATGTACTTAACATTTAAAAGAAACTGCCAAAGATTGGTTTCAGGTTCACGTGAACTGGGAAATAGTCAATATTCAGTTGGTACCTGACATAAATGTTAAAGTTTGTTGGTCTTTAAGATGTGTTGTTAAGATTATTGTATGTAGGCTTAATAAATAAGAACTTACTAGATATGATGAAACTTTAAGGTAAATGCAAATGAGATAAGAATTTTGGGATAAACTCCTTAAAATAATTATATTTTAGAAATGTCTACTTAAGATAATCTTCCTAGGTATTTGGGAAAATTCTAAAATTGTTTTAATTTAAGTGATGAAAGTGTATTAAATAGCTAAAAAGATACTGATATCAATTACTAAATCAAGAAACTAGAGGTATCTAGGACTATTAGTGAAAATGTTTGGAATCACCTGAGATGTTCTCTATAAGAAAACAAATGTTTTTAGAAATTATCACTGGTGCTTATTCTCACCAGTTTGTAGAACGCCAATGTAAAAAGAGTTCATAACTGCTTACTTCTTGCTATTCAGTCGCTCAGTCGTGTCCAACTCTTCATGACCCCAAAGACTGCAGTAGCCAGCCTTCCCTGTCCTTCATCTCCCAGAGCTTGCTCAAACCCACGTCCATCGAGTCGGTGACGCCATCCAACCATCTCATCCTCTGTCGTCCCCTTCTCTTCCTGCCTTCAGTCTTTCCCACCTTACATTTTTAACTTTACTAAAATTAAGGTCTTAAGAGTTGAGGATTCTAATTTAAACATGTAGTTAAAGTTATTAATACAGTAACATTTCAATATACAATAAGAAGTAAAATTTGTGCTTTCAATAAAGAAGGTATGAGGGATGAAATTATATTTTTATTGAGGAAAAAGAAAGAATCAGAGGGAAAATAAAAATAAAGAATGGTTAATCTTATCTGGATGGAAATGAGAGACAGGTAGGATACAGAAAGTGATGAGAGATTGTGGAAAAGAAATCCTGAGGAGGAAAAAGTTTTATATAGTCAAGATCAACTAAATTTAAAGTTAAGTAAATAGGTATTATTGATTGAACTAGTGCATGATTGGAATTTGGTTAAATAAGTATTGTTTCAGTGACCTATGATTTTGTTTTGTTTTAAAATTTTGATATTTCAAATAAACTTTCCAAATGTTAAGCTCTAACTAAGCTCTTCAGCTTCCTGCTGACTCTGGGATGCTTCAAAGAAATATCTGTGAGATATCTCAGGAATGTTAAATTAAGTTTCTGTGACATTTTAATTCACAAACATTGTCAAATGATGAGAGGTAAACTTCAGGTTCTAATATATGGATAAATGTCATTAAAATAGATATCCCCAAATTTTATATGGAATCCCTAACATTTGTGCATGTGTGCTAAGTTGCTTCAGTTGTGTCTGACTCTTTGAAACCACATGGACTGTAGCCCACCAGGCTCTTCTGTCAATGGAATTCTGCAGGCAAAAATACTGAATTGGGTTGCCATGCCCTTCTCCAGGGGATCTTCCAACCCAAGGGTCAAATCTGTGTCCCTTTCATCTCCTACACTGGCAGGCAGGTTCTTTACCACTAGCACCACCTGGGAAGCTATGTCCTGATATAGTGTTGTCAGTCATAATTCTAGTGATTATACTAAAATATATATGTTGCAGAAATATCCACGTTTCCTAATTGCATTGTACTCAAATCTTTATCCATGGTATTTAAAGTTTTATCCTTTATAGACGATCATAATATTATACTGCTTTTACAAAATGAAGATTTCCAAGAAGATTCAGAAAAAAAAGGAACTTTTAGACAAATGTGTTTCTGATAGCTTTTAGGTAATGAACTGAGTAGCAAATGACAATGTATAATGAAAAATCTGATTACTTTATGCAGGTCAATAGGAATCAATTATATGGGACTGAATGAATTGTTAAATATGATTTATTACCTTGACTTTGAAAAATTTTAATATACTAGCTTAAATCTGCTTCCTAGTTAACCTTTTATCCTGTTATGCTGTGACTTAAAACAAATTGATAAAGTATGCCTCTGTAAACAAAGATATAACATTCATTTTTTTCTCTCCACTTGACCCTGCCAAAATTTGGCTTCTACAGCAGTCTCACCTATGGACTTGATGGTTTACTGCAACTGAATTACAACTAGTTATACTAATCATTGTTTTAAATTGTTCTTTGTTTCCAAAATTGTTTATGCTGTGTGTCTGCTACACCATGATTCTGTCAATGTTACTAGATACATTACTTATATCTTGTTTATTTTTAACATTGCTGTCTCCTACAGTGTAATCAGGCCTCCAACAAATGTAATGATGACTAGGTGACTTGAAACAATTGATCAAAAATATAGTTCTGTATGCCATCAATAATTGTAATAGTGTGATTCTAGGTATGAAAAGAAGCGACAAGGGAAAAATCTCCTGGATCCTAATAGGTAAAAAGATAGAGGATCCAGATAATCTTTTATTACCTATCAATGGTAATCTGGAAATTTACACCTGGAGTGACATATCAACAAGAACTTCTGCCTGATCTGGGATGTGCCTCCCAGAGTTGTGGGACAAAATATAGTCATGAAAAGTCTTCCAAATACTGGTTGAATTTCTGACCATGGGGAGGGACTGTGAAATGGAGTATTTTCTGCCATATCAATAAACAAGGATGTCACAGACATCCACAGTTCCAGTCCTTCAAAGGTGCATTTCTGAGCCCAGGACAAACAATGTCTGCTATCCGACAGCCCCTGAGCTGCCACCACAAGCTGCCATCACTCCCTACAGTGAACAAGGAACTAAGGAAGTGAATAATCACATCACAGAATGCTGGCCCCAGATAGCTGAGATGTGTGTGAAAGGAATGATTACAGTAAGCCCAGACTCTTGCATCTTCCCATGTATAAAAAAGTGCTAAATTCCTTAAGGTATCTGGTTTTCCTTAATTAACAATAATCTTCTGATGTTTGCCCCTTGCTGCAAACTTCTATATAACCTGACTCTTCCCCCTGGCTCTTCAGGATAATTCTCTCAAAGTCACCTGAGATGCTGTCTCCTGAGCTTCAGGCCCTGAAAATTTCCACCAAATAAAACACAACTCTAAACTTCTAGGTTGTGACTATTTTTTTTATGTCAACAATACCCCCTCCTGACTCCTCAGCTCTCCCAAAAGTCCTCCCTTCTTCCCAGGGACCAAGTCTAGTCTCAACTCTCTCATCAGGCCTTATCCTTGCACCTTCTGCCAACACCCAGCTGCCCCATTCTCTTCTCGCCTCCTACTTCTCTGGGGCTGAGGAAGAAGCCACATGAGAAGAAAAACAGCGACACACATGGATGAAACTGTCTCCAGGCCTCTGGTCTCTCCAGCAGCTGTATCGCTCTACAAGGTCCTCATATGGGAATGACAGCAGAGGCAAGGAGACTTCTTCCTTTAACCAAAGCCTTGAGCCTCTGTGGTGAGTATGTCCAGAAAGGCAGATAATAGATTCTTGCAGCTGCTGCCAGGGCAGCAAAACGGGTCCTGTTTGCCATGATTGATTCCAGTGAAGGGGCCTCACTTAGACCCTTCAACGTGTGCATGCAGCTGATAGCCAAGAATCAACTCAGTTCTCAGCCGAGCCTCTGGTCCTCAAGGTTAACAAGCTAAAATACAAAACCAACCTTCACCCTTTTCCTCCAGGGTTTGACTTGATAAGAAGTGGCTGTTCCCCAGGAGAGGAAGGACTCTGAAACAAAAATATCTTTGCTCTGCTGTGGCTGTTTGATGCAGAACACACCTTCCTGGTACTCCTCATGCCTCTCTGGCTTCTTTCCACACCTCTACTTCTCCTTTACTGTAAGAGCCATGGTTCCCCAAGGCAGCTTCTGTGCCCTTTCTGATTCTAAACACGTCCCTGAGTCATCTCTGTCTCCTCGGCTTCAAGCACTGCCTGTGAAGTAGCCACCACTTTCTTTGCTCAAAGTCAGGTTCCAGACAAACTAGGGACCTCTCCCTGCCCTCTCATACTCCCTATTCACAAATGATACCACCATCACCCAAATTGTGAGGGCAAAAATGCTGAGTTTTTCTGGACTTCCTCTCTCAGTTGGCTCCAGAGACTACCTCTGGAGTCCTCCAGGTAAACTCTCTCCTCCACCCTACTGCCACTGATCCAGCTGTACCTTCTCAGGACTGCCATAGATTATTTCCGAGGCTTTCAAACTACTGCTCAGTCCTACACTCCTTACTCTGCTGCCTAACAGATCTTTCTAAACCATAAATTAGACAGTTTATCACATCATCCCCTTCAGTCAAAAAATCTAGGAAGTACCCTTTATGTAGGCTGAATAAGGAGCCCCATGATATCCACATTCTAATCTCCAGGATCTGGGAATATTACCTTTTATGGCAAAAGTGACTCTGAAGATGTGATCAGTTCAGGATATTGAAATGAGGAGATTAATCTGGGATTATCCAGGTGGGCTCCATGTAATCACCAGGGTCCATACCAGAGAAATAAAGAGAGAATCAGAGTCATAGAAGAAAATCAGGTGATGCTGGGAGCAGAGAATCAAGTGATGCCTTTGAAGATTGACAGGCTATAAGCCAAGGATTATAAGCGGCCACTAGAAGCTGAAAAAGGCAAAGAAATAGATTCACCCCTCAGAGTCCCCAGGAGGAAGCAGTCTGGAGGAGAGCTTGACTTTAGCCCACTGAGTCTGACTTAGGACTTTTGTCCTCCAGGCTTGTGAGAGAATAAATTAAGCTACTACATTTATGGTAGTTTATCACAGCCGCCATGGTAACTAAGTGAGGCCGCTCAGTCGTGTCCGACCCTTTGTGACTCCATGGACTGTTGGCTACCAGGCTCCTCAGGAGACAGTCCATGGAGCTTTTCGGGCAAGAGTACTGGAGTGGGTTGCCGTTTCCTTTTTCAGGGGATCTTCCCGACCCAGGGATTGAACCCCGGTCTCCCGCATTTCAGTCAGACGCGCTACCATCTGAGCCACAGGGAAGCCCCTTGGTAACTAATACACTCGCAATAAAATTTTCAACAGAATCCAAGTGCTCTAGCA
This sequence comes from Antilocapra americana, assembly GCA_007570785.1. Classification (NCBI taxonomy): domain Eukaryota; kingdom Metazoa; phylum Chordata; class Mammalia; order Artiodactyla; family Antilocapridae; genus Antilocapra; species Antilocapra americana. The sequence goes on along the minus strand of ML661353.1, from coordinate 1,284,851 downwards.
TGATCCACAGCTCTACTGTCTGATCGGATCTCTGCCTCTCTTGCCATCCCTTCGCTGTACTGCTGCACATAGTGCTCCAGCTGTATAAACTCCTCTGCTTTTGTTTCCTGAAGATACCACACTCCTTCACACATTTGTGCCACCGCTGGTCCTTTTATTCAGAATACCTTTCTCTACCTTACACCTAGCTTAGAGACAGCAAGATCTTAGCTCCCCTGAGAAAACTCCCCCCTCTCCCTTATCTGCCACCAAGGCTATCCCCCAAATCTGGGCGAGGGGACCCTCTGCTATGTTTCCACGTTACTCTGGCTTATTTCTACCGTGGCCTTGTAAGAAATTCCCCAGTTAAGAAAAAGACTTCAGGGAGGTTCCATTTCTAAGTAACATGAAATGATTCCATTTCTAAGTAAGCAAGCACACTCCAACCTGCCTCTCCACAGCTGTGATGGAATGCATGGAATAGCTATTTGAGGACTCTTTAAACAGTAGCAGTTTGATAGGCGAGAAAGTCAGACTCTGAAATACCACTGAGCTGAGTTTCTCATTTTATGTAAACTAGCATCCTACACCCAACCTGGAAGTGGGCACCAGGACACAAATAGAGAAATCTCTAGGGTAAGAATTTTAGAACAGGCTTGAGGAAGAGGAAAGGAACTTGTAAAATTCAGAAGGAGGGGGTGAAAGTCTCCTGTTAATTTACTGTTCTTTTTTCCATTCTCTTATGCTCCAAGGGAAGTTACCACTGAAATCAGACAATATTTTGAACTGAATGAAAAGTAAAATACAACACATAGTTATGAAAGAGACCATCACTACTAGTTCCATGGACATTAAAGGGATGATAAAGGAATATTATGAACTCATACTCAGATATTTGAAATCTCAAGTGAAATAAAAATGCAACTGTAACAGTCTCTTGTCTAAACAATTACCTTTACTGACATTCCCTGTTTATTTATGCAGATTTGAATTACTCTCTGGTGTCATCTGCTCTTAGCCTGAAGAATTTATTTTATTATAGCATTTCTGGTAAGGAAGATTGTGTGTGTGTGTGCTCAGTCACTTGATGGTGTCTGACTGTTTGTGACCCTATGGATTGTAGCCCACCAGGCTCCTCTGTCCATGAGATTTTCCACGCAAGGATTCTGGATTGGGTCACCATTTCCTCCTCCAGGGGATCTTCCTGACCCAGAGATTGAACCCAAGTCTCCTGCCTCTCCTAGATCATCCATTGACAGGCTCATTACCACTGAGCCACCTAGGAAGGCAGACTGTCTAGCAACAAATTCTTTCCATTTTTGTGTATCTGAGAATGACTTTATTTTGTCTTTTTCACCTCTTCTGGTACTCCCATGCACAGACTGTGCACTTAATTGTGGCCAACATTTCTCTAAGGCTCTGTTCATTTTACTTCATTTTTTCCCTCCCTTCTTCAGATTGCATTATCTCAGTCTGTCTTCAAGTTCATTCATTCTTCTGCTAGCTCAGATCTGTTGAGCCCCTCTCGTAGGTATTTGAGAAGTTAATTCTTTTTTCCTTTTTTAATTTTTAAATTAATTAACTGATTTTTGATTGTGCTGGGCCTTCCTTGCTGTGGATAAGCTTTCTGTAGTTGCAGCAGGGGGGACTACTCGTTGTTGAGGACCACAGGCTCCTCATTGCAGTGCCTTACCTTGTTGCAGAGCATGGACTCTAGAGTGTATGGGCTCAGTAGTTGTGGGAGAATCTTCCTGGATCAGGGACTGGACTCATGTCCCCTGCATCGGCAGGAGGATTCTTATACACTGAACCATTAGAGAAATCCCTCTTTGTTATTTTTTTGCTTGGGTTTTAATCTGTTGTTCTTTTTCCTTTTTTTTTTTTTTTTTTTTGCCTGCACTGTGCCACTTATGGGATCTTAGTTCCCTGACCATGGATTGAATCCCAGGTTCTCAGCAGTGAAAGTGCAGGGTCCTAACCACTGAATTGTCAGGGAATGTCCCCTCTAGTAAATTTTTCATTTTGGTTATTGTACTTCTCAACTCCAGAATTCCCATTGGTTAGTATTTATATTCTATACCTCCGTTGACATTTTCTATTTGGTGATACACTGTTATCACACCTTCCTTAAATTCTTTATGCATGATTTCCTTTAGTGCTTTGAACATCGTTACAACAGCTGCTTTGAAGTCTTCGTTGGTTGAGACCACCATCTACACCCCTTCAAGGTGATGCTATTGCTTGTTTTTTTCCTTCATGTATGGGTCACATTTTCCTATTTTCGTGTCTTTTATTTTTATTTTTTGCTACTGATCTTGTTGAAAATTGGACTTCTCAAATAATATATTGTAGCAACTCTGGATATCAATACTCCTCCTCTGGACTATTGATGCTGTTGTTTGGTCAATTTTTTTTCCTCTTGTTTACTAACTTGACTGAACAAACCTGCAAAATCCACTCCGGCACAGTGTACAGTCTCTGATATCCTTTTCAGGACTTTTTTCTCTCTCTTTTTTTCTTTTAACTAGGTTACCTAGGGGTTATCCTTTGAACTCCCTGAGCCACTTATTGGCCAAAGGTTGTGCTTAAGTTTCCATGATTTGTTAGATTTTTACCTGTAAAAAATTAATAAACAGAAATTTCAATTAAATAGGGTCTGGAGACCAGAAGAGAGTGGTCTCACACCCTGTGATGACTGCAGAGCTCCAGGAGAAGGCTCCTCTTCTATCCTGATAAATAACTCAACCAATGAAAAGCCATGAGCTCTTTATTAACCATCACCCTCCCAGCTTCCTTTCGCCCTCTTTAAAATCCTCTGTTTTGCTTGCCATGCAGGGACTTGCACATGGCTCACCATGTTTGCAGACCCTAAGCTGCAACTCTCTGCAAATGAAATCATCTTTGTTGGAGAAATGTCTGGCTGTTTCTTTGCTTTAGGTCAGCAACAATTTACCATTAGATGTATGTGGCTTAGAAGCTACCATCACAGTTCAGGGAGTTTAGAGTTTTGTCTTACTTTTTCCTCTCTGATCACCCTGAGAGGGTGCAGCCTTGTGAATGCACACAGTCCTCCAGAATTCCAGAGGTGTGTGCAGTTTTATTTTAAAGCACAGCTTCCTGGGAGTGGTACCTGGGCAAGAATAGGTCACTGTCCAGTGTTTGGTCAGAGGCTCCGCTAGGTCCCTTGTGCTGTTGAGGCTTCTGCCCTGTGTTGACAGGTCTGTGTGTGACTTGGAGAATGCCCCCGCATCTGCCCACATCCTGCTATGGTTCCTGCTGTGTGGCTGGACTCGCAGGACTTCCTGTGATCCCAGGAGGACCCTTCTTAGCTGTCTCTTTATTAAATTTTCCTCCTTCTTCCATTTGCTTGTTTCTTGAAGTCACCAATAAAGAGTTGACTTAGCAGACTTGCATCACTCAAACCAAAGAAAGGACACTCCAAAGGAAGGAGAGTTTCCCAAGAGATAGCCTCTGAGTTCTTCCAGTATCCTGCTGGGTAAGTGTTTTTGCATGCCTGAAGCCTGTGGCCAGGCTGTATCCATTTTACCTCTAGGAGACTACAGCCTGAGTAGCTAAGGTTAGTCATACGGCCACTCCATGCTTCAAGGACACCAATAGAAACACTGGACATAAGGCTTGGATGAATTACCCCAGTTGACAACCTTTATACATGTTTTCATACATCTTTGCTGGGAGAATTAAACACTGTGTGTGTGATTCCCCTGGAGAGGATACTTGGATTCTTCCCTATGCACCCTTTCCCTTTTCTCCAGGCAAGAATACTGGGGTGGGTATCCATTCCCTTCTCCAGGGGATCTTCCTGACCCAGGGATTGAACTCAGGTCTCCTGCATTGCAGGCAGATCCTTTACCATCTGAGCTACCAGGGAAGCCCTAACTAACATTTTCTCTGTAATAAACCATAAAAATGAGTACAACAGTTTTTCTGAGTGCCATGAATTCTTTTAGTGAATTATCAAGCCTGAAGGTGATCTTGGGGATTCCCAGCTCATGAAGCTACCAGGACAGAGTTCCTGTAACATGGGGTTAGAGGCAAAGAATATCAGCAGTTTACCCCTGCTGGGGTAAAACCATAGCACCAGGCTGTGAGCTGGGGTGAGGGGAGTTGGAGCCCTGTCTTCTCGGCTGTACTTGCCTGGGATAGGGCTTCCCCAGGGTGCACCCCACACCATCTCCTAGGAAGAGGCAGAATGTAATGCCCTGGGTTTATGGAACCTCCCTCTGTGGAATGAATGTACATTTTTTGGCCATCACCTCCCAGCAAAGGATCCCAGGGCAGGGATTTCAGCCTTTTCCATTAGATTCCCAAGCACCTGAAACAGGGCTTGGCCTGTAGTTTTAGCACTTTAATGTACAGTACAGTACAGTTTAATGTACAGTATCACATGCACAGATCTTTATTTCAAATATGAAATTGCCTAACAGTATATTGTGAACATTTTTTCATGTCATTAAATATTAGTCTTAAAAAAAAAGAAGAAGAAACTTTTTATTCCAAAATGAATGGACTGTAAATTTTAGGGCAGTATAAAATTGGTGCCATTTAGGGGCACAGATGATACACCATCTTTTCACCAAAAAAAACATGCTTTTCATTATTTTGTTATTTAGTTACTAAGTCATGTCCCCATAACTTTGGTGACCCCATGGACTTGTAGTCCACCACATTCCTCCGTCCAGGGGATTTTCCAGGCAAGAATACTGGAGTGGGTTGCCATTTCCTTCTTCAAGGGATCTTCCCAACTCAGGGATCAAATCTGTGTCTCCTGCATTGGCGAGCAGATTCTTTACCCCTGAGCCGCCAGGGAAGCCTCCTTTTCATTATTTATCCCTCATGAAACCATTTTCTTAAAAAGATTTCTGTCAAACTGCATTTACTAGGTAATAACACTTCTTAAAAAAAACACATATAACTGACACCAAGGTCATATTGACTTGATAAAATTCCAAGTGATATTTATTTTCCTCTACAGCATTTTTTCCCACATCTACAAGAGATAAGAAATAGAGAAACTCACAAAATTGAGGGAGACAATTCAAATTATTGATTCAAGTTCCTAAATCATGAGTAAACAAGAATTCCTCCCATGGTCAAAGGTAACTGAAAAGGCCATAGCAAGAATGTTTGGAAATAAAGAAATAAAATATAAGTAACTCTTTATAAAAATTAATTCACTCACTGTGACAAGTATACCAGACATGTAAAATGTCACCAACAGGGCAGACTGGCTGTAGGGCACACATGGACTCTACATTGCTGCAATTTTTCTATAATCCTAATTGTTGTTTAGTCACTAAGTCACATCGGGCTCTTTGCGACTCCATGGACTGTAGCCCTCCAGGCTCCTCTTTTCCCAGGCAAGAATACTTGAGTGGGTTGCCATTTCCTTCTCCAAGAGATCTTCCCTACCCAGGGATTGAACCCGAGTCTCCTGCTTGGCAGACAGATTCTTTACCACTGATTCACTTGGGAAGCTCATAATCCTAGATCTATTCTAAAATTAAAGCTTTATTACAAAATCAGGTACAGGAGCCATACACTCCTCTGGCTGAGGAGGAGCGTGTTAAAGGAAAGCGCAAAGAGCAGATTTTCACACTGTCACTGGGGAGGAAAACAGGTGGTAACAGACACCGGATGAGTGCAGAACCAAACCCTGGAGCGCTGTTATCTGCAATGAACTTCAGAGAGCACTCAACCACGGTCTCCCTGCAGGAGGCATCCTACACCCACACTGCTTCACTAGGGGAAAGGTTTTGCCTTCTTCCTGAGAAAAGAGGTCATCAGATAAGACCCCCTACTTCCAGCCTACCCATAAATGCACTTGCCTTAGCCCTTCATACCCTTCGTGCCACGCTGCAGCCCTTCTTGCCCACATTCAATTAAAAAGCAAAAACAAAGGCACTCTCCCGCGTCAGGCTCTGGGTATTGCTAACGCTCCTGCAGTGACGCCCTGGTCTTCACACTTCTCATTCAGGAGACCCCCGCAGCTCTCCTGTCCCTTTAACCACTCTTTTGGCCCTTTCTCCTCAGTAAACATGGTCAGTCCTTCTCTTTACCCAACAGTCCACAGCTACAGGTCAGCAGCCGGCGGCCCTGCAGGTGCAGGCAGGTGTGCGGGCTCGCCCAGGGTGCGGAAGCCGCTGCCTGTGTGAAGGGAGGGGAGGCTCCCTCCCTGCTGGCATGATCAGACGAATCCTGAGAGGGCGGCCCTAAGTATTATTTTATGACAAAATTCTATTACCATTTTGTTTGGATACCCTATAATTTCTCAAATAATTTCTCTTGTATTGGATATATTTCTTTTTTTTCCCAAGCAATTCCCACTTGCATCATCACAAAAACCCATGAGGTGAGCAGGAGAGAGGACGCTCGCATTTGACAGGCGAGAGAACTGAAGCCTCTTGTCCCACAGGTTTGGTGACTTGCCCAGAATCACACAAAAAGGTAACAGCCAAGCTGGGACTAGGATTCAGGTGTTCTGGCACCAGCCTTTCCACTTTTCAAGGCTGACTTCATTGTATTTTATTATGGCTGTGCCCTCAATCCTCCTGACCCACACTGTATTCCCACAGTGGCTGGGATGTTGCTAGGGCTCATGCAGCCTGCACACAATGGTGGACCCAAACGAAGGCGCTCCTGGCATGCCCACTCCTCAAGTTCTGCCCCCTCACATTGTAAAGAGGTAGAATGTGCCATGGAGACACAAGACAGCTCAAGAAGAAGAGAGGAACTGCTGGTCCTGAAAGCTGATGCTCACAGACCCCCTGGTTCAGCCCACACAGGTCTCAGCAGCCCCACCCTGGACCATGATTTTCTCACAGTGTCCGGTGAAAGAGCTGAGTCAAGGCTGACCTCTGTGCTTTGTAGTCTGTCATGTGATGAAGGTTGGAAGGAAAAGTGTCAGCATTACATGCCTCCTTCACATCTCAGCTTGTAGCTAAGTCCAAACAACAAGCTTGTGAAGTAGGCAGTATTTTACAGAAGAAAAGATGGAATGAGGTCAAGTGCTATGTCCGAAGCCACTCAATTACATCATGAGTAATTGGGTGGCTCAACCCTCTTCCCTCTCCCATTTGTTCTGAATTTTCTGCCATCACAGGCTCATTATCAGCCATATGCCTGTTAACATCAGAGTGTGGGCTACTGTGTGGGATTCCCTCTGGAAGACCCCAGCCTGGGCCTTAGGATAGAGGTCGGGGAGCCAGGAAGTCCCTTGTGATGCTGTACAGAGGTGTCTAATGGAAAATGCCAAGCCAGGAAATCCAAGGAAGCAGACACATGAGCTCTTGCCAGGTGAACCATAATGGAAGTTTCCTGACCTGGGTGTGTTAGGCTTCCAGAGGAAGAAAGCTTCTTCTCTGAAACCTGAGAAACTTCTTGGCCTGTACAGGTGGCAGGCTCAGGATCCCTAGGGGAGAGGAGCTTGCTCTGGGCCCAGGAGAGCAAGGAATCTTCTAATGATGCCCTGTAGGCTGCGGTGGCTCCGCCCCTTCCCACTGAGCCCTCTTCTGTCCCGCTCCTGGGCTCTGAGCAGGACAAGGACGTCCTGCCCTGAGAAGGGGTGTGCTCCTGTGTCCCCAGCCCCTGCCTCAGGTCTCGGCACACCCACAGCTGATGTGAGCACCTGTGCTCTCTACTGCCCATGCAAATGCCCAGGCTCAGCCCACCCTGGCCCTGCTCTGCATCCTCACTTCTCCCAGTCACTCCTTACACCTGGGCATCTCCTAAGTTGTCCCCAGCATTGACTCTTTGCCTTCTGGCATGTTGTTCCACCTCCTTCACAGGCTCCCCTGCTCACTCCTCAGTTTTCCCTGTGCATCAGGAACCCATACAGGTACACGGGACCCCACACTAGTGCTTCCTACCCACCTGGCTCCCCAGGAGTCTCCCTGCTTCCCAGGCAGGGCTGAGTGCTTCCTCTCCTGGGCTCTCTAGCAGCCACCACTCCCTGTCAAATCCCTAGCTGTGGAGGTGAAGCTGCTGTCGCCCTTGCTGCTGTCATGGGCCTACCTGTCTCTCCTACTAGACTCCAGGCTCCCCCAGGGGGAGCATGTCAGCCCCTCTAGGACTCCAGCCGCTAGCACTGAGCCTGCCAGAGGGCAGCTGCACAGTACACCCCTGAATGAAAATTGTCTCTCCTCTTATGTTTATTTTTCCTGTTATAAAAATAGGGCTTCCCGGGTGGCTCAGTGGTAAAGAACCCACCTACCAACGCAGGAGACACATATTCAACCCCTGGGTCAGGAAGATCCCCTGGAGAAAGAAATGGCAAGTCACTCCAGTATTCTTGCCTGGGAAATCCCATGGACAGGGAAGCCTGGCAGGGCTACAGTCCATGGGGTCACAGAAAGAGTTGGAGATGACTGAGGAACTAAGCAACATTATAAAAATAACATATGATGGCAGACACGCATGAGATGCTCTCCATGTACCTTACATACAGTATTTCATCCTAAAACGTGGCTGGTGTTCTGACTTTTTTCTGCAGATTTCCTTACTGAAGCTCGGAATAGGTGCTTGTCCAGGCTGCTAAGTGGTGGTGTTTGGGTTTGGAGATGTCTTTCTGACTCCCCATCTCTGGTACCTAGTGGTGGCTCATGTGAGCCTTACTGGACCCCCAGAGGTGGGCAGAACAAGTCTTACTGTCCCCATGTATTTTGCGGGCCACGTCCTTCAGGCCCTGACAGGGAGGGCACATTCTCCGGGTTGCAGATGACCCGGTAATGGCAGTAGTCGGGGGTCACAGTGGCTGTGTGTTCGTGGTGGTGATGCGACTGTGTCTCTCCCTGTGAGCACCCTGTGCCAGTCTGAGCACCCTGCTGCCCTGAGGCTTCCCTGCAGGCCCCTGCCTGCCCTGCCCCATTCTTTTGACCAGAGGCCTGGCACCCACCCACCCAAGGCCTGGCACCCTCCTAGCGGGGGTGTGGGATTGGCCTTCCTCACCCGCCACAGAGCAAGTCTCCTCAAGACAAAGGAACTGCTGCTCCTAGGTCCCGGATGAAGTACATTCCCGCCCATGGTTCCTAGCTGTGTCTCTTCTGGGGAAGAGTGTAGCCTTCCTTTCCCTGAGAAGACATAACTGCCTGAGAAACAACACCACACAGTTTACTAATGCCAACCAGGGCTAGCCCAGGGGTCTTCAAGGCTCTGCTCCAACACTGAAGTGAAGAGACAGGGACCAGCTCAGCCTGCCCACCAGGGACTGCCTGGTGATGCCTGTCACCATCTATAGACAAGTCCAAACTCATGTCCTTTCTGATCTGCATTTCTCTTGTCATGCCTCCCTCTACCCTGCCTCACTCAAGGCCACCAGACAGAAGAAAAGCAGGGAGATAGTTCCAGCCCAGTCTCAGTCAGTGCCCAGCCTTCTCCATGTGCAAACACGCCTCCACGTCCATAGTGGCGACAAGTTGCACAAAGCTGGAGACCCTCACTTCCTCCTGTCCTCTCTGCAGACCTGCACAGGGGCTTCAGCAGGTTGTTCTCCAGTTTCAGAGACAGACCTACTCAGAGGGACTGAGAGAACCTCTCATTGTGGGGTGTGTACGTGGCAGCCCCAGGCGGGCCTGCACATGGGGGTCCTAGGTTGCTCCAAGACTCGTGGCGGGCCTGGGGCACACCATGCACATGCAAGGAGGGGGTTTCTCCACTGGGCACAGAAGCCCATGTATGGCAGAAGGCCTGGTCGCCAGAACGTCATCACAAAGGGTCTCGCTGGAAAGCCTAGATTGCTGGAGGCTGCCCAGTGAGGCAGAAAAATGGGGGCGTCAATGTTGAGTTTTGTTCTACCTTCACTCCTCTGCTTGTCACCCTCGAGAGCAAGAGTTGACTCATCTACAAAATGAGGCCTCTGTTAGGAGGGACACTTTCCTGCCTGCTGCACTCCTCCCAGAGGCTCTGCCAGCCCTACAGTCTGTTCCCCTGCCCACTGACCACATGCTGCTGTACTGTATGTTCTACTGTGTTAGGATATGTGCAGCTAAACCAGAGGGAGAGAAGAACTTGGCCAATTTGGAGGATCTGGAGTTGGGAATCCAATCAGGAGCTATTTAGTGCTGGTTGGGGGCCACAGACAAGCTGGGGGTCTTGGAACCAGCTTCATTGCAGGAGAATAGGACCAGCTGCTAGAGAAAGAGTCCTTGAATGTGATGACTGGCTGTATCAGCAGCTCTCTGGCAGACACACATGGGTCACCAGAAATGCCTGCTCCCTTGAGGTATCTTGAGAGGTGACTGCCTTCACAAAGAGGGACACAGCAGATGCTCAGCCAAAAGGTGGCCACTGCTCTGTCCATCAGGCACAAAATCATGGTGATCACACTCACTGCTAAGAATATGTGATGCAGGCGCTGGGGCTAGTGGGAGCCTCTCTGGGACTGTTGGGGGACCCCTCCTTCCTCCCTGGGAAAGGTGTCCCTCCATCCTGGCATGTCACTCTGAGGATGCCCTGGGAGTGGAGGCTTCTTCAGGAAGTCATCTGCCTCCCGGGTTGGGCTGGGACTGGGACCTCCAGGAGATGCATGCACTGTGTCTCCTGATCACATGGGAGACTTAACAACTGTTCTGTTTCTTCAGTGCACAGACGCTACAAAGTCAATGACAGCTTTTGAGAGGAAGAGGAAATCATTCTTAAATGTACACATCAATTATAAATGCATCTTGATTTTAGAAGAATCAAGCTGCTTTCTGAGAAGTGTGCATTACGTTCCAGGAAAGGTGGCTTGCTGCAATACATCTCAAGAGAGAGGTTGAGGTGAGCCTCCCTCGGGCTCCTTGGCAAGAAGGTGGCCCGGCCAGTCCTTTGGAGTGACCTCATGAGCAGTGTGGCTGCTCTACCCCCAGCTTATTGCTTGGACATGAGGCCCTGGTCAGAGGTGCCTCTGTGAACAGCAAAGGGGAAGACGCTCCAAACAGGGCACAGAAAACTTGCACATACCCACCTCCCTGCCCATCCCTGCTCCTCTGTGGCACAGGGTGAATACAGGGTGTCTTCTCCAAGGCCCCTGTGACAAGCCAGAGCTGCCCTAGACCCCAGCACCCTCTTCAGGGGCCCCTCCCCCAGGTCCACACTGGACCTGTTTTAGAAAGAAACAAACACCGGGGAACAAACAAGGAGGCAGCAGTGCCAGCCGCAGGCGAGCCCTCACAGCAGCCCTCTCCTCCCCCGCCCTGTGGAGGGCTGGCCCTGGCCTGCGGCGCACACAGGCCGGCAGTACCTCCTCATTTGGCAGGCCTGCCTTTCCCTTCCCACCCCTGTGCCTTGGCAAAAGCTTTCCAGCCTGGCAGTGGCTGGGGTCGAGGATCAGAGGTGTCCGGGGCCTGCTCAGCCTCTTTGAGACAAGGCCCGCTGTCCTCCAGGCAGCACCCCTGGCCAGGTCCCTTGGGCACTGTACCCCTCGCCTCAGGGCTCAGTGCCCTCCCTCCTGGCACCTGATCCCCCAAACATCCCGGCCCCTCCGAGCCCTCCCTGCAGCCTCACTGCGGCGCATCTCCCACGGGCAGCGTCGGCCTGTCCCAATAACACAGGTAACCCAGCCACCTCCTCATACCCAGGTTTCAGTTACTGATCTGGTGCTCAGGAGAATTTAGGACCACCTACTGGAGGTGGCCAGACTCTGTCTCACTCATGGCTTAGTCTCCCCAGCAGAGGGCCTGGGGTGAAAAAGGACTTGGCAAATGCCAAGTTGGAATGAATGAAGTGCACTTCTGGGGTCAAATCAGAACAATGGGCCAGAGCCTGGGGCCCTTCAGATTGGATCTAGGCCTGCCTTTGCTGCAGCTGCTTCAGAGGGTGGTCTTGAGACAGGCTTGGGGTCAGGGCAGCACATTTGCCCTGGAGGAAGCTCTTGTCTCACGGGAACTCCACCAAACTGCCAACACAGCCCTTCTGCCCGGATGCCGAGCCCTCAGAGCTCCTCCCAGCCCGTCCTCAGGGCCCTGTGTCCAGCCTCCTACCCCACTGCACTGAGGGGTCCCTGCTCCCACACGGCCTTTCCCACAGCCGTGGTCTCCACTCGGCCGGTCAGCTTCAGCCAAAAGTGACCGGCCACATGCGGCCCTGTCCGGAGGCTCAGTTCCTGTCCCTTTCCTGAGACCAAGGCCAGGGGAGGGCCTCTGGGGAGGGGAGGGCTGCACGGTCCCTGGGGCGATCAGGAGGGGAGGTGGAGCTGGCAGCAGGCTGTGGGCACAGGGGTGGCGCCACACAGACTGTCCTTTCAGAGCTGCCCTCCATCTGTCCGCCATCCTCCGTGTCTTACTCATCACCCTCAGGGTGGAGGCTGTGTCTTTTCTAAGCCAATGTTTTCCCTGCTGAATCCTCTCCTGACATTTTATAAATTCCGGAACTCACAGAGAGAGAAGAGACTGAGGCAGCCTCAGAAGGGCACCAAACACCAAACATGCTCCCACCTTGGGGTCTAGTCCTCGGAGAGGCCTGAGTCTTCTAGACTCAAGGTACGCAGGCCACGCATTTTACAAATGTGAGCTTACTGACTTCCATGATCTGACAGATTGTTACCCTCATTTTATAGGGAAACGGAATTTGGATGACTGAGCTACACCCTGTTCACAGTTAGGATTTGGGGCGCCCCCAAGGCTATCGCGATGATAGAAACCTCCTGTCTTACAAGGTCTCTCGTCTCCTTCCGGCTTTTCTCAGTTGAGGAATTCAGACACCAGTGAGAAGCAGATGCTTTGGGAAAGAGGCAGTGTCACTAGCTGCCCCCTCATCAGCATGGAGCACAAGCAGACAGCGCAGTGCTGGGAAGGCCCGCCTCCTGGGTGGGAGGGGCGGACTCACTTCTGGAGGCTGGAGCTGGCTGGGTGGGGGTGAGGGGCTCAGAGCACCTGTTCTGCTGGGCTCAGCAAGTCAAGAATACAATCGGGGCTCTCCCATGGTCCACAGCAGAAGCACAGAATCACCCCAAGGCCTTTCCCAAATGCCTGCTGGGCACTCTCGGGAGAGTTGGGTCACTGGGGCCAGGAAGGGCCTTGACAAGCATCTGCGATAAAGCTCTCGGGGGTTGGGTATCCACCCGACTCACTTCCAGTAAGCAAGAAGGACAACAGTGACTATGACATGCAGGAGCCCTCCTGGAGTCACAGTGGAGCCCAGTGTCCTTCTGCAGAATGTGAATAGTGTCACGAAACATCAGCATCTGGCAAGGCACTCTGGGGTCGTGACAAAGCCCCTCCGTGTTCACACCTGGGCACAGGTGGAACACATGCTCCAGGTCACAGAGAGCAAACAGCTGGCTATTCTGGGGGATGGCTGCTGCTTCGTCAATCCCAGATTTAGCCTCAGACCAGTCATACCTCCTCCTGGGTGAGATTTACTGAATTACTCAGTCTCCTTCCTTACAGCATCCCTGCTTCCGTAAACCTCTCCAAACCCACCTGCAAGCCGACTCCAGCAGCAAGTCTTACCAACACCACATCACACAGCTGCAGGGAGGTACTCCACACTCGCAGGAGCCCAATGCCTGACTCTCGGGGTGGAGGCACTAGATGACCAAGCGCCCCGGGCCCTACACCTTTCACAGGACCAGCCAGAAATGACCCACCCAGCCAACGCACCCTGACCTAAGGACACTTCAACTGACAAAACCAGAATCCCCCGTCTCTATCCCAGATGAGGCCTCCATCTCACTGCCCAACGCTGCCCATGGCACCTCAGGAAGGGGGTGATGAGAGAAAGGGGATCATTTCTAAGGAGGGGGGAGTGCTTTGAGATGCTCTAGCTAAGAGATGTCAGTCCTGTTCCGCCAGGGAGAGGCCCTGGCTCTATCAAGGTAAACTGCCCACATCGGCGGCAGGACTTGAGGGTTTCTGACACGGTGCACACCACGACACTGTCATCAGAGAAGACAGTAGGTGTCTCACGTCCCCACCAGCTGAGGCCCCTCTGCCATCCCACTCTCGGGCCCCTACCTGTCCCACGCCCTGCTTTCTGTTGCTAGAGACTCATGAGTATTGTCTGGAATTTCAGATAAATGCAACCTTGAAGCATTCTGGCCACTCTCATAATTCTCTGGAAATTCATCTGGTTGGGGTGTGTCCCAGCAGTTCACTCCTGTCTCACGAAGTGGTATTCTGAGGCATGGATGTACCTCCATTCGGTTGTTTCCCACTTTCTCACAAGGCTCAGTATTCATACCCCTTTCCAGGACTTGGGCTTCTCCAAGGACTGGCTTCACCAACTATTCTGGGCATAGGACCCGAGCTCTTCTGTGAAAATGCAACTTGTACCTGTGTCAGGAGCTGCAGGCGGGTGTAACGTCAGCCTGAGCAGCATCCCTAGGTGGCCATGTATCAGGAGATGAGCTTCCATTCAGCTCCACTGGTTACAAGGACAAATATTTGTTTTGAGGAGGAGAGAAACAGAGATGGAAAAGCACAGGAGGTGAGTGAGAATTGTTGAGAGCTTAATCTATGCTGGGTGATTGCAGGTTTTTCCATGTTTTTATGATCATTTAACTTTCACAACATCCCTAGAAGTTGAAGAGTTTCAAATGAGGGTGCCTGAGCCCCATGGGAGAGCTGATCCATGCTGCCCCCACCCCCAGAACCACCACCGATGTCAGGGGCCCGGGAGGATGGGCAGCACCACACAGTACATCTTCCCAGCCCAAGGTCACTTCTTAGGCTCAGGAAATCTTCACCTCACGGCAAAAAGCTGCCAGGAGAGACACATTGCCCATTTGGTACACACAGCACTTGGGCTGCCTGGGGGGAAGTGATCCACAGCAGAAAACTGCTGGCATTCAGCCATGGTCACATCCAGTCAACAGGGGAGCATATGCCCCCCTCGGGTACATCAGGGCACTGTGAAGGTCACAGGGAACCCTGCAGTCTGGCCTCAGCTTCTCTCCAGTCCAGAGAATCCCTGAGAATGGCCCTGTCCTAGTGGGGAGTGCAGGCAGCGCCAGGGTCTGTAGAGCAGTGTTTCTGGGCTTAGCCATGTCCTGGCATCATCTGCACGCTCGGGAACTGGGGCCTGGGCCCCAGGTCTGGATTCTGATCCACTCAGTTTGTGTGGCTGGTGATTCTGATGTGCAGCTTTGCTGAAAACTGCAGCCTTGGATTTCAGGCACGCAGGGCCCTGGCTGCATCCGCCTGAGCCATGAAGGAAGCAGTCCATTCACCTGTTACTTGTGCTCCAAAATAATTTTCTAGTCATTTACTTAATCAGATGCCACTGAACACGGCTCCATCCAGTACTGGCTGTTACCCTCCTACCTGCAGTGCCCAGGTGTCTAGACAGGCAGGAGATCCAGGGCTCAGCTGCAGCCCATGGGTGATAACTGAGGAAGGGGTCCTTCTCCCTTTCTCCTAGCCCCCCACCCCATGCTGGATCCTCTATGGTCAACAGGTCATTGAGAACAAGAAGAGGATGTCTCTTTTTTTTTTCTTATTTCCTGTTTGTGCTGATTGGTTTACTAAATGGTCTATTTTTAAATTATGCAATATGTGATACAGGCTTCCCAGGTGACAGAGTGGTAAAGAATCCTCCTGCCAATGCAGGAGACTCAGAAGACACGGGTTCAATCCCTGAATCAGGGAAGATCCCCTGGGGTAGGAAATGGCAACCCACTCCAGTTTTCTTGCCTGGAAAATTGCACGGACAGAGGAGCCTGGCAGGCTACAGTCTATGGGTTCACAAAGAGTAGGACACGACTGAGTAACTGGGCAGGCACACATGCAATATATGATACACAAAAGCAAAGATGTATTTATACATGCTATGAAATAATAATACAATGAACACTCATGAATCTACCTCCCAATGTCAAGTGTGGTGAGTTTCAAATTAGTATATCCATTAATTACTAAGTACTTGGAACCACTGTTGTACATGGGGCATGAAATGGCTTGTTTTTGTGTCACTGTCTGTGGTGTGTCATATATGAGAATAAACAGAAAAGCTTGGAACTTAGGGGGGGAAAGGAAATCATAATGTGTAGGCACGGAATCTTCTAAGGACAATACAAAATAGGAATATACAGTAACTTGATCCTTAGTAAAATTATATTTAAATGAACACATGCATGGAGAAGTAAGAGACACTTATAATTCAGTATGCACCTATGACTGAAGGAAGCTGAGCTGCTTCACAGACAACACAGAGAAGGGTACAAAAGGGAGAGAAGGAAGCATCAAGGAAGACTTCCTGGAGGAGGTGATAAGGTGTGGCAGCTGGTGTGGTGTGGCGGCACCCTTGGCAGGGCCCTACTCCTTGAAGGTGGCACATGGGTCAGCAGACGAGAGGCAGCAAGGCCTCACAGGTAGCACCACCCCAACTCCTAAGATGGCTCACATTGGTTACCCAGGAGGGCCTCGGGGCAGCCACTGAACCTCACAATATTACAACTGTCAAGAAAGAGATTGCCTATTTCAGAGGTGAGGAAACCATGAAAGGACTCCCAAAAGACAGAGCACTTCTCAGGTCACTGGGACACTGCCCAGTTCTATCTGGTAGGAGAAGCCAACAAAACATTTGGAGCCAGGAAGCCATGACAGTACCAGAAGTACCTCCCTGATGTTATAAAGAGTGGCTGGAGTCTCAGGTTTGCCCTGAAAGGACTGCTGTGACTGGCTGGTGGCCAAGGGGAGCACAGGCACCCAGGTGTGGGGAGACTAGGCCTCCAGAGTCCAGACAGCCAAGCTGAGCTTGGCCCAGGCTTGGAGTGAAGGTTGTGGGAATACATGTCTCTAGAACCAACAACCCTGGTCAGCCAACTAAGGTTCCCTGGACAAGGGGATGCCTTGAGACACTGACCTGGCCAAGGTTTTGCTTCTGCAGGTAAACTCATTCTCAGGTTTGGCTAGCATTTCCCAGGACACTATGCTCCAAACCCCAGCCCTGCCTTCTCAGAGTCTTCATCTCAGAGAGAGACAGCAGGACTCAGAATCTGGAGGTGTTTGGGAAGTATATTTTGAACAGCTGGATGGAGAGGAACTGGTGAGGTCAGGGATGTTCCCTGAGTTGGCAGAGGAGGTGGAAGGAGGCTCTGAAACAAAAGCACAGGTGGCCTCTGGCTGCCAGCCACATCTGAGGCTTGTGAAGGGCAGTGTGGGAGAGACGGCTCCCGGGCAGAAAGGAAGCACCAGACCTCTGAGCAGCACCACGGCCGAGGATGACGGAGTCCTGGGTGGTAGGAAAGCAACAGCCCTAGGTTGGTACTGAGGGACTGTGGGAAGGCAGCTGGTTTCCAGAGCTACCCACTCCCCTCTCCGTCATCCCAAGGGACCAGCCTCTTTAGGGCTCAGGGGACAGCCTCCTCGTGACCTCTCAGGAGGGCAGGGTCTCTGAAGCTTCAGGTGCCTGCTGTAACCTTCACCCAGAAGAGCTGAAACATGTGGGCGACTCCCTAGCAAATGCCCCTAGGAACTGGGGACACACCCCTCACCACCAAGGTTGGTAGGCTGAGACCTAGTGGGACTTTTCCTGAAAGTCATGGGGGGCATTTACTGCTTTCCTGCCCAGCATCTGAACAGCAGTCCTAACTGGGGTAGGAGGGGCTCTTAGGACAACTGAGAATCTGGGACCCACATATCTTGGAAACAGAAAGGGGGTAGGTTTCCTCTGTTCCCACCCTCCAGAGGGCAGCCTGGGCTCAGTTTCAGGCAGGACAGTGGATCTTGAGAGCAGACCTAACTGCCTGCAAGAGGGAGGTGGAGATACTCTCAGAGTGGAGAAGCGGAGCTGAGTGTCTGGACACAGCCCCGCCAGAGGCATCCTCAGCAGGTGGCCTGTTGAGCAGGACTGACTATGCCCCACCTCTCCTGATCCTTGCCCAAGCTGGATCCTGGAAGTTACCCACACCTTGACAGGATAGTTTCTTTTCTTTTTCCACTTAACTGGAGTTCATTTTTGTCTTGCAACCACGAGCCTTCATTAATAAAGAAGCTGTTACTAGAGTGATTATAGATAACAGACCCTTGAAGAAAGGAGTAGAGGGAGAAATGCTCGGATTGGTTAATCCATCGATTTTAGGCCGAAGGCAGTGAAAATATAATGGGCATTAAGTTACGAAACTCCAGCACCTCAGTGCATGCATGGCAAACCCCCAATTCAATCAGCTGTTTCTAAGTCTACTAGAGGCTTTGAGGGGGAAAGTGACCTTGCTATGAAAACTGAGGAAAAGGCATGAGGATCTCAAGCACTGTGGGGTGACCATGTCATCTCTAACTGCCCTAGCCAGATTAAAGACAGAGGACAGCGAACTCAAACCTCTGAACTCCCAGGACTCTCTGACTGAACACAAAGTATTTCCTCTCTTTTGTAGCCCCAGGCCTGAGCTATCCTTGAACCAAGATTAGTCTGATTCTATCAATGTGTGGATTGGTGAGCTGAATGACTGCTTCCTTGTTCCTTGAATGAAAGTCAGAGCATCACCCGGCAAAGACCGAGACCCTTGGCCTTAGCAATGCCATCTATTAGGAGATTCACAAACCTACTCAGCCCCTGATCCTCCCTCTGACTGCTGCAAGAACCTGTGATCACTTTCCCCTGTGAAGTGAGGCCTGTTCCCCTCATGTCCACCCCTGCCCCCTTCCCTGCCTCTAGAACAAAAAACAGAGTCTTATCTCAGCATAGCCATGGGACCCAGTTACCAACTCAAACTGTGGAGGAAAAGGTTCATGTTTCAGAAAAGTATAGCTTTGCCAACATGCACTGGCAAAAATCTGGGGAAATAGATGGGAATGGATTGTAAGAGCATCTGGCCACGGAGGGAAGAACAGCACTGTGGGTTAGGAATAATGTTAACATGTGTGCAGGCATGCGCTCTGGAGGCAGCAAGCTAGCTCCAGTGCCCAAGGTGTGCTCCAGCAGGTGACCTGCTGGTTGGATAAAACCTCGGTTTGATATTGAAATGGACAAGGCAGAAATTCCTTGAAGGAGTCCAAGTATCTTAAGTGACAGAGTGTTGGGGTGGATTTACCGAGAGCCATCTGCTCACAACCCCCTAACTGTGTCCCCTGTAAAGCCAAAAGACACAGAGACACAGAGACCTACTTTGGCAGGGAGAATGTCAGCATCTTGGAAAACTGCCATAAATGCTATTCTTTATCAGCTGGTGATGCTGATGAGAAATGCTGTCTTTGGTGGTGGCAGATGGGGCAGTGGCAGATTGGATGACAGAGGATGAGAAGCAGTGTTAAAGTGTCAGGAGTCAGCATGAATGTTCTGATGTCACAGCTCTTTGGGGGTACCAGGACTGCCATGGATGGGCAACACCAATGGGGTCCTGCTGGGCTCGTGTAATATTGAAAGGGCTTCCCAGCTGAGGAGGTGGTCAAGAGCCCACCTGCCAATGCAGGAGATGAAGGAGATGTGGATTTGATCCCTGCATTGGGAAGATTCCCTGGAGTAGGAAAAGACAACTCACTACAGTATTTTTGCCTGGAAAATCCCAAAGTCAGAGGAGCCCAGCGGGATACAGTCCCTGGCGTTGTAAAGAATCAAACATGACTGAACGACTGAGCACATTCACAATATTTTGGGGAAAAAAAGTTCTTACTGTGCCTAAAACAGTGTCTGGAAGATGGTAGATGTTCAATAAATATTTATTGATTAAACTCCACTGTCCCTTGCCTAACTCCCAGGTTTGAGACAATAGACCCAGAATTCTTTCAGTGAGGAAGAGGCTGGTTACTTGCAATAACATCTTAAGCAAATACTACTGTGAATCTCCTGAAGGCTCCATACAGAGAAACACCTGGACATTTCAGAAGTTAGTGAACACTGGCTATGTTCTAATATGAATTTGTGGCCTCTGAGAAGTGGAAGGCATGCCAGGTCATAAATGGAGCCTTTCCATGTGTCCACCTCATGGTAGCCCATTGGAATGCTGAATCTGTCCTCCAGAGATTTTCCCAGCTCCACAGTGTTCAGTTGGCAAAGACACGCTCAGTCCCTGGTGGAAACTCCACCTCCATTCCTTCACTCATTAGGTGGAGACACTGTGAGAAGAAAGGCTAACTGAAGCCTCTGAACACCCCCACCCCTCCAAAAACAGGGAACCAAAAGCAACACTTCACCTCTGATGACTAAGAAATCCGCAGTCGAGGAGAGGAAATCCCTACTGCAGCGCTATTCAACATCCCAGCTTGGCTTGTTCAGAAGACATGGGTCCTTAAAAGTGCTGGCGGACCATTTTACATTCGACTGTTTGGATTCTCCTGTTCTGACCCACAAGCAA
Source organism: Antilocapra americana (assembly GCA_007570785.1). Lineage (NCBI taxonomy): Eukaryota > Metazoa > Chordata > Mammalia > Artiodactyla > Antilocapridae > Antilocapra > Antilocapra americana. The sequence goes on along the minus strand of ML661353.1, from coordinate 1,264,648 downwards.
TCTCCTTAAATGAAACAAATGTACTACAGTCTTTGCCCATGGATTTGGCAAAAGTGTACCTGTGTGTATATGTGTTTCTTGTCTCAACTGTTGATTTGGGGATCAGCACAAATCAGTCACTTTCCCTGTGAGAGGCACAGCATTGCTTCACCACCCTACTTCAGGGCTCTGCTGATTATGTGCCATAATTTAGTGAGCAGAGACTTTGACCTTCCTACTCCAAAAGACCTCATGCTGATCTATGGTACCACTATACTGAAAGGACTTGGAGAACAGCAATTAGCAAGGTACCCTGATGGGGACTGGAGTGTGGGGCAAAGATTCCGTGAGACTGTCATACAGAGTGAAGTCAGAAAGAGAGAAACAAATGTCATACATTAATGCACATATGTGGAATCAAGAAAAATGGTACAATCTGGTTTGCAAAGCAGAAAGAGAAACACAGAGAGAACAAGCATATGGATACAAGGAGTGAAAGAGGGGTGGGAGGAATTAGGAGACTGGAATTGATATATATATATATATATATATATATATATACATATATATACACATATACATGTGTATATACATACACACACACACACACATATATATATATATATACTATTGATACTATGTATAAAACAGATGGCTAATGAGAACATACTGTGTAGCTCAAGGAACTTTATTCAGTTCTCTATGGTGACCTAAAGGGGAAGGAAATCCAAAAGAGAGGATATATGTATACATAGAGCTGATTCATTTTGCTGTACAACAGAAACTAACACAGCATGGTAAAGTATTCTCCAATAAAAATTAATTTAAAAATGAAAACAGAGAGGCTTCCCAGGTGGCACAGTAATAAAAAAAAAAAAAAGCTGCCTGCCAATACAGGAGACTGAAGAGACAGGGCTTCAGTCCCTGGGTCGGGAAAATCCTCTGGAGAAGGAAATGGCAACCCACTCCAGTATCAATAGTTGCCTTGAAAATTCCATGAACAGAGGAACCTGGTGGGCTATTTTTCATAGGGTTGCAAAGAGTCAGATACGACTGAGCACATGCATAGTATGAAAACAGAGAGAACTTCTACTTCAGTGAAACATCCAGGCAGGCAGCAGAGGCATTTGGTTGTCTGGAACATTTGGGAAGCCTTTTGAAAGTGAAAGACGTGCTGCTGGACTTCAGCACCTGGCCCTCTAGAAGGATGCTCAGTGCTGGGCAGGGCTCTGGAGTTTCGAAGCAACCTATTTTTCCTTAGGTGTGCCGCTCCAGCTCATTTGCTGGGTGATCCCAAAGGCCATGAGCAGCTTCTCTGCTCTTCTTGCACTGTGAATGGCTCTGTCACAAGACTGTGACACCCCGTTGGCTCCCCATAGTGCCTGGAGCAGAACAAATCCCAACAGAAGTCTCAGCTGGGGACTGGGGTTTGATGGAGTGTTCTTGCTCCTGGACCTTGGTGGAGACTGTGTCTCTATTATCAGAGTCTGACTGTGGGACTCCAGTGATCTGAGTTCCCTAGGAGGAAGCAGCATTCTTGATCAGGCAAGTAACCAAGTCAGTTACTTATCACCAAGTGGTCAGTACAGGCCCAGGCTCAGGAGAAGTCCAAAGGTGGTTCCCTCTACTTCCCACTCCTGTGGCCCAATGGGGCATTCCATATGACCAGTGTCTAAAGGAAAAGCATGTGTGAATGGTCTTTATATGGTGGTTCTGCAAGATATACCTGCACAGCCAGAAGTGGACTACCTACCGTGGCATTCAAGGCTCCTCCCAAGGGTGGCTCTGCAGAGCAGCAGAAAGGGACAGCCTTTGAGAGGCACATCTACTCATTCCCATGGTATGCCCAGAGAGAGGTCTGAGACGTGTTAAGACTCTGGGGACCCTAGGGTAGGCAGCGGGTGCTGGGGACAGGCTAGGAATGTGAGGAGAGTGTGTCCCATGAGAATATTTAGTCAAAGGACCCCCTTCCTAAGAGGCTCCCACTCGGCAAGCAGGCAAGGCCCTGGGAGGTCCAGTGACCTCCTCCCAAGTCACCCTTGTCTGTGCTCCTGATACTGCCCAGCAAACTTCCCCTCCCCTGGGTGGCCTGCGATCATTGCCATGGATGGAGAAGGAACAAGGTCCTTGGCTCAGTGCTCTAAAACAAACGCATGATTTGTAATAAGATCCTCACACCCACCTAGAAAGGTGTGGAGTTGTTGTCCACACTTTCAAATAGGAAAACAAAGATCAACATGGTTACGTGATTGCATCAAGACTGTACAGCCTGTCAGTAACAGGATCAGAATGCAAAGGAGGGCGAGGGGGTTGTGTGTGCTCAGAGCTACAGCACCGACACCCGCCATGCTCCCCTGTTCTTCAAAGGACACCAAAGAACATCACTCACTAGTACAAGTGGCTGCAAGGCTCCATCGCTCTGCCCTCCTGATGTCTGCGTGCATTAATCACCCCGTGGGGTGAACTGATTCTCAGGCTGCTCTCCCAGGCTGGCTGAGAGCAGGGCTCCCACAGGTGCAGCTCTAGGTCATCTGGCTTCCCGCCACTTCCCCAGAGCTCTCAGAGCTAGAAAGCTGTACCTGGACCCTTCAGTCTGCACTCTAGGAGAAAGTGGTCTCACAGCCAAGTAGAGCAATTCCTCCCCACAGCCAGTCCATGCTCCGGCAGGCCCCAGTGTTTGGCTGCCTGCTGAGGGGCTGCCACTCTGGTAACAATTCTTTGCCTCTTCTTTTTTATGCAGTTGGGTTCGGGCAGAGCCAACCCCATCCTGCCTCCCACCTCGGCTGCAGGTTTCTCACCTGTGGAGGTGGAGCTAGGCCATCTGCAGCGAAGTGCTCACCATGGGGTCCCATCAGGGCATGGAAGGTAAGGGTGCCCCAGAGAAACTTGACTAATGAGTAGTCTGGAGATTCTGGCCTGGGCAGAGGAGCACTTCATGCAGAAGTCTAAAACTCCCCAGATTCCTGTTCTCCTACCCCCGCTTAGATATCCCTTTCTCAAAACCCTGCTCCCTGGGTACCTCGGGTCCCCTCAGTCTGGGTAATAAAAATATCAGCGACTTCCTGGGCACGACTGGAGCAGGCACAGGTCGCCCTTCCCAGAACCGGCGGTCCTGCTCGGAGGAGCCGAGGCGTGTCGAGAGTGAGCAGGTGCCAGGGAGGCTGGGCATGGGGCGTCTACCTCACCCATGCTGACCCTGGGCTGCTGTCCAACCTACCTTTGATGGGCACCTCTCCTTCCCCGCATCGGGGCTGCCACCACGCTCTCCCGAAAGTTGGGAGCGGCAGGGAGCGCCCTGGGTGCCCTAACCACCCGGTGCCCAGCGGTAAGCACCAGCTCCGCTCCCAGAGCGGAGCCAAACGCCGCCCAGCGCCCGCAGTGGCCAGGGGGATGCCGCGTCTCACCTTAAAGAAGCTCCGGAGGAAGTGCAAGAAGCTGAGCATGGTGGCCCGCTCGCAGCACCGAGAGCCGCGCGGCGGAGCCAGGCTCCCCCAACGCCGCCGCGCGCCCCGCCCCGTCCAGCCCGCGTCCCGCCCGGTCTCCCGGACGCCCCGCCTTCCCGAGTCCGGGAGCTCAAGCACCCCAGGGCCACTGCGGCGACCAAGACTGCAGACTAGGCTCGGCGCCCCGGGGAGCACGCCCGGCCCCCCTGCCAGCTGAGTTCCTGGGCAGACCCGGAGCCTGGGACTGTTTAATAAGAAAGAGCGCGCTCCGCACTTCGGCACAAACACCGCACAGAGGCGTGCATCCGCATTCTGCGCGGGCGCCAGCGACCTGAGACTCACCTGTGGAGTCCCTGCCCTTCCGCGGGGAGGGCGGCCATTTCCGTCGAAGAGCTCGAGGAATTTCAGGGCGTCTGCCCAGCATTCTCAGTTGCCAGTTGCAGAAACGGAATCCCAGAGACGCTCAGCAACACGTATGCGATCAGGCCCCCAGTGAGAGGCAAGGCCAGTGTGGACTGGAGTCCCGAAACCCAAATTCTGGGTCCAGCACCCACTCTGGCTCCCCTCCTTTCTAGATACATGCTCGGGCAGCTAGGATGCAAATGGAGAATCGTCCCGCGGGTAGAGGAGAGCTGTCTTCTGCCAAGCAGCAAGGGGAAGTCCTGAATGCTTTCTTTGTGGGTTGCAAGGAGATGAGGCCCGCCCAGGAGACATGCTCCCATTAGCCACCAAGGCCACAAGATTTCTGTGCACAAACACAAATGTGTTTATTTTAATTTCTTTTCAAATCAAAAGAAAAGACCTGAGAATCATCATCCAGCCTGGATTTACAGTTGTAAAAAATAATTTTTTAAAAGATAGTTTTATGCTGGAAGAGCCAAAAGAAAGCCAAATGTCAAGGGCTCATGGGTGTCATACTGCAGTCCTGCTCCAAGCCCACCACCTCTGGGATGAGTCTCATGGAGGCTCAGCGCCTGCTCAGACTGGCTTTGCATGCCCCTGCCCATGCCTGTCCCCTCATGCAATTTCTGGTCCCCTTGAATACTGTTCCTGGTCAGTAGTACCTGTCCAGTGTTGCCTGGCAAACTGTGCTTTCCCCCACACCCAATTCTCTCTGCTTCTCCCAGACCCTCAGAGTAGTCAGAGCAGGGCAGAAAGTCTGGAGGTAAATGGCTAGAATTTGTGGGATGTGGGAGCAGAGGAGGCAGCCTTGAGATCATCTGAAAGTTTTGGTTGCTTGTTTCCTGGGATCCATGGACCTTGTGAGATGTCCCTGAGGCCCCAGGTGGTGGAAGCAAAGGAATTGCTTAATCTTGGTCTCCCCTTCTAAGTCCTTTTCTTAGAGGAGAGGAAGACCTGCCTTATGGGGTTGCTGTGGAGTTGAAAGGAGACGTTAAATCTCAGAAAGAGAGTGCTAGTTGCTCAGTCATGTCTGACTCTGTGACCCCATGAACCATAGCCCTCTAGGCTCCTCTGTCCATGGCATTCTCCAGGCAAGAATATTGGGGTGGGTTGCCATTTCTTCTCCAGGGGATCTTCCCGACCCAGGGATTGAACCCAGGCAGATCTCATGTATTGCAGGCAGATTTTTTACCACCTGAACTACCAGTGAAGCCCTCAGAGGTGCTCACCAAATGTTTATTCCCTCTTCTTTGTTGCCTTAAGGTGCTAAAGCCCCTTTAGCACCTTGGTCCAGTGAAAGGTCCAGTGAAAATACACATCTCCCTAGCCACAGAGTCTACAGTTATCTGACCTTTATCCTTGGATGGCAGGTTCTCAGACTTAAGCATCAAAACCACCTGGTGGATACGTTAGAACATAGGCTGCCCAGCCCGCCTTAGAGTTTCTGGATAGCAGATCTGGGGTGAGGCCTGGATGTTTATTTTAACAAGTTCCCAAGTGACACTGCTGTTGCTTGTCCTGGGACCACATTCAGAGGCCCAGGAACTGGGGCCTGAGCCAGCTTCATAGCTTATCAGAGGGGCAGACCCCAGGCTAGCAAATTACCATTGTGGTCGTTCCATTTACCAAACATTTACTGTGTCCTAGTCTTGGAATATGTCCCTGCTGTAGTTTGTGCCATTTGATCCCTCAGCAGTCCAAGGGGAAATAAGTCAGATATAGTCATTTGTTGTTGTTCAGTTGCTCGGTCTTGACCAGCTCTTTGTGACCTCATGGACTGCAGCATGCTAGGCCTCCCTGTCCTTCACTGTCTCCTGGAGTTTGCTCAAACTCATGTCCATATATGAGTTTTTCGCTGAAGAACAACAGTTTTAGGAATACTTGATTGCATTATGGAGTTAAACAGTATGCTCACTCCTTTGTTGTTAAAAGACAAAATGTTTAAGGATCAGAGGTTGCCAGGGGTTTAGAACAAAGGAGGGATGAATAGGTGGAGCACAGAGGACTTCTAGGATGGTGAAAATACTCTATATGATGCCCTAGTGGCCGGTATATGTCATTATGCATTAGTCAAAACCCACAGAACGTAAAACACCAAGAGTGAAGCCTAATTAATGTGAATTCTGAACTTCAGATGATAATTGTGTGTCAGTGTAAATACATCAGTTATGATAATTGTGCCACTGTGATGGTGGATGTTGATAAAGGGGGAGGCTACACGTGTCAGCTCTGGGAGTTGGCGATGGACAGGGAAGCCTGGAGTGCTGCAGTCCACGGGGTTGCAAAGAGTCATACACAACTGAGCAACTGAGCTGAACACATGTGTGTGGGGGGGGGGGGCATAAGGGAAATCTCTGTATCTTCCTCTCAATTGCCACACTTGCAATGTTCTCCTAAACTCTGGCCTGCCCTTGCCTCTGCCAATGAGCTTTAGGTCCCTGGGCCTCCATCAGCTCCCAAGATGTGAAGTCCAGAATTGCCTGAGTCTCCTGTAATGTGCCTGCTCTAGGGAACTGAGGATGGGGAGAGAGTGAACCTTCAGGAAGCTTCAGTGAGCCTTGGTAGGAAGCTGGCCTGCCTGCACTATTGCCACCAAGGGCGGGACAAATTATGAACATATTGAAAACAATTTAAGAGAGCTCCTGAAGGCTGGAGAGCGGGTGACAACAAATGACTCCATCCTTTGGCCTGAATCGAAACCAAATGGTCCTTAACATAAGTACAAATCTGCAAAGGGCCAGCTCAGCCAGCCAGGGAGGCGTAACTGTTGGGGGTGAGCCACAGGCAGGTGTGGCAGCATTAGTGTTCGCTCTTGGCTAGCCTGGAAGGCAGTGCTGGGGAGAGAGGCTCTCCCGCCCCCACCACCTTGGCCCTCTCATGCCCAACTCTGCGAATCAGACTTTCCTGGAGTCATGGGACCATGTCAAATGTTCTGCAGGGGCCTCCAGACTGAACTGAGATCCTGAAGTTGGCTCGTGGGAGGGCCAAGGTGGTGGGGACAGTAAAGCCTCTCATTCCCTTGGAGAAGGCCCAGGGGAGCCCACTCCAGCCTCCCTTGGGGCCATCAGGAGAAGGAAGCAGCTGCACCCTGCTGAGTGCTTAAGGCCGGGGTGGACCTTGATGTCAGAACTTCCCAGTGAGCACAGATGGAGAACGCCTGGCTGAGAGTGTAGAGCCAGGCAGAGGCTGACACACCCAGGAGGAACTCAGCAAAGCCCCTGGGAGGGTCCTTGAGCTTCCACCGTTCCAAGAGAACTGTTTTGTATAAAGGAGGGTATGGGAGCCTGGGGGCTGAGCAAAGGATTTGTCCTGTCCTCACCATTCCCATTCCTTCCTGCCTTTCCCCAAGCGCAGGTGCCACAACTGCAGGACAAGGGGCTCCAACATTCCAGGCAGCTCACATACCTCATCTCACCCCCTCTGCTTGAAATGAGCAAGCATCATCCCAGAGACAGGATGCATCCTGTCTGTGACCTTGGGCACCACGGCATCCTAGTCCACACCACTCCACTCCCGTCAGAGAGCTTCTTGCCTCAACTTGCTGTCCTCTTATCTAAGACCCCTGTGACTCCCCTCATCCCTTTCTTCACATCTATCCCCATGAAAGGCAGAGGCATGCTCTGGCACACTCACTTCCTGGGTCCCTTTGCACTGAGGAGGTACCTGGGAGATGATGGGAAGCAACCTTCAGGGGAAGGTGAGCACACTCCTTGGCAACGCACAGAAGATGTTGTGCAGGATGTCTACACAGAGTAGATGGAAGGGCATGTGGGTGAGGAGATTCACCTGCACTTCTGTATTACCAGGTGAGGAAATCCAGCTTCTCAGAGATAAAGCACCTGGGTGATGGTACAATGGGAAGCAGGTGGGGTATGGTCCCCAGTAGCACTGAGAATGGCTAGAAACTGATGGTCAGGGACAGATGCTCCCAGAGTGGAGTGTGGGGTGCAGCCAGGGTCCGTGTGGCCAAGCAGGAGTGAACCATGGAGCTGAGGTTTCTGGGAAGGGGCTAGAGATTCAGACAGCAGGTGCTTCTGGGCAGGGGAGCTGGGCTAGGGTGTCCACAGAGCTCCCTGCTGGACATTGGCCTGGCATGGCTCTGAGGGCTGCAGAGCTGGGAAGAACATCCCATAAGGAGTCCCGTGAGGGTTTGGTCTCAGAGAAAGTGGCCCTGTTGAGCCTGTTTCCAGGGCTGAGAGCTGTTCTGGGACAATTGCTTGGAAGGGGCACAGCACACAGAGAGTAAGAGCCAGGCAGGACAGCCCTCTGAGATTCAGGTGTCCCTGTCTCTTCCCTAGTTCACACACCTGGTGAAAATGGAGGCAAGATTCAAGCCCAGAGCCGAGAACCCAGGGCTCCCCATCATGGACCATCTTCCTGAACAATGGCTGAGAGTGGACCCCACCCCAAATCAGCACCGACTGACCTTCCTCCCTGTCTGAGAAGGCAGGCTGACACCATTCCACCCTAACAGTGGGGACCTCTCCTGCTCAGGACCATCCCACAGGGTCCTGTGCTGCTTTCCCGTGCTCTCCTGCCACCAACCCCCACGACATCTGCATGTGTGCAAGATGGGCTGCTCTGTGTAACGACAATGGAGAATCCAGGCTGGGGTCAAAGTGGAAGCCCTGGAATCCAAGAGCCTGGCTCTGCAGCCAGTGTGTGCTTGAGCAGCTCACCCAAGCCCATGTGCCTCAGTGTTCTCATTCCTGAAGTGGGGATGAAGGTAGCCCCAGCTTGCAAGGCTGTAGTCCTCACTGCCTTGACTTCCAGTCATGATGGCTCAACCCCCTTAGCCCTGAAGTCAGTGGGTTTTTTTATTGACCCACGTGGAAGAATGACCCACCCCTTCCAAGGTGGCTGTGAGGGAGTGAATGCAGCTGGATGGGAGCGACAGGGATTCTGCCCCAGTTCCCATTCGGCACCTTTGTGTGGCCGCTGAAAGCCCCAGCCAGGCTGCAGACATCTCAGAGGGGGAAGTAGGTCTACCTGTACTCTTGTCTACAATTCATAGTCACTTCATATCAACTCAGTAAAATGAGTGCATTCCAGAAATATTTATTGAGTACCTGGTATGTGCACACATGATTCAGGCATTAGAAATAGTCTGCTTTGCCACCATGAGAGGATCCTTGCAAATCAACACATAGAGAATTACAGATTGGATCAAGTACCGTTGAGGTAAAAGGTGCAGGGGTGAGGGAGGAAAGGAAGCTCAGGAAGACCTCTCTGAATGCTGGAGCAGAGCCAGTCACATGAAGGTCTAAGAAAAGAGGGCCATTAAAGAGGGGATGCATGCAAAGGAGCTCGAGCGTCTGCACCTCAGGGAGCAGGTAGGAGAGGGGTGGGAGGTGAGGTGGGAGCCTCGGTGTGAGGACAGGGCCAGAGCACTCCTCTAGGAAGCTGGAGCTGTGGACGGCTCTTCCCACCCGGTGGTCAGGTGGTGACTGGCGCCCTGGGCACTGGATCCAGCAGAGGCTGGCAGAGCGTCGAGGGCAGCTGCTCCAGCCTCTGTGCTCCCAACCGTCTTGGCATTGAGGGGCCTGTGAAGCTACTGGCTGGGAAAGCCTCATGGAAGAGCAGGTTTCGGGTGTTGCTCTATCGTGGCACTTTCCTCCTCCTGAGCACCAGCCTTCCCTTTGCCATGGAGGACCTGCTCCACCTAAATAAGGTTTCTGAGGCCCTATAAGCACTGAGCACCCCTCAGGTGGCAGATTGGGGCCACGCTAAAGACAAGACTGCTAATCCTAGGAGCAACGAATGCTCCCCATCCTCCCGCACTGAGATCAGGATTTTCCAGGGGGCCTTGGGAATGGGGACCTGTGCCAGGGGCCTGGAGCTCATCGAGCCTATGCTTCAATCCCTCTGCACCCAGGAGTCCCCGTCCTGCTGGGGGAAGTGCAGTTATCTCTGGGCAGGGACACCCAGGCTCTGGTGGACCACAGCAGAAGGGCCTGTTTCCTGCTGAGAGGTGAGCCTTCACGTGGAGAAGGGGCTTGCTGTGATGCAGGGCACCTGGGAGTTGGGGAGTGTGTAAGGCCAGGACACACTGGAAGCGGTGAGCACACAGATATGAGGTACCCCGACAGGAGTAAGCACTGTGGATGGGGCACACACCTGCAGCTGGGCTGGCAAAACAGGACCTCAAGCACCCTGAGGTTGAGAGGGTGTCTGTGCCATCCCACTGTTCCCTGGGTTCAGGTGTGGACACAGGTGAGCACTCACAGGACCCCACAACTCAGGTGTCCCATCAGCTGCCCTACAAACACAGTCCCTGCTCTGTGGTCCTCTATCTCCCCAAGGTGTGAGCTTCAAGAGGGTAGGGACCCTGCTGTCTGACCTCTGAGTCCCTTGGGACTGAACTCCAAACTTCACACATTCAAAACTGAATGCTTGTTCCCCATCCCGCCCAAACAGCACCTCCCTAGGGTGCCTCCTGTGTCCCTGAGTAACCCTCTTACTCCTCTACTTAATCAGGCAAAAAATCAGTTTCCTCCCTTTCCCAAAGCCCTACAACTCACTTTACCAGCACTTCCTGTGGGTTGCACCTCCCCAATGCACTTCAATCCTTCCCTTCCCAGCTACACCCACTACTTCAGCCCGGCTCCAACCATTTTCCCTGCCGTGGCCCCCAAAATGGTCTCAAAAGTCCGATTCCTTCTGTGCCCAACTCAGTGGCTTCTCTCTGCCCTACAAACAATCCACACCCCTCCCTGGGGCCTCCAGGTACTCGTGTACATCCCTTCCTGGGGAGGAAGCCACTCTTCAGAGAGAAGGGACAGGGCTTAGTGCTTGGCTCAGGGACCTTCATTCAGGAAAACCCTTCAGGGAGGGGTACCAGCTGTGTCATATCTCATGTAGAATGTCACTGGTGTCCCAGGAAGAGCCGGCCTGGGCCCTACAGCAGGACTGTGCCATGCTTTCTGCAGAGCTGGGAGGTAAGTCTCTGCAGAAACGACTCAGGTGCAGACCAGGGCTCTAGGCACCTTTGGCAGGATGCTGTCTGCCTCCAACTCCCCACCACCAGGAGCCAGGACAGGGCTGAATGCAGGTGAAGTTGGGGCATTCTGAACCCGGACAACTAGAGACTCTGGAAAGAGTATGACCAACTTGGTGCCTTCTCCCATCTCTCCCCCAAGCCTTCAAAACCCTCAGCGAGCTCTGTGCCCCTCCTTGAAGACACGACTTGTGAACAGCAAAGAAATGTGTCCGTGCAGTCTTTGGCTGACACCGTGGATGGTTTATTACAAAGTGAAAGAGAAGAAAAAGAAATACAAAGGGGAAAAGTGGGAAGGAGGAGCCCACTGAGTATTTGGGAACAACAGTGGCCGCCTTTTTCTATTTTTGCTGGTGGAGCCCTCAAGCCGGGAACAGGGTGGATATGTCTCAGGAACCCCCCTCTCGACATCCCCCAAATCCTCAGGGAAATTACTAAAGGTCACAAGACAATTTGACCCCGGGTAGGAGGGGCTCACCAGAGAAGGCAATGGCACCCTATTCCAGTACTCTTGCCTGGAAAATCCCATGGACAGAGGAGCCTGGTAGGCTGCAGTCCATGGGGTCCCAGAGAGTCGGACATGACTGACTTCACTTTCACTTTTCCCTTTCATGCAGTGGAGAAGGAAATGGCAACCCACTCCAGTGTTCTTGCCTGGAGAATCCCAGGGACGGGGGAGACTTGTGGGCTGCCGTCTATGGGGTTGCACAGAGTCGGAGACGACTGAAGCGACTTAGCAGCAGCAGGAGGGGCTCACAGGGCTGGTCAAGGCTGAGGAAAGTCTTCAAGGGGTTGAGCTGGGATGAAGGGCAGATAGGGGTGTGTTGGAACCTGGGCATGCAGGAGCCTCAGATGCAGGGTGGATACCCTGGCCCACAACCCCTCCTCCCAGTCCACCTTCCCCTGCTCCTTCTCTTCTTTATGTCTTCTGCTTCAGTCATCCCTCACGTGCTGGAGTGAACTGTCCCATCATTGTCTGGGACCGCCTCCCCTCATCCAGCGCCTGACTCTCTGGAGCAGGGCTGGTGTGTGCCACTGCTGTGGGATGCCTGAGCCATCTCTGGGCATTGCTTTTCTCAATTCATGATCACGGTTGATTTTAGCAGGGAGCAGACTACCACTGACAGTGGAAGAGCGAGGGTGAGTGTGTGAGAAGGCTCATCAGAAGGTATGCCTGGTAGCCAAGGTCTGCCTGTGACACAGAGCCATGACTTCAGGATTCTGAGACAAATACTGATTGATGGTGCTCTGTGGTGGGGTTCCTCAGGTATCCGACCCCCCAAGGGCACTGGCTACCCTGGGGGCTGTGTCAGAGGTAACCTGCAGACCTGCTGGGGGCACGGGTCTTGGTTCAGCCAAGACTGGCTGTGAGGCTTGAGGCAGGTTGTTGCTATTGGTGATGTTGAGGCACTCAGTCGAGTCTGACTCTTTTGTGACCCCATAGACTGTAGCCTGCCAGGTTCCTCTGTCCATTTCCCAGGTAAGAATACTGAAGTGGGTTCAGTTCAGTTCAGTCGCTCAGTTATGTCCGACTCTCTGCAACCCCATGGACTGTAGCACGCCAGGTTTCCCTGTCCATCACCAACACACAGAGCTTTCTCAAACTCATATCCATTAAGTTGATGATACCATTCAAATATCTCATCCCATGTCGTCCCCTTCTCTTCCTATTGTCAATCTTTCCCAGCACCCAGGTCTTTTCCAGTGAGTCATCTCTTCACATCAGGTGGCCAAAGTATTGGAGCTTCAGCTTCAGCGTGAATGAAGGAAATTCATTCCTTCTAATGAATATTAAGGACTGATTTCCTTTAGGATTGACTGGCTTGCTCTCCTTGCATCCCAAGGGACTCCCAAGAGTCTTCTCCAATACCACAGTTCAAAAGCATCAATTCTTCAGTGCTCAGCTTTATTTTTGGTCCAACTCTCACATCCATACATGACTACTGGAAAAATTATAGATTTGACTATATGAATCTTTGTCAGCAAAGTAATGTTTCTGCTTTTTAATATGCTATCTAGACTTGTTATAGCTTTTCTTCCAAGAAGCAAGAATCTTTCAATTTCATGGCTGCAGTCACCATCCACAGTGATTTTGGAGCCCAAGAAAATAAAGTCTGTCACTGTTTCCCCATCTATTTGCCATGAGGTGATGGCATGACCTTAGTTTTTTGAATGTTGAGTTTTAACCCAGCTTTTTCTCCTCTTTTACTTTCATCAAGAGTCTCTTTAGTTCCTTTTCTCTTTCTGCCATAAGGGTGGTGTCATCTGCACATCTAAGGTGTATTGATATTTCTCCCAACAATCTTGATTCCAGCTTGTGCTTCATCCAGCCTGGTATTTCTCATAAAAGTTAAATAAGCAGAGTGACAATATACAGCCTTGATGTACTCCTTTCCTAACTTGAAACAAGTCCTTTGTTCCATGTCCAGTTCTAACTGTTGCTTCTTGACCTGCATACGGATTTCTCAGGAGGCAGGTAAAGTGGTCTGGTATGCCCATCTCTTGAAGAATTTCCAGTTTGTTGTGATCTACACAGTTCAAGGCTTGAGCGTAGTCAATGAAGCATAAGTAGATATTTTTTCTGGAATTTTCTTGCTTTCTTTATGATCCAGCAGATGTCAATTTGGTCTCTGGTTCCTCTGCCTTTTCTAAATCCAGCTTGAACATCTGGAAGTTCTTGTTTCACGTACTGTTGAAGCCTAACTTGGAGAATTCTGAGTATTACTTGGCTCATGTGTGAGATGAGTGCAATTGTGCAGTAGTCTGGACATTCTTTGGCATTGCCTTTCTTTGGGATTGATATGAAAACTGACCTTTTCCAGTCCTGTGACCACTGCTGAGTTTTCCAAATTTGCTGAAGTGGGTTGCCATTTCCTTTTCCAGGGGCTCTTCCCAACCAAAGGATCAAACTCACATCTCCTGCATTGGCAGGCAGATTCTTTACCACTGCACCACCAGGGAAGCCCTTGAGGCAGGTTACTTGACTCTTCTGTACCTCTGTTTCCTCATCTGTAAAATGGGACCATCATTAAACCTGCCTCCAAGGGCTGCTGTGGATGCATATGGAAATGTCAGCATAAACCTTGAGCCTTGGGTGAGGTAAATGCATTCCACAGAGCCAGGAGTCCCCTCCCAGCACCTGGCAAGGAGAGTGGGTGTTGATAAAACAAGGGATGACAGACAGAGTCAGCTTTGATACCCACCTGTTAGGAGTGGTTACCTCTGGGGCCAGGCTCTTCCTTTTAAATACACCTGTATGTTTTGATTCATCTTATTTTTGCTTTGGTGATAAATGACACCGGTGAGAATTGAGATCTTTAGTGTGCGAGGCAGGCCCTCCCCTGAGCAGCGCAGTTCACTGGGCCTGGCCTCTCCATTCCTTCTTCCCCACCAAGAAGCTCTAGCTGGTTCCTGTCAACCTCTAGACCTGGAAAAGGTTATAATAAAAGATTGCATTATACCCCTGCATTTGGGGTGCTTACTGCCTGCTGTTGTTGAGGCCTGAGTCACTATGCCAAGCCGGGTGCACCAGTCACTCCAGCACGTCCAGCTCCTGTGTTAGCGTGTCTGCGTGTACTACAGAATTATGTTACTATTCAGTATGTGTCATGATCCTCAAAGGGGTGGTGCCACGTGCATCTGTGGCCATGTACCCTGGCATGCAGTGCGGGCTGTGGCTTGAGAAGAGGGGGTAAATTTTTGGAGCAGCTCCTGGGTGACATTGTGGGGAGGGGCCTGAGCTAGAGGCCTGGAAGGACTGGAGAGGGGACCAAGCACAGCGCTGAAGGCAAGTGCAGGGCAATGTCAGCAAAGGAAATGGCCCTGATCTGGGGCCAGCAGGGCCCCTGGAGGGACCAGGAGACACATCAGATTCCAAGCTTCACAGGAGAGGACCCGTAGCAGCTGGACTGAGGACTGCAGGCAGGGCTTCTGTGGCCTGGGAGCTTACTTGGGAATGAATTGGGCCAGCAGGCGGACTGGACTGGGCAGAGGAGGGCATGGAGGAGTTGGGCCACAAGGCGCCGGTCTCCAGGGTGATGCCATTGTTGCCTGGTCTCAAAGAGAGAGTCCAGAATGGGCTTTTGTGTGCAGCAGATGCGAGGGACACGGGAGGGGGTTTGTTCCCAGGCCTGATGAGGAGAGAGGGGTAGAGGGAGAAGATGGCTGCATGAGAGGAAGGGGCCATGAGACATGATGAAGCCACCTGCCTCGTACCCACTAGGAAACAAGTGGCTTTATTTCAGGCTCAGAAGACCAGGGGCTATGTGTCTGAATACGGGCCTGGCTAGGGTTCCGGGGTCTGAGAGAAGCACCCAATTCAGGGTGCAGAAAGGCTCAGCCTGGTGCAGCAGGGCTCTGGCCACATTTGCAGACTGATTGGCCTTGTTCCCCTGACAGGGCTTTCTACCTCCTCCAGGAGGACCAAGAGGACTCCCAGGTTCAATTGGAGGAAGGATAAGGCAGAATGAGAAGTCCACGTCCTCTGAGCTGCAGCCTTACCTTCCACAGTGGGTCTGCCCAGGCTATGAACTCTGTCTCCTGTCCTGGGAGCCGTCCTGGCCCTGAGGGAAGCATCATCGGAGTGACTCCTGGGACAATAGGTGACAGAGTGAGACTGGGTCCTCCTTTGAGGAAGACCATGCTGCTGGGGAGCAAAGGGCCTGGGTTCTACTGCTCTGTGTGGCAGAACCCAGTCCTTATGGGCCAGGCCAGGAAGCTAATCTTGAGCTGAGCAGCCCACCTGCCCTGGAGGCCACCCTGGGGTCCATGGGCAGGGGATGGGTGGGGCAGGTACCAGAGGCAGGGTTAGTCCGCAGCAGTACTCACCTCATACCCTTACCACATGGTGGGCCCCTCAACACCCTGGTCCTCCCCATCCCCATGGCCCAGGGCCAGCAGTAGGTCAGACCTGGGTCCCTACACCTGGGTCCAGGCCAAGGCTGCTCTTAGCAACAGGGCACACAGGGGAAATCTGCTCATAATTCAGGCTGTGCCTGGCTGCCAGCCACCATAGTTGTACACTTGTGTGAGACAGTTTTACAGAGGGGCAGTGTGTGTGTGAGTGTCTGTGTGAATTATTCCTGCCTATGCACGAGATGGGAGCTCAAGCAGAACAAAAAGACTGAATGAGGGTCCACCCACCTTCCTCACCACAGAGGGTGAGCATTTGAAAGTCTTGGTGACTCATCCTCCTGTGCAAAACAGGAAACAGAGAAGAAATATAGACGGTTCTGCCCAGTGTGTATTTGGGCCTTTGTGAATCAATTGTCTCACTCAGAAAACATAATTTTCAAAAGTGCCAGCAATTTAGCAACACATGAGGTTGTGTTCACAAGAACCTTTAGATTCAGGTGAAGAAATGACATGACAGGCCATGCTAAGGGGCTGCTCAGGGTGTCCTGTCTGTGTGGCTGTGTGATCGTTCCTGACTCATGGTCCAGAGGTGCTCAGGGTGTCCTGTCTGTGTGGCTCTGTGATGGTCCCTGACTCACAGCCCTGGGCTGCGCAGGGTGTCCTGTCTGTGTGGCTCGGTGATGGTCCCTGACTCACAGCCCTGGGCTGCGCAGGGTGTCCTGTCTGTGTGGCTCTGTGATGGTCCCTGACTCACGGCCCTGGGCTGTGCAGGGTGTCCTGTCTGTGTGGCTGTGTCACGGTCCCTGACTCATGGCCCTGGGCTGCTCAGGGTGTCCTGTTTGTGTGGCTGTATGACGGTCCCTGAGTCACGGCCCTGGGCTGCTCAGGGTGTCCTGTCTGTGTGGCTGTGTGATGGTTCGGGCTCATAGCCCTGGGCTGCTCAGTGTCCTGTGTGGCTGTGTGATGGTCCCCGACTCATGACCCTCGACTGCTCAGAGTGTCCTGCCTGTGTGGCTGTGTGATGGTCACTTGCTCATGGCCCTGGGCTGTTCAGGGTGTCCTGTGTGTGGCTGTGTGACGGTTCCTGACTCATGGCCCAGAGTGGCTCAGGGTGTCCTGTCTGTAAGGCTGTGTGATGGTCCCTAGCTCATGGCTCAGAGCTACTCAAGATGTCCTGTCTCTGTGACTGTGTGATGGTCCCTGGCCCATGGCCCTGGGATGTTCAGAGTGTCCTGTCTGTGTAGCTGTGTGACGGTCCCTTACTCATGATCCTGGGCTGCTCAGGGGGTCCTGTCTGTGTGGCTGCTTAATGGCCTCTGACTCATGACCCTGGTCTCCTGAGGGTGTGCTCTCTGTCTGTGTGATGGTCCCTGACTCATGTCCCTTGGCTGCTCAGGCTGTCCTGTCTGTGTGGCTGTGTTATTGTCCCTGACTCATGGCCTTGGGCTGCTCAGAACCTCCTGTCTGTGAGGCTGTGTGGTGGTCCCAGGCTCATGGCCTGGGGGACCTGTCCATATCCACACAGACAGGATTAGGGCCAGCCCTATTGGTCTTCCCTGGCAGCCAGACCCATACCTCTCTGCACTTGACCTGCGTCAGTAACCCATTTCACAGATGAGGAAACAGAGGCTCATAAGTAAAAAGCATTTCCTTTGTTGTAGGAGTGATAGGCTTAGTATCCCAGGTCAGACTAACTTTCTACTGCATGAAGAGAGAATGAGTGTTACATTGTGATTCTAGGGAGCTCAGCTCATGAGGAGGGGACTTCCCTGGGGATGCAGCCAAGTCAAGGGAAATGGCGAGGCCTTAGCATGCATGGGGGTAGCTGGTGCTGAGCTGCCAGAACAAAGGCCCAGATAGGTCCTCTCCCCTCACCACTGAAAGCCTACCAGATAGAACAGAAGGGATGGCAGGGCTGGAGACAATGTGTGCTTCAACCCCAAGTCTCCTGTGGCCTCAGGAAGATTCCAGCCTCTATGGGATTAGGTTTCTCACCAGGGACGTGTAGGTGGAGGGGCCCTGAATGAGTGTTTGAGGGAACAGACATGAAATAGGGCCCCTGGGTGCTTGACCTAGTCACTGCCCTGACTCTGTGCCCTGGCAGTCATCCCGAGAGACTGGCTGATCAGCAAAGTTCATGCAACTTTGCCTGGTGAGACAGGCATATACCACACAGCATGGAGACCATGAGCTGACCCACAGGTGGCCATTGCCTGGCCATAGGTGACAGCAGGGACTCCGTCCTCAGGACTACTGTAAATCCAGCACAGGAACAGCCCAGGGAAGGTCCACTGAGGATGTTTCCTTGGTCCCTCAACAGCCAGACCCCAAGTTTCTTTGGGGGCAGGATGGCCCAGGAGCCTTCCCATCAGAAGCTCCAGTGGCTTTCATCAGTGGGCAGCCTCCGACCATGGTTACATTCTTCCCCCACACTCCTCCCACCCTTCCCTCACCACAGCAATTGCTCCCAGGTGTGGAGAGTGTCCCTGGAACCAGCTGTAAACAAATACTTACTATAGTTGTTGAGTTTCTTGGGTTTCTTATCAGGTGGCCAAGAGCACCTTCCAGAGTGTGGTCTAGGAAAACTACTCCGGTGTTAACTTTACTCACACAGTCAAAATTCTTTTTAACTGTATGTGTAAGTGTTCACATACCAAGCAAGTCTCTGCAAAACCAGGTGTTGTCCCACCATTTAATTCATTCCGACACTCAGTTCAGTTCAGTTCAGTTCAGTCGCTCAGTCATATCCAACTCTTGTGACCCCATGGACTACAGCACACCAGGCCTCCCTGTCCATTACCAGCTCCCAGAGTTTACTCAAACTCATGTCCATCGAGTCGGTGATGCCACCCAGCCATCTCATCCTCTGTCATCCCCTTCTCCTCCTGCCCTCAATCTTTCCCAGCATCAGGGTCTTTTCAAATGAGTCAGCTCTCCGCATCAGGTGGCCAAAGTATTGGAGTTTCAGTTTCAGCATCAGTCCTTCCAATGAACACCCAGGACTGATCTCCTTTAGGATGAACTGGTTGGGTCTCCTTGCACTCCAAGGGACTCTCAAGAGTCTTCTCCAACACCACAGTTCAAAAGCATCAATTCTTAGGTGCTCAGCTTTCTTTATAGTCCAACTCCCACATCCATGCATGACTATTGGAAAAATCATAGCCTTGAGTAGATGCACCTTTGTTGGCAAAGTAATGTCTCTACTTTTTAATATGCTTTCTTGGTTGGTCATAACTTTTCTTCCAAGGAGTAAGCGTCTTTTAATTTCAAGGTTGCAGTCATCATCTGCAGTGATTTTGGAGCCCCCCAAAATAAAGTTCTGACACTATCTACCCGTCATTCCATTCCACTAGGCAGGTGCTCAGTCTCACTAAACTGCCCTTCCCTCTTCAGAAGATAGTTGCAAGACCAGACACACTGGTCTTGGTGCTGACACACTGCCTGCAAATTGATGTGCCCACATGCCCTCCTTGGGTTGGATGACTTGCTAGAAGTCTGGCAGAACTCAAGAAATGCAAGCTGAATCCTATACTTCTGGGATTCTTATGGAGGTGTGACTGAAGGTTAATTCCATTTCCAGTCCCTCTCTCCTTGGGAGAATAGAGGATGGGGCCAAAACTTCCAAGCTTTTAATCATGGCTTGGTTTTTCTTATATAAGCAGCACCGTCTTGGAGCCCACTCAGATTCACTTCATTAGAAGAAAAATCTCTTCTGTCACCCAGGAAATTCCAAGGGACCTTGGAGCTCTGTGTCAGGAACAAGGAACAGGGTCCAATCCATATATTATTCAGGAGAATGTCCACCATAGCTCCCCACCCCAACCTCAGGAGTGGGCATCCCATGTGAACCAGGCTGGCTGCTCTTGCTCCACCCACAGCCTCTGAGGCTGGTACATCGGTCCCTTTTGCCACACCAGTTAAGGTGGGGAAGAGGCTGAGGTGGACGTGGCCTGATCAGCTGCATCTGCCCCACACAGATGATCTTGACCCCATGCCACTGCAGCCTCCTCCATGGGCCTCCAGCCCACATGTGGGCTCCCACTCCCCAGCCAGGTGTGTCCTTCTGAAGCACAGGGCTTGCTTTTCCTCCTGAACTGAACTCTCATCTCAGGACCTGCTGTGGGGGCAGACTCAGCCACCCTGGAACATCCTCCCAGGTACCAAGACTGGCCCTGCAGGTGGAGAGGGGCAACCACCTGGGGCAGAGGCTGGCTTCTTATGTCTAGGATTTCCAGGAGTTGAGATGCATAGAGCCTTTGGATTGTGGCTAAAGGTGGTAGTGCCTGGGGAGAGAGGAAATCAGTGAGAAAAGATGGGGAGGGGTTTCAGCTCTCTGGGGAGCAAGGCTCAAGTTCTGGCTTTGGCCAAGGGAGATGGGGTGACCCAGATGGGCTTGGGGAGACCCAAGTTAAGGAGACACAGTAAAGAGACACAGACATGGGGGTATAACCATGCCTGCTGGCCACTGGTCCCTATGCAGCAAGGCCTTCAGGGTGAATGGACCACGGGAGCCATCTGTGTTTTGACAGTCACCAGAGACAGTGTGCAATTTGGGATGTGGAAGCAAAGCAGTGCCATGCCCTTTTCACACTCACAGAAGGGTGCAAGGTCTCACAAATGCTGGTGTCCCCTCTGCCTCACCAGGGTGTGGGCAGTAGCTCCTGCAGGACCCTCACTAACTTTGGGCCAGAAGCGTTCTCCCCTGGAGAAGGACACCAGCTTTGCCCTCAGGATGCCAATCATCCATATTGGAGCTTTGGGTTCCAGCTGATCCCAGAAATTCCAGTGGGTTCCTTCTCCCCTTGCTTTCTCCCTCTACACCCATTTCCTCCCTACCCACTGACTTTAGGCTTCCATTCTAGGGACACAGACAAGAGCCTTACAAATGCTGGTCACCCAGCTTCACAACCAGACAGGACCACACACCTAAAAACAGTCCCTATCCCTTCAAGTGTCTGCCCCTCCCCACATCTGCCACAAAGCCCCAACAGACCCCAGTGCACCTGGAAGGCCTAAGCCCTGAAATGAGAGGCTGCCTGATAAGCCCAGCTCAGACACATAATTACTGTGTGACCTGGAGCAAGTTGCTAACCCTCTCTGTATTTCACTTCCCTGTGAAACAGGGATAATAGTAATACTCCCCTTATAGGGCAATTGTGAGGCTTAAGATAGACTATAGATCTGATCTAAAGAACATGTTCCATATATGTTAGCTACACAATTACCTGGGCTTGCCAGGTGGCGCTAGTGGTAAAGAAACTGCCTACCAGTGCAGGAGACAGAAGAGACACCGGTTCAATCCCTGGGTTGGGAAGATCCCCTGGAGAAGGGCATGGCAAGCCTCTCCAGTATTCTTGCCTGGAGAATCCCATGGACAGAGGAGCGTGGGGCGGGAGGTACAGTCCATAGGGTTGCAGAGTCTGACATGACTGAAGCAACTTAGCACACATACACACTATTACTTCCTTTTACTTGATGTAACAGTCTTCTCCTAAGACCCCAGTAGGGCCTGGAATTGGTAACTGGTCCAGATTGAAAAGCCTGTGTGGAGGGGCCTCTATTTCTGGCGCCTGCTGTCTCTTGGAGAGCTCCTTTTCTGACTCACAGAGACAAATGCCTCCTCAGCTTCTGGAAAATTCAAGCTGAAGCTCCAGGCTGAAAGTGCTTTCTTTTATGACTCTGGGAGAAAATTTGTCATTATAAGCAGTGGCCCCATGCCAGGTTCCTTTCCTTCTAAGGAGAGTTGGCATCCAGCTGGGCAGTGTTTTCTTTTGCCCACAGTACGGTCTGTTCATTCTGCAGCTCCCGGCAAGAACATTATTTTTTCCGCGTTGGACATGCTTTTCAGTGAGTGCACAGGCCTGCCAGCTGTTGAGCCCAGGAGGAAAAGAGCCATAATGACTTTACTTCCCTAGTCTAGCTGTGATTAGAAAGTTTTCTAAACATATTAAGAAACTGAAGACGCTTGTGACAAAAAAAAAAAAAAAATAGTCAGTAGCAGCCTGATGTGCTGGGCAAAGTCACCCAGCAGCACAGCAGAGGTGATCAGATGGCCTGGGGGTTGGGGGCCCGTTTCCAGCCTGCTCTGCCCAGACCCCACAGGTGCCAGCAGGCCCCCCCGTCAGACAGTTCTGGCAGGGGTAGGTGTCAGGAAGTACCAAAGTCACCTGACTGTACTCCTGGGCCCCTAGACACTCACACTAGCACTTGCCTGGGTCTGCCGCATGTGCAGGGACTGGTAAGGGACAGGGTGGCAGTTGGAAGGGATGCCTCCTTTCTCTGGACCCTGCTTAAGTCTGAGTTCTTGCTAACAAATACAGCTCAGGGGGCTTTCTACTTGGAATGGATACCTGTTTGGTGGGCTTTCCCAGCACACATGGCTCCACCCTGGGCTGGGCTGGGCATTTCCAGGACTGGCAGAGGAGAGCTGGGGCTATCGTTGGGCCCTGACCACCAGGTATCTCAACTCTGGCCCTGACCTCAAAGTCCCTCAGAAGAACCTGGTAGAGCTACACAGCCCTGGCCTGGAGTCCCAGCCCCCTACTTTGTAGTTGCTGCATCTTCAAACTGGGACAGCGCATCAGTCATAAACAGTTGGGAGGTGCACGGGGAAAGGTGATGTTGAGTGTGTGCATTGATTTGTTCAACACCTATGTGACCTCCGGGGAGGAGAAAGGGGCTGGAAGTTGAATTAATCATCAATGGCCAGAGACGTTATCAATTATGCCTATGTAATGAAGTTTCCAAAGAATGAATCAATGAAGGATGAGGTTTGGAGTTTCTGGTTTGGTGAACCATCTGGGGCAGGTGGGCAAGGGACCACCCTCCTCCTTCCCATCTGCATCCTGCTCCCGCCTGGCTGCTCCTGAGCTGTCTCCTTTTGAAATAAACTGGTTCCTAGTAAGTATTGTTTTTCTGAGTTCTTGAAGACATTGTAGCAAATGGTTGAACTTGAGGAGAAGGGCTTAGAAACCTTTGATTTACAAATGTTTGGCCAGAGTCACAGGTGACAGCCAGTCTTGCGGTTGATGTCTGAAGCAGGAGAAAGTCTTATGGGACTGAGCCCTTGACCTGCATAGAGTCTTCACTAACTGCAGGTAGATGATGTCAGAATTGAATTAAATTGTAGACACTCAGCTGGAGCCACAGAGAACTGGTTGTTGGTTAGAAAATCCCACACACTGGATGACTAGCGTGGAGTGTTGTGTCAGCAGAAGGCAAAGGAGGAGCAGAGCTCTTTCCTTTCACTGCCCAAAGCTGGTCTGCTACTGCTGTCCAGAGGGATTCATTCATTCCTTCTACAAAACCAACCCCAGTGTTCTCCACATAGGAAGCCTAGGACAGCTTCTAATAAGGCTCTTTGCAGTCAATGTTCTGCATGTCCTATACTGATGTGGACAGTATAGGATATGAGGGGCCTGCATGGAGCAGGGAGTCACCAGAATAACGAAGACATTCACATCAATGGGTGCTGATTCTGAGTATGTGAGGCTGTGTTTATTTCCCTGAGCCCTAGATCAAGCACAGTGGGATTTTCAAGCTTCCCTGCAGGGAATGAAGGGCAAGGCCTAGAAGCAACACTGTTCTGGCACTGACTTAGCATCCAGGTCACTGAAAAAGCAGCAGCAAGCCTGGAGGCCCCCAGGAGGAGGCAGCAGAGCCCAGCCAGGCGCAGATCACAGACATGGAACCAGGGCCATGCCCATCGACCTCCCACTAGAAAATTCTGATACCCATCAACTGACGAATGGATAAGAAAGCTGTGGTACATATACACAATGGAATATTACTTAGCATTAAAAAAATTTCATTTGAATCAATTCTACTCAGGTGGACGGAACTGGAGCCTATTATCCAGAGTGAAGTAAGCCAGAAGGAAAAACAACAATACAGTATACTAATGCATATATATGGAATTGAGAAAGATGGTAACAAGAACCCAGCATGAGAGACAGCAAAAGGAATGCAGACATATAGAACAGACTCGTGGACTCTGTGGATGAGGGCAGGGGTGGGATGATTTGGGAGAATGGCATTGAAACATGTTAAGTATCAGATGTGAAATCAATCGCCAGCCCAGGATTGATGCTCGGGGATGGTGCACTGAGATTTCCCGCGGGGAGGGAGGAGGGAGGGGGGTTCTGGAGGGGGAGCATATGTAAATCCATGGTGATATCATGTCATTGTATGGCAAAACCAATAAAAAAAAAAGAGAAAATTCTGATGCTGAGCTGGGAGGCTCCTGGTCCTGCTTTGTAATGAAAGTGACTTCCTGTCCAGTCTTAACAAAGTGCTTCTGAATTTTTCACGCCACACAAGACAAGGTTTGGAGCAGGAATACAAGGTGTGTGTACCCTCTGCCATCTTACTTTCAACTTTTTAAACCCCTGGGTGAGGTTTTAGGTGTATCTCTTATAAGCAGCATACAGTGGTTTTCTTTTTTAAAAATCTAGTGTTTTTTAACTGGAACATTTAATCCATTTGCATTTAATGTAATAAATTGCATTCTTCTTCTGTTATATATATTTTTATTTTTAATTGTTACCCTGAAAAGTATAAAATACCTTTAAAAATCATCAAAACATAATGTTAACTGATAACATTACTCTCCTCCTAGATAATGCAAGGATCTTAGAACTTAAACTCCATTTACTCCTCTGCCAACAGTATCTATTGTTGTCATGGATGTGAAATCTTCAGTGTTTTAAATGCCTCAGACAGTACAATTCTTGTTTTATGTAGTTCATATTCGTTTAGATGCACCCATGCCATTCCCACTGCCTTTCATTCCTTTCTGCATCTCTACCTGGAGTGAATTTTTTTTCCTGTCAAATAGTAATTTCTGAATTTCCCTTAGTGTATGCTTGCTAGTGGAGAATTTTTATTTTTATGTACCTGATGATGCTTTTATTTCACTACCATTCTTAAAATAATGCTTTTCTCTGGCATCGAATTCCAAGTTGACACTTACATTCTTTCAGTTCAATCTACTGGCTTCCGATGTTCACTACTGCTGTTGAGAGATCTGTCACTTTAATTCCTGAAGGTCATCGATGTATTTTTTTCTGCTTTCTTTTAATGTCTGTTCTTTGCTTGGTTGTCTTAAGTTTCACTGTGACATGTATATGAATTTCTTTTTATTTATCCTGCTTCATACTGATTAAACTTCCTGAATATAATTCATATTATTAATGAATTTTGGAAAATTCTGTCTTTATTTCTTCAAATATTGCTTTGGTCCCATTTCCCCCTCTTTATTTCTGCTATAAAGAAAGTCCAATAAAATGTTCATCCTACCTCCTTATTGTATCATCTTCTGTAATTTCCATTTTCTTGCCTCTCTTTTATATTAGTTTGGAAAGTTCCTCTCTCTCTCTCTCTCTCTCTCTTTTTCCTCTGTATCTTAAGTATTTTCTCTCACAGCAATTTAATTTTCAGCTGTTTTTTCTGTTTCTGATTCATCTTGTTTCTCTTCGTCAGTTTAGATACAGGGAACTGAGTCATTCATACATCTCAACTTGTGGTACACAGAGTACCACCAGTATAGTAAGAATCTTCTCTTATTTAGTTTAAATTATTAGAAATTATTTTCAGTTCAGTTCAGTCACTCAGTCATGTCCGACTCTTTGCGACCCCATGAATCACAACATGCCAGGCCTCCCTGTCCATCACGAACTCCCAGAGTCTACCCAAACCCATGTCCATTGAGTCGATGATGCCATCCAGCACCATCTCATCCTCTGTCGTCCCCTTCTCCTCCTGCCCCCAATCCTTCCCAGCATCAGGATCTTTTCCAATGAGTCAACTCTTCGCATGAGGTGGCCAAAGTACTGGAGCTTCAGCTTCAACATCAGTCCTTCCAATGAACACTCAGGGCTGATCTCCTTAAGGATGGACTGGTTGGATCTCCTTGCAGTCCAAGGGACTCTCAAGAGTCTTCTCCAACAGCACAGTTCAAAAGTTTCAATTCTTCAGCACTCAGCTTTCTTCACTGTCCAACTCTCACATCCATACATGACTACTGGAAAAACCATAGCCTTGGCTAGATGGACATTTGTTGGCAAAGTAATGTCTCTGCTTTTAAATACATTGTCTAGGTTGATCATAACTTTCCTTCCAAGGAGGAAGCATCTTTTGATTTTATGGCTACAATCACCATCTGCAGAAATAATTTTAAGTTATTTTATGTGTCCTTTTCCCTGAATATTTACTCTCCTTCCCTCAGTTTGTAGGCAACTGATAGCATATATTTAAAATATGTTCTCTTTAGGTACATAGTAAAAATTTGTAGATTTACAAAAACAGATTCGGTGAGGGTCAAAGGGATTCAATACACTAGTAGAGTAGTTTCATTTAGTTATATTCCTCAGTTATTGACATTACAAATTTGTGCTTTGAAGATATTGTCTATTCCACATAGTATTTATTTACTTCATACATTTATTTTCCATATATTATTTCATATATTTTTCCAATAAGTGAAATTGGAGAAATATATTATTAAGTAAAATTAAATATATGGAGTAAATAAAGTAAATCTATGTAGGGAGAAGACCAAAGGCTTTGTAATATCTATGATCCCAACATAGACACACACATGTGTATATATTTATATGTATTATTCTGTGTGTGCATATGTAGCACTGAGTTTACTGAGTCTCACTGAGACACAATCCATATCCATATAATTTGCCTTTTTAAAGTGCACAAGTCCCTATTTCTAGTATATTCACAAAGTTGTGCAATTGTCATCACCCTGTAATTTTCAGCTTTTGCAAATGGACCACTTCTCTCTTCTCTCCCCAGTTCCCAACCATTATCTATCTATCTGTCTCTCTGGATTTGCCAGTTCTGAATACTTCACATAAATGGAATCCTGAAATACATTGTCTTTTTTGACTGACTGGCTTCTTCCACTTAGACAATGTTTTCAAGATCTATCTACTTTGTAGCTTGCATCAACGTCATTCCTTTTTATTTCTGAATAATTATCCAATGTTTGGACACACCTTGTTTTCCTTATGTGCTCATCAGCTGATGGATGTTGGCTCGTTTTCATCCTTTGGCAATGCTGACTAACGCTGCTGTGAACGTTTGGGTACAAGTCTCTGTGAGGATGTTTTCATTTTCCTTGGGTACAGCTCCTGAAGTAAAACTGCTGGCCAAACGGTAGTTCTGTGTTAACTGTTTTCAGGAACTGCCGAACATCTTCTCTGGGCATGATCCATGGGGAGCAGGTTTGCTTTGAATGGTGCTTGCTGCGGTTGCCAACTTCAGGAGGGGCCCTAGCAGCTACAAGAGTAGTGGGGACCAGGAGCAAGTTACGGTCTTGGAAGGAGGGCTATCAGAGTAAACCCCTGGGGCAAAACAAACCTGAGAGCTGAGAGACACCAGGGAGAAACATGTTCCAAATCTTTAAGAAAATGGCTAGGAATTTGGGGTTATGATTCTAATCCACTGCTCTCGATCTTTCTTTGAACCCATGTACTCCCACTGGAAATGGAGGCTCAGTGTGGCTTGCGGTACGTCATCTGAAAGTGGGTATGTCCACGTGGGTGTATGTGAGGGGGCAGCAGTTGAGAAAGTTCTACTGGAAGACTGTCCCCACTTGCTTGAGTGGTGTTCTCCTATCTAGTGGAGAATTGCAGGGGGACTTGAGTTTCTTCACAGAAACACCCAGACCTCCTCCCTCTTGGGGTCGACGTGGAGAAGTGTGCTCGATGCTGCCCTCTACCTCAGCCTTCTGCTTCTCCCTCTGCCCTCCTCCTCTTTCTCAGGTCCCAGCCTCACCAAGCAGGTTACAGTGGCATTCCCCTCACAAGCAGGGACGTCTGCCAGCGGGGCATTGTCTGTCAGGTGCCATCATGCTCAAGCTCCATCACACTTTTACTTTTCTTTCAATGGTCTGAGCTGACGTTTGTTATTTGCAATTATGAATCCACGCCTAAGACAGCAGCCATCTCTGTGTGTGAGGGCACAGGTGGGCAGATGAGTGCAAGTTTGCCACATGCATAACCGTGGGTGCGACAGACGTTCTTTCAGAGTGGCTCATGTGTGTGCGGGTGGAAGGGGTAGGGCTTCTCAAGGTGTGAGAGTGAGCCTGGGGCTTTTGAAGGGAGTTGGGGAAAAGGGACTTCCTGTGCACCAACCAAGGCCGTCCAAATCCCAGTTTCCAGGGCCAGGGAGGTGCCATGAGGCACTCTCCCTCATTACCGGCCCTGTCCGGGTGTGGTCAGCTTCCATCACCATTGTCAGTCACATCTCTCCTTGGCAGTGAGCTTATGCTGGTGGAGGTTGGGCGTGTCAGGATGTAGCTAAGACCTGACTTCATGCTCTCCCTCTCAGCTCCTTCCCCCAGAGCCTGACTAGACCTGTTCTCTTCAGAGGTCAGATCTTTTCTTCTACCCACTTTTCAGATTCAAAGAATGCTCTTAGTACCTCTGCTGGTCTTCACTGTGAAACCCATGAAGGGATGTGGTTCATGTAGGAGAAAGTCTGCCACAAAGAGCCTCCCTGCACTACCATCACTCACCAGGGCCTAGAATTCTGCAGTTAAAGACTTTAATATGTTTAACCTTGGAGGATGTGAGGTTTTCATTAAATTAAAGGGGTGGGGAAAGCTCAGGAGCAGAGAGATCTGGGTTCATGTCTGGATATCCCACTGACTCAAGTGTGACCTGGGGGAAGTCACTTACGCTAAATTGAGATCCTAGTAGTTTTCATTTTGTGTATTGTTGTGAGTATTAAATGAGAGAAATAGGTGACACATCTAGCAAGGTGTTTAGCACAGGTAGGTGCTTGATGAAGAGGTATTTCCTTCCCAGTAGAATACTGGGCCCCTGAGAAAGGTAATGTCAGTCCTTTGTTGGAAATCAGCAGAAGATAATTTGGAGAAAACAGGCAGGGAAAGTGCCATGGCAGAGGGAAGGCTACAAATTCTCTGTTCTAATCTTGCTGGAGGAAGCCTGCTCTCCTCCAAGCAGACTCTGAACAACATAGAGAATTTAAGAGACTTCATTTTTTCAGTCATTCACTTATTCATTCTTCAAATTAACTAATAGTATTGAGTACCTACAACAAGCCAAACTCTGTTCCAAGTTGGGAGGAGGTACAAGGATCCCTGGGTTTCCTTGGGGTCATAGTCAGCAGTCATTACATCCAAAACACACGTGCAGATACAATTCCTAAAGTATATGCAAATAATGTAGATTTTACTGAAGTTTTTATAAGTGAACATTAGATTATACCACACATGAAAAGCAAAATTTGTGAGCATCACTTTTAATAGACTCCACTCTCTCTGGCACTTACCACATTACGCCTAGCTCTTCTCTCTCTTCACAGCCGTCCTCTTCCCACCTCCTCCTCATTCCAATGGCACCCATTGCCAGATCTCACTACTACACCCTACCCCTTTTACACAACTTTATTGAGATAGAATGGGCAAACCACATAATTCATCTTAGAGTTGTGCAACTGTCACCATAGTCTAATTCTACATTTTCTTTCCTTCCCACTCTCTAGAACACCACAGTCATTAGCTGTTTCCCCAAATACCCACCTCACTCCTCAGTCCTAGGAACCACCAGTCTACTTTCTGTCTCTTTGGATTTCCCTATTCTGGACATTTCATGTAAATGGATCATATAATACATGGTCTTTGAAAAATAATAAGTTGTGGTTGACAAAAATCTCCATAAAATTAACATGTTAACCATTTTTAAGCATACAGATAGTGTTATCTTTATCATATTGTGCAAACAGTTTCTAGAAGTTTTTCAACTCGCAAAACTAAAACTCTCAATCCATTGAACAACAACTCCTCATTTCCCCCTCCTCCCAGCTCCTGGCCATGATTATTCTACTTTCTACGAGTTTATCGACTCAAGGGGCTTCATATATTCATACAGTATTTATCGTTCTGTGACTGGCTTATTTCACTTAGCAAAATGTCCTCAAAGGTCATCTATGTTGTGTGTGACAAAATTTTCTTCCTTCTTAAAAAAATTAATTAATTTATTATAATTGGAGGATAGTTGCTTTACAATATTGTGGTGGGTTTTGCCATACATTGACATGACTCAGCCACGGGGAACAAAGGTTGACAAATTTTCCTTATTTATTTATTTATTTATTTATTTTATTGTTTTTGCCATACATTGTCATGATATCACCATGGGTTTACATATGCTTCCCCTCCGGAACCCCCCTCCCTCCTCCCTCCCCCCCGGGAAATCTCGCTGTACCAGCCCTGAGCATCAATCCTGGGCTGGCGATTGATTAGACACATGACAATTAACATGCTTCAATGCCCTTCTCCCATATCATCCCACCCTTACCCTCATCCACAAAGTCCACGAGTCTATTCTATACATCTGCGTTCCTTTTGCTGTCTCCCATGTTGGGTTCTCGTTACTGTCTTTCTAAATTCCATATACATGTGTTAATATACTGTATTGTTGTTTTTGCTTCTGGCTTACTTCACTCTGGATAATGGGCTCCAGTTTCATCCATCTGAGTAGAATTGCTTCAAATGAATTTTTTTTTTAATGCTGAGTAATATTCCACTGTGTATATGTACCACAGCTTTCTTATCCATTCGTCAGTTGATGGGCATCTAGGTTGCTTCCATGTCTTGGCTATTGTAAACAATGCAGCGATGAACATTGGGGTACACGTGGCTCTTTCAATTCTGGTTTCCTCTGTGTATATGCCCAGCAGTGGGATTGCTGGGTCATATGGCAGGTCTATTTGCAGCTTTTTAAGGAACCTCCACACTGTTTTCCATAGTGGCTATACTAGTTTGCATTCCCACCAACAGTGTAAGAGGGTTCCCTTTTCTCCACATCCTCTCCAGCATTTATTGCTTGTAGACTTTTGGATGGCAGCCATTCTGACTGGTGTAAAGTGGTACCTCACTGTGGTTTTGATTTGCATTTCTCTGATAATGAGTGATGTTGAGCATCTTTTCATGTGTTTGTTAGCCATTTTTATGTCTTCTTTGGAGAAATGTCTGTTAAGTTCTTTGGCCCACTTTTTAATTGGGTTGCTTATTTTTCTAGAATGGAGCTGCAGGAGTTGTTTGTATATTTTTGAGATTAATTGTTTGTCTGTTGTTTCATTGGCTATTATTTTCTCCCATTCTGAAGACTGTCTTTTCACCTTGCTTATAGTTTCCTTTGTTGTGCAAAAGCTTTTAATTTTAATTAGGTCCCATTTGTTTATTCGTGTTTTTATTTCCAATATTCTGGGAGGTGGGTCATGGAGTATCCCGCTTTGGGTTATGGCAGAGAGTGTTTTGCCTATGTT
>ML661353.1:1200245-1228664 GCA_007570785.1 Antilocapra americana | reverse complement strand
TAGGGGACTTAAAAATTCTAAAAAGAAAAAAGAAAAAAAAGAAGAAGGAAAAAATATATATATATAAAAGTTTTGAAAATTTAAAAGATGTTCCTAGTACAGTTATAATTAAGGCTTTCTCTGGTGCTGGTGCGTGCAGTGAAGGGAAGGGTCTGTAGATTTTCAGATGATCCCTTGGTCCGGCTTCTCCTTCTCACAATCTATAGACTCCTTTCTATGCAGTCTGTGCCACCTGCAGGGATTTAATCTGCTACTCCTGTCAGTTTCAAAGCTGTTCGCTCCGCTGGCCTCAGCATCCTCTGTTTGCTGGTCTTTTGAGTGTCTATTCAGCGCTTTGGAGTTTGCCCTGCTCCTGGTGAGAGGGCTTCCCCCGACCCCTCTGCTCAGGCTCTCTGTCGTCTGCCCAGCACAGTTGGGGAGTGGGGCTTCTCCTCTCCCCCGGCCCAGCCGCACGGTTTTCTCAGCGTGCAGCTGAGAGCAGGCCTTCTGGTTTGGGCTTGTCCTTCTCATGGTCTATAGTCTCTTTTCTATGCAGTCTGTGCCACCGGCAGGGATTTAATCTGCTCCTCCTGTCAGTTCCAAAGCTGTTGGCTCTGCTAGCTTAAGCGTCTTCTGTCTGCTGGTCTTTTAAGTGTCTATTCAGCACTTTGGAGTTTGCCCTGCTCCTGGTGAGAAATTTTCCTTTTTTAAAATAAAATTTTTCTTTAGTCCATAAAACTTTTTTCAATTTTATAGTGAAGTATAATTAATCAACAATGTGTTAGTTTTAGGTGGACAACAAAGTGATTAAGTTATACACACACGTGTGTTTATTCCTTCTCCAATTTTTTCCCACTTACATTATTACAGAATACTGAGAAGAGTTCATTGTGCTTTAAAGTAGATATTTGTTGGGTTTCTATTTTAAATACAATAGTATGCACATGTCAGTCCCAAACTCCCAATCTATCTCTCCCCCCTGGTAACCACAAGTTTGTTCTCTAAGTCTGTTTCTATTTTGGAAATCACTTCATTTGTACTGACACATTTTTTGTGTGGTTTTGTTGTTGTTTTTGTTGTTGCTCAGTCATGTCTGACTCTTTACGACCTCATGAACTCCAGCAGGCCAGGCTGCCCTGACCTTCATCATCTCCTGGAGTTTGCTCAAACTCATGTCCATTGAGTTGGTGATGCCATCTAATCATCTTGTCCTCTGTCCTCCTCTTCTCCATCTGCCCTCAATTTTTCCCAGTATCAGGGTCTTTTCCAGTGAGTCAGCTCTTCACATCAGGTAGCCAAAGTATTGGAGTTTCAGTTCCAGCATCAGTCATTCCAATGAATATTCAGATTGATTTCCTTTAGGATTGTTTGATTTGATCTTGCAGTCCAGGGGATTCTCAAGAATCTTCTCCAACACCACATTGCAAAATCATCAATTCTTCAGTGCTCAGCTTTCTTTATGGTCCAACTCTCACATCCATACATGACTACTGGAAAAACCATAGCTTTGACTGTATGGACCTTTGCCAGTAATATAAAGTCTCTGCTTTTTAACACACTGTCTAAGTTTGTCATAGCTTTTCTTCCAAGAAGCAAGAGTCTTCTAATTTCATGGCTGCAGTGATTTTGGAGCCCAAGAAAATAAAGTCTTTCACTGTTTCCATTGTTTCTCTATCTATTTGCCATGAAGTGATGGGATGAGGTGCCATGATCTTCAAGTTTTTTGAATGCTGAGTTTTAAGCCAGCTTTTTCACTCTCTTCTTTTGCTTTCATCAAGAGGCCCTTTAGTTCTTCTTCACTTTCTGCCATAAGGGTGCTGTCATCTGCCTCTCTGAGGTTACTAATATTGTTCCCGGCAATCTTGATTCCAGCTTGTGCTTCATCCAGCCCAGCATTTCTTATGGTGTACTCTGCATAGAAGTTAAATAAGCAGAGTGACGGTGTACAGCCTTGATGTGCTCCTTTCACAATTTTGAACCAATCCATTGTTCCATTTTTTTATATGCCACATGTAGACTATATCATATGATATTTGTTTCTCTGTCTGACTTACTTCATTTAGAATGATAGTCTCTAGATCCATCCACGTTACTGGAAATGGCCTTATTTCATCTTTTTAATGGCTGATTAACATTCCACTGTGTATATATGCTCATTTTATCCATCCATCTGTCAATGGACATTTAGGTTGCTTCTGTGTTTTGTCTATTGTAAACAGCACTGCTGTGAACATCAGAGTGCATTTATCCTTTTGAACCTAGGTTTTCCTCTGATATATGCCCAGGAGCAAGATTACTGGATCATAAGGTAGTTTTATTTTTACTTTTTTAGAGAACTTTCATACTATTCTCTATAGTGCCTGCAGGAATTTACATTCCCACCTACAGTGTAGGAGTGTTCCTTTCTCTCCACACTCTCCTGAGTATTTATTGTTTGTAGACTTTTGATGATGGCCATTCTGACCAGTGTGAGGTGATATTTCATGGTAGTTTTGATTTGCATTTCTGTAATAATAAGCAATGATGAGACTCTTTCACGTGTTTGTTAGCCATCTGTATGTCTTCTTTGCAGAAATGTCTGTTTAGGTCTATTTCCCACCCTTTGATTGGGTTGTTTTTATGGTATTGACTTGTATGAGCTGCTTGGATATTTGAGTCAGTTCTAATGAGGTAGATGAACCTAGAGCCTATTATACAGAATGAACTAAGTCAGAAAGAGGAAAACAAATATTATACTAATGCATATATATGGAATCTAGAAAGATGGTTCTAATGAAATTATTTGTAGAACAGCAATGGAGACAGTTAGAACTGGACATGGAACAACAGACTGGTTCCAAATAGGAGACGGAGTACGTCAAGGCTGTATATTGTCACCCTGCTCATTTACCTTATATGCAGAGCACATCATGAGAAATGCTGGGCTGGAGGAAGCATAAGCTGGAATGAAGATTGCAGAGAGAAATATCAATAACTTCAGATATGCAGATGACACTACCCTTGTGGCAGAAAGTGAAGAAGAACTAAAGAGCCTCTTGATGAAAGTAAAAGAGGAGAGTGAAAAAGTTGGCTTAAAACTCAACATTCAGAAAACTAAGATCATGGCATCTGGTCCCATTACTACATGGCAGATAGATGGGGAGACAGTGGAAACAGTGGCTGGCTTTATTTTTCTGGGCTCCAGAATCACTGCAGATGGTGGTTGTAGCCATGAAATTAAAAGACGCTTACTCCTTGCAAGGAAAGTTATGACCAACCCAGACAGCATATTAAAAAGCAGAGACATTACTTTGTCAACAAAGATCCATGTAGTCAAGGCTGTGGTTTTTCCAGTGGTCATATATGGATGTGAAAGTTGGACTATAAAGAAAGCTAAGTGCTGAAGAATTGATGCTTTTGAATTGCGGTGTTGGAGAAGACTCTTGAGAGTCCCTTGGACTGCAAGGAGATCCAACTGGTCCATCCTAAAGGAGATCAGTCCTGAGTGTTCATTGGAAAGACTGATGTTGAAGCTGAAATTCCAATACTTTGGCATTTCTTCATGTGAAGAGCTGACTCATTGGAAAAGATCCTGATGCTGGGAAAGATTGAGGGCAGGAGGAGAAGGGAATGGCAGAGGATGAAATGTCTGGATGGCATCATCGGCTCGATGGCCATAGGTTTGGGTAGACTCCGGGAGTTGGTGATG
Organism: Antilocapra americana; assembly: GCA_007570785.1. NCBI lineage: Eukaryota > Metazoa > Chordata > Mammalia > Artiodactyla > Antilocapridae > Antilocapra > Antilocapra americana. The sequence goes on along the minus strand of ML661353.1, from coordinate 1,224,997 downwards.
GACAGGGAGGCTTGACGTGCTGAGGTTCATGGGGCTGCAAAGAGTCGACACGACTGAGCAACTGAACTGAACTGAATGGAGACACAGACATAGAGAACAAACTTATGGCCATGTTAGTGGGGAGGAAGGACAGGCTGGGATGTATGGAGAGAATAACATGGAAACACACATTACCATATGTAAAATTGATAGCTAATGGGAATTTGCTGTATGACTTAGGGAACTCAAAATAGGGCTCTGTAACAACCTAGAGGTGTGGGATGGGGAGGGAGGTGGGAGGGAGGTTCAAGAAGGAGGGGACATATGTACATCTATGGTTGATTCATGGTGATGTTTGACATAAATCAACACAATACTGTAAAGCAATTATCCTTCAATTAAAAATAATAAAGTAAAAAAATTCAATCTTAAATTGAAGAAAGAAATGATAACCACTAGACCATTCAATGTTATTGATTTAGGTGTGACCTAAATGAAGTTCTTATGATTGTGTAGTGGATGTGATGAATAAATTCAAGAAATTAGATCTGGTAAACAGAGTGCTTGAAAAGCTATGGATACAAGTTCATAACATAGTACAGGAGGCAGGGACCAAAACCATCCCAAAGAAAAAGAAATGCAAGAAGGCAAAATGGTTGTCTGAGGAGGCTTTACAAATAGCTGAGGAAAGAAGGGATGCAAAAGGCAAGAGGGAAAGGGGAAGATATACTCAACTAAATGCAGAGTTCCAGGGAATAGCAAGGTGGGATAAGAAGGCTTCTTCAGTGAACAATGCAAAGAAATAGAGGAAAACAATAGGAGAGGAAGACTAGAGATCTCTTCAAGAGAACTGAAGATATCAAGGGCACATTTCATGCAAGGATGAGCACAATAAAATACAGGAACCATAAGGACCTAACAGAACAGAGGAGATTAAGGAGAGGTGGCAAGAATTCACAGAAGAACTATACAAGAAGGTTCTTAATGACCTGGTTAACTGTGATGGTGTGGTCACTCTCCTAGAGCGCAGTATCCTGGAGTGTGAAGTCAAGTGGGCCTCAGGAAATATCACTATGCACAAAATCAGTGGAGATAATGAAATTCCATCTGAGCTATTTAAAATCCTCACAGTTGATGCTGTTAAAGCGCTATGGTCAATATGTCAGCAACTTTGGAAAACTCAGCAGTGGCCACAGCACTGGGAAAGCTCAGCCTCCATTCCAATCTTAAAGAAGGGCAATGCCAAAGAGTGTTCAAACTACTACGCAGTTGCACTCATTTCACATGCTAGCAAGGTTATACTCAACATTCTTCCAGCTAGGCTTCAGAAGTATATGAATCAAGAATTTCCAAAAATACAAACTGGGTTTCAAAGAGGCAGAGGGATAAGAAATCAAATTGCCAACATTCACATTCATTGGATCATGAAGGAATCAAAGGAGTTCCAGAAAAACATCTATTTCTGCTTTGTTGACTATACTAAAGCCTTTGACTATGTGGATCACAACAAACTGTGGGAAATTCTTAAAGAGATGGGAATACAGACTATCTTACCTTCCTAAGAAACCTGTATGTGGGTCAAGAAGCAATAGTTAGAATCAAATACAGAACAACTGACTGGCTCAAAATTGGGAGAGAAATATGACAAGGCTATATGTTGTCACCTTGCTTATTTAACTTCTGTGCAGAGTACATCATGTGAAATGCTGGGCTGGATGAATCACAAACCGGAATCAAGATTGTCTGGAGAAATATCAACAACTTCAGATATGCAGATGATATCATTCTAATGCAGAAGGTGAAGAGGAACTAAAGAGACTCTTATTGAGGGTGAAAGAGGAGAATGAAAAAGCTGATTTGCAACTTAACACTAAAAAACTAAGATCATAGCATCCAGTCCCATAACTTCATGATGAATACTAGGGGAAAAAGTGGAAACAGTGACAGATTTTATTTTCTTGGAATCCAAAATCACTATGGATGGTGACTGCAGTCATGAAATTAAAAGACACTTGGTCCTTGGAAGAAAAGCTAGGACAAAACTAGACAGCACATTAAAAAGCAGAGACACCAGTTTGTCAACAAATGTCTGTATAGTCAAAGCTATGATTTTTCCAGTAGTCATGTATGGATGTGAGAACTGGACCATAAAGAAGGCTGAGCACCAAAGAATTGATGCTTTTGAACTGTGGTGCTGGAGAAGACTCTTGAGAATCCCCTGGACTGCAAAGAGATCAAATCAGTCAATCCTAAAGGAAATCAATCTTGAATATTCATTGAAAGGACTGATACTGAAGCTGAAGCTCCAATACTTTGGCCACCTGATGTGAAGAGCCTACTCATTGGAAAAGACCCAGATGTAGGCAAGATTGAAGGCAATAGGATAAGGGGATGGAGGGGACAAGATGTTTAGATAGCATCGTTGACTCAGTGGACAGGAATTTGAGTAAACCCGAGATAGTGGAGGACAGAGGAGCCTGGCGTGCTTCTGTTCATGGGGTTGTAGAGTTAGACACAACTTAGTGTGTCTAAACATGAACAGCAAACCTTATGGGAATTCTCTTATATATTTTTTTTATTTTTGCTATATTGCTTTTAATATTTTTTCTTTATGTTTATTTTTTGTCAATTTGATTACTATTCTCTGGGTATGTTCCTTTCTGTGTTTATCCTACCTGAGACTCTCTGTGCTTCCTGGAGTTGGGTTACTCTTTCCTTTCCTAGATTAGGGAAGTTTTCAATAATTATCTCCTATATATTTTCTCAGGTCCTATCTCTTTCTGTTCTTCTGGGACCCCTATAATATGAAAGTTGCTGTGTTTATTGTTGTCCCAGAGGTCTCTTAGACTGTCTTCATTACTTTTTGTTCTTTTTTCTTTATTATGTTCTGCGGTAGTGATTTCCACCATTCTATCTTCCAGGTCCCTTATCTGTTTTTCTGCCTCAGTTATTCTGCTATTGATTCCTTCTAATGTATTTTTAATTTCAGTTTTTGTATTGCTAATCTCTGTTTGCTTGTTCTTTAATTCTTCTAGGTCTTTGTTAAGCTACTTTTTATGTTCTGGATCTATACCTGTATTCATTTTCTGAGATCTTGAATCATCTTCACTGTTATTACTCTGAATTCTTTTTTTAGTGGACTGCCTATCTCCATTTCAGTTAATTTTTCTTCTGGGGGTTTATCTTGATCCTTCATCTGGAATATACTTCTCTGCTGTCATATTTTGTTTACCTTTCTGTGACTGCAGTCTCTATTCGGCAGGCTGCTGAGTTGTAGTTCTTCTTGCTTCAGAGTCTGCCCTCTGGTGGATGAGGCTGTTTAAGAGGCTTGTGCAAGGCTTCCTGGTGGGAATGACTGGAGCCTGCCCACTGGTGGATGGAGGTTGATCTTGTCCTTCTGATGAGCTGAGTCATGTTAAGACACGTGTTTAGTAGACAGATGTATGCTAAGGGAGACAAAGCAACTCAGTTGTTGGTGGGTGGGGCAGCGTTCATGCCCTGTGAGCTGCTTGGCTTGAGTCGTCCTAGCACTGAAGCCCATAAGCTGTTGGGTGGGGTCAGGTCCTGGCAAGGAAATGGCAGCCTCCAGGAGGGTACTACCCAGGTGAGTACTACCCAGAGCTAGTACCACCACTGTCTAGCTAGTACCCACCAGTGAGCCACACACCACCTCTGCAGGATCCCCTCCAATGCTAGCAGGTAGGTCTGGCCCTCTTTTTTATGAGGTCACTGGTCTTTTCTCTGTGTCATAGTGCACAGACTTTGTGTGTGACCTCAAAGAGTGGAGTTTCTGATTTTCCCAGTCTTGTGGAATTCCTACAGTCAAACCCTGCTGGCCTTTTTAGCCATATTCCCTGGGAGCTCCACATCTTTTCTCCAGACCCTAGGCTGGGGATTCTGACTTGGGGCAGCTCAGAACTTTCACTCCTGTGGGAGAATATCTGTGGTATATTGTTTTTCCAGTTTCTGTGTTGTCTACTCAGTGAGTATGGGATTTGATTTTATCATGATTGTGCCCCTCCTACTATCTTGTTGTGGTTTCTCCTTTGTCTTTGGATGTACAGTATCTTTCTTGGGAGGTTTCAGTGTTTTCTTTCAGTGATTGTTCGGTAGTTACAGTAAGTCCTCTACATACAAATGAGCTCTGTTTGGAGAATGTGTTCATAAGTCCAATTTGTTCATAAGCTTAACAAAGTTAGCCTAAGCCCCCAGCTAACACAGGTAAATAGTACCATATTGTAATAGGTTTATAATACTTTTCACACAAATAACACATAAAAAATAAGCACTTTTAATCTTATAGCACAATACCTTAAAAGTACAGTAGTACAGTACAGTAGCTGGCATTTAGGGACTGGCATCAAGTGAACATCAACAAGAGTTACTGACTGGAGGAGGGAAAGGGGGCGGGAGATGGCAGAGCTGAAGATCATCAGCAGTAGGAAACAGAGGGCGAACTACAATTTCACTCATGCTTGACATTGGTGACACATGTTCTGGTTCCTTGGTGGATTAAATTCCATCTACACTCTTGAAACAATGATGCGGGGGATGTTTGGGTGGTAGCTCTCTTATCGTTGATGACACAGTAGCACTGGATTACATTCTCAGTGCTTCTGCAGCCTTCCTGCCCTGTTCCCTCTTCAGGTCCTGGGTCTCATAAACTAACAGTGCCTCCTCAGATAATTTCCTTGCTGTTTCCTACATCATGAGTCTCTTCAGTTTTCCAGTTACTTCTTCCTTTTGTCTCTTTTCATCCTTTCTCTGAACATGTTCACATCTTTGAAACTTCACAACTTGGAGCTGTGTTTATAGAGGATTTTTTTTTTTAATTATTGTTTTAGCCATACATTGTTATGATATCACCATGGGTTTACATATGCTTCCCCTCCGGGTCCCCCCTCCCTCCTCCCTCCCCCCCGGGAAATCTCGCTGCACCAGTCCCGAGCAACTACTATTTAACATAGTTTTGGAAGTTTTGGCCACAGCAATCAGAGCAGATAAAGAAATCAAAGGAATACAGATTGGAAAAGAAGAAGTAAAACTCTCTCTGTTTGCTGATGACATGATCCTCTATATTGAAAACCCTAAAGACTCTACGAGAAAATTACTAGAGCTAATCAGTGAATATAGCAAAGTTTCAGGATACAAAATCAACACACAGAAATCCCTGGCATTCCTATACACTAACAGTGAGAAATCAGAAAGAAAAATTAAGGAAACAATCCCATTCACCATCGAAACAAAAAGAATAAAATACTTAGGAGTATTTCTACCTAAAGAATCAAAAGACTTGTATATAGAAAACTATAGAACACTGATGAAAGAAATCAAGGAGGACACAAACAGATGGAGAAATGTACCGTGCTCATGGATTGGAAGAATCAATATAGTGAAAATGAGTATACTACCTAAAGCAATCTATAGATTCAATGCAATTCCTATCAAGCTACCAGAGGTCTTCTTCAAAGAATTAGAACAAATAATTTCTCAATTTGTATGGAAATACAAAAAACCTCGTATAGCCAAAGCAATCTTGAGAAAGAAGAATGGAACTGGAGGAATCAACCTACCTGACTTTAGGCTATACTACAAATCCACAGTCATTAAGACAGTATGGTACTGGCACAAAGACAGAAACATAGATCAATGGAACAGAATAGAAAGCCCAGAGATAAATCCACGCATCTATGGACACCTTATCTTTGACAAAGGAGGCAAGAATATACAATGGAGAAAAGACAACCTCTTTAACAAGTGGTGCTGGGAAAACTGGACAGCCACTTGTAAAAGAATATAGAGGATTTAACTGTAGTTTTATTTTTGATGTTTTCAGAAGAGGTGAGCTTATGTTCTTCTATGCAGTAATCTGGTACATCTTTCCCTTAATCAAGAATTTCCATCCTTTTAAAGGTTGAATTAGTCTACATTAATATATAATGGAGTGTGTGTGTGTTTGTGTGTGTTAGTAGCTCAGTTGTGTCCAACTCTTTGCAACCCCATGGCCAGGCTCCTCTGTCCATGGGATTCTCCAGGCAAGAATACTCCAGTGGGCAGCCATTCCCTTCTCCAGGGAATCTTCCTGACCCAGGGATCAAACTCAGGTATCCTGCATTGCAGGCAGATTCTCCACCATCGGAGCCACCAGGGATGCCCATAATGTAATATATGCATTGTAAGGAGAGAGGAAATCAGCCAAGATGGCCTGTTTAGGCTCTCTTGCCCCATGTTTCATAAATAATGACTGTAACATCGAGATCACTTACAGCGCTGTGCATGCATGTCACGGAGTGTTCGCTTAGTCACAGGTTACTTTTCATGGTTCGCCTGTAAGAGCTTCACCATGAAGGCCCTGATTACTGCTGCATCATGGCTGTGTCCATGCGGTCAGCCACAAGAGGAGATAATATGGCATCTCTACTGCTACAGCTGTGGCATCTGCCCGGAGAAAGTACTGTTAGGGCCCCTGTGCCAGCCAGGAGAGAGTTTGTGTGGCGCTGCGTTACGCTATGGCTGCTGGGACAGCTGCTGCATCAGCCAGGAGAGAAGAAATGTGTCTGCAGCTCCTGCAGCTCAAGTCTCCTTCCAGCCTCTTAGTTCACGCCTTGCCTACCCTGGGTTCAGCGATCAGTGCAAATACCGTGAACAGTGAGACAACTGGAGCTATGAACAGGATCAGTGATACATATATGGCTGAAAACCCTTCCTTCATTCATTTATCTGTAAGATGACGTTGAGTTGCTTCTACCTCTTGGATATGGTGAACGATGCTGTGCAGTGAATATGCGTGCTTGAGAGCTAAGTTGCTTCAGGTGTGTTCAACTCTTTGCGGCCCCATGGACTGTAGCCCGCCAGGCTCCTTTTTCCATGGGATTCTCCAGGCAAGAATACTGGAGTAGGTTTCCATGCCCTCCTCCAGGGGATCTTCCCAACCCAAGGATCAAGCCTGCATTTCCTGTGGCCCCTGTATTGCAGGCAGATTCTTTACACTGAGCCACTGGAGAAGGCTGCACAATGAATATGGTTGTGCAAATATCTGTTAGAGATCCTGCTTTCAATTCTTTTAGATAAATGCCCATAAGGAAGTTTGTTGAATCATTTGATAATTCTATTTTTAGTTTTTTGTGTAACTTCCATACTGCTTTCCAAATTGGCTGCACCATTAAAATTCTCATCAACAGTGTACGAGAATTCCAATTTCTCCATGTCTTCACCAATGTTCTCATTATTTCCTTTTTAAAGCTAGCCATGGATGGAAGGTGATATCATATTGAGGTTTTGATTTGCATCTCCAAGATGATTAGATTTCAACCACTTTTTCATATACCTGTTTGTCATCTGTATATTTCTTCTGGAAAAATGTTTATTCCATTCCTCTATCCATTTTAAAGTCAGATTGTTTTTGCTATTAATTTGTATGGTTCTTTATATATAAATATAAAATACATAAGTTTCAAATATTTTATCCCATTTGCAGGTTGCACTTTCACTCTGTTGACTGTTTCCTTCTGTTGACTGTTTCCTTTCATGCAAATAAATTAAATATATATATATGTATATTTTTTATTGAAGTATAGTTAACTTACAATATTTCCAGTGCACAACAAGGTGATTCAGTTATACAAGTGCACATATATTATTTCTGAAATTATTTTCCATCATAGGTTACTATAAGATAATGACTATAGTTCCCTATGCTATACAATAAACCTACGTTGCTTGTGGCAGATCTATTTTTTAATTAGAAATCTAGCATTCTATTAATACTAAGTCAAACAAATGAAATAAAAATGTCATAATTTTTTAGTTAGGCAAAAATTCATAAGTTTTATTATATCTATTTATTTTCTACTATGCTTGATAAAGGCTTGAGAAATAACATTTAAAAAAGAGATGGAGAAATTGGAGAACATAAACTAAATGAAATGGGAGCACTGAATATGAAATTTAAAAGGTGAAACTAAGTAAAAGATCATCATATAGTCCAGTTGTTTTTAAACATGACTGCTCATTAGAAATATGTTTGGAGCTCTGGAGAAAAAAAACAATATCTGAGCATTTATATTTTTCAAAAAAATTTCAAGATAATTTTGATTTGCATCTGGATTTTGAAAAGTGATTACAGGTTTTTCTATTAGATCCTGGTTTTGGTAATATAGAGTTCTACTATTTTTCTGTTGACCAATCATGATACAATGGTATTAAGTGAGTAATATTACATAATCACAATAGTAAAAGATGTTTATCAATTTTCACAATCAATAGCCAGACCAAAAAGAGAAAGATAATTACAATTGCAAGCCACAATGGAAAAGATTAACAATATAAGATAATTAACAACAATATAAAATAATCACATATATTTGGGGGGTCAAGCAGAGTGATGAGGTAACTGGAAGTGCATACATGCACATGTTTTCATCCACCCAGCCAGTCTGTGTCTTTGGTTGGTGCACTTAATCCATTTACATTTAAGGTAATGATTAATATGTATGATTCTATTAGTGTTTTCTTAATTATTCTGGGTTTATTTTCTGTAGATCTTTCCTCCTCTTGTGTTTCCTGCCTAGAGAAGTTCCTTTAGCAATGGTTGCAAAGCAGGTTTGGTGGTGCTGAATTCTCTTAACTTTTGCTTATCTGGAAAGCTTTTGATTTCTCCAAGGAGAGTCTTGTTGGGTAGAGTATTCTTGGTTGTAGGCTCCCTTTCACCACTTTAAATATATCATGCCATTCCCTTCTGACTTGTAGAGTTTCTGTTGAGAAATCAGTTGATAGCCTAATAGGAGTTCCCTTTTATGTTATTTGCCATTTTTCCCTTGTTGCTTTTAATATTTTCTCGTCTGTCTTTAATTTTTGTCAGTTTTATTACTATGTGCCTTGGTGTGTTACTCCTTGAGTTTATCCTCCCTGGGACTCTCTGTGTTTTTTGGACTTGGTTGACTCTTTTCTTTCCCATGTTAGGGAAGTTTTCAGCTATTATCTCTTCAAATATTTTCTCAAGTCCTTTCCCTCTCTCTTCTCCTTCTGGAACACCTATAACGTGAATGTTGGTGTGTTTAATGTTGTCCCAGAGGTCTATTAGACTGTCTTTATTTCTTCTCATTCTGTTTTCTATATTCTGTTCTGTGTCAGTGATTTCCACCATTCTGTCCTCTAGGTCATTTATCCATTCTTCAGGCTCAGTTATTCTGCTACTGATTCCTTCTAGTGTATTATTCATCTATGTTTGCTTATTTTTTATTTCTTCTATGTCTTTGGTAAACATTTCTTGCACCTTCTCTTTCTTTGCCTCCATTCTTGCCCTGAGATCCTGGATCATCATCACTATCACTATTCTGAATTCCTTTTCTGGAAGGCTGCCTATCTCCACTTCATTTAGTTGCTTTTCTGGGGTTTTATCTTGTCCTTTCATCTGGTACATAACTTTCTGCTTTTTCATCACGATTAACTTTCTGTAATATGGTTTTTGTTTTAGCTGCTGTGAGAAGCTTCTTGCTTCTTCTGTTAGCCTTCTGATGGATGAGGCTGAGAGGCTTGTGTAAGCTTCTTGATGGGAAGGATTGGTAATGGGGAAAACTGGGTCTTGCTCTGGTGGGCAGTGCTTTGCTCAATGAAGCTTTAATCCAATTATCTGCTGATGGATGGGGTTACACTCCTTCCCTGGTGGTTGTTTGGTCAGAGGTGACCCAGCCCTGGGGTCTATGGGCTCTATGGTAGGCTTAATGGTGGACTCCCAAGGGTTTATGCCAAGTAGGACCTTCCAGTGCCCCTGTCCCTGTGGTGAGCACCTGCCAACTGACACCTCCACCGGAGGCCCTCCAACACTAGAAAGTAGTTTTGTTTCAGTCTCCTGTGGGGTCACTATTCCGCTGGGTCTTGATGTGCACAAAATTTTGTTTGTGCTCTCCAAGACTGGAATTTCTGTTTCCCCCAATCCTCTGGAAATCCTATAATCAAATCCTGCTGGCCCTCAAGGCTGGATTCCCTGAAGATTCCCTGTCTCTTTGTCAGATTCCCAGGTTGGGAAGCCTGATGTGGGCTTTAGAATGTTCACAACAGTGTGAGAACTTCTTTGGTATCATTATCCTCCAGTGTGTGGGTCATCCACCTAGTGGTATAGGATTTGAAATCATTACCAAACCTAATGTCATAAAAGTTTCTCCCTATGGTTTCTTTTAGGAGTTTTACATCATGAAGTCTTTTGTTTAGGTATTTAATCCATTTTGAGTTGATGTTTGTATAGGCAAGGGTTTAACTTAATTCTTTTGCATGTGGATATCCAATTTTTCCATCACCATCAGTTGAAGAGGTTTTCCTTGTTGACTAGTCTTCACATCCTTGTTAAAAATCACTTGACTATATGTGTGAGTCCACAAACAACAAATGCTAGAGAGGCCTCGGAGAGAAAGCAACTCTCCTGCACTGTTGGTGGGAATGTAAACTGGTACAGCCACCATGAAGAACAGTATGGAGGTTCCTTAAAAAACTAAAAATAAAGCTACCATATGACCCTGCAATTCCACTCCCAGCCATATACTTAGAGAAAAACAAGGCCTGAAAAGACACATGCACCCCAATGTTCATTGCAACACTGTTTAAAATACCCAAGACATGGGAGCAACATAAATGTCTAATAATAGAGGAATGGATGAACAAGAAGTGGTACATATATGCATTGAAATATTACTCAGCCATTAAAAAATGAAATAATGCCATTGCAGCAACATGGATGAACCTAGAGAGTGTAATACTGAGCAAAGTAAGTCAGACAGAGGCGAAATATCATAGGACATTCCTTATATGTGGAATCTAAAAAGAAATGATATAAATGAATTTACTACAAAGTAGAAAGAATTACACACATAGAAAATGAACTTGATTGCTGAGGGGAAGGGATAGTTAGGGACTTTGGGGAGGTCACATACACACTGCTGTATTTAAAATGGATAATCAACAAAGACCTGTTGCATAGTCCATGGAACTCTGCTCAATATTATGTGCCAGACTGGATGGGAGTGGGGCTTGGGGGAGAATGGATACATATATATGGATGGCTGAGTCCTTTCACTGCTCACCTGAAACTACCGCAACATTGTTAATTGGCTATGCCCCAATCAAAATGTTTTGGTTGTTAAAATAAATAAATAAATGAAAAAAATTTTAAAGTCACAGTTTTCATTCCAATCCTAAAGCAAGGCAATTCCAAAGAATGCTCAAACTACTGCACAGTTGCACTCATCTCACACGCTAGTCAAGTAATGCTCAAAATTCCCCAAGCCCAGTTTCAACAATACATGAACCGTGAACTTCCAGATTTTCAAGCTGGTTTTAGAAAAGGAAGAGGGACCAAAGATCAAATTGCCAACATCTGCTAGATCATCGAAAAGGCAAAAGAGTTCCAGAAAAACATCTATTTCTGCTTTATTGACTATGCCAAAGCCTTTCACTGTGTGGCTCACAATAAACTGTGGAAAATTCTTAAAGGGATGGGAATAGAATACCACCCAACCTGCCTCTTGAGAAACCTGTATGCAGGTCAGGAAGCAACAGTTAGAACTGGACAAGGAACAACAGACTGGTTCCAAGCAGGAAAAGGAGTACATAAAGGCTATATATTGTCACTCTGCTTATTTAAATTATATGCAGAGTACATCAAGAGAAACGCTGGACTAGATGAAACCCAAGTTGGAGTCAGGATTGCTGGGAGAAATATCAATAACCTCAGATGTGCAGGTGACACCACCCTATGGCAGAAAATTAAGAAGAACTAAAGAGCCTCTTGATGCAAGTAAAAGAGGAGAGCGAAAAGTTGGCTTAAAGCTCAACATTCAGAAAACTAAGATTATGGCATCTGGTCCCATCACTTCATGGGAAATAGAAGGGGAAACAGTGGAACAGTGGCTGACTTTATTTTTTGGGCTCCAAAATCACTGCAGATGGTGACTGCAGCCATGAAATTAAAAGATGCTTGCTACCTGGAAGGAAAGTTATGACCAACCTAGACAGCATATTGAAAAGCAGAGACATTCCTTTGTCAACAAGGGTCCGTCTAGTCAAAGCCATGGTTTTTCTAGTGTTTATGTATGGATGTGAGAGTTGGACTATAAAGAAAGCTGAGCGCCAAAGAATTGATGCTTTTGAACTGTGGTGTTGGAGAAGACTCTTGAGAGTCCCTTGGACTGCAAGGAGATCCAACCAGTCCATCCTAAAGGAGATCAGTCCTGAATGTTCATTGGAAGGACTGATGTTGAAGCTGAAACTCCAATACTTTGGCCACCTGATGCAAAGAGCTGACTCATTTGAAAAGACCCTGATGCTGGGAAAGATTGAGGGCAGAAGAAGAGGACAACAGAGGATGAGATGGTTGGATGGCATCACTGACTCGATGGACATGAGTTTGGGTGAACTCCGGGAGTTGGTGATGGACAGGGAGGCCTGGAGTGCTGCGGTTCATGGGGTCGCAAAGAGTCAGACATGACTGAGTGACTGAAATGAACTGAACTGACCTGAACTGAGCAACTGAACTGTACTGATGTTTCTATTAAGTTCTTCTAAATTATCCAATTTTGACTCATAATTGTCTTTAATAGTCTCTTACAGTCCTTATTATTTCTTTGATATCACTTGTAATGTTCCCAGTTCTATTTCTAATTTTAATTATTTGAAGATTTTCTCTCTTTTTTTTTTTTGATTACTTTAGCTAAGGGTTCATCAATTTTGCTGACCTTTAAAAAATTGTTAGTTTTGTTGATTTTTTCCTATTGTTTTACTTTTCTCTGTTTCACTTTTTTTTACTCTAATATTTATTAATTTCTTACTTCTGCTATCTTGGGTTTAAGTTTTTCCTCCATTTTCTATTTTACATTTTCCAGGTATAAAATTAGATTGTGGATATGAGATCTTTCTTCTTAACCTAAGTGTTTACTACCATACATTTCCCTCTTACTGTTGCTTTAAATGCATTCCCATAAGTTTTAGTATATTATTTTGTCATTTTCATTTGTCTCAAGATATTTTAAATTTTTCTTGTGATTTTTTTTCTGTTACTCATTGGTTCTTTAATAGTGTGTTGTTTAATTTCCACGTATTTCTATATTTTCCAGTTTTTCTTCTGCTATTGATTTCTAGTTTCATTGCATTGTGGTTGGAAAAGATACTTGGTATGACTTTAATCTTCTTCAATTAAGACTTATTTTGTGCCCCAACATGTACCTATCTTGATTAAACTTCCGTGGATGCTTGAGAAAAATGTGTACTCTGCTATTGTTAGGTGAAATGTTCTGTATGTGTCTGTTATGTCTGCTGTATAATGTTCAAGTCCTCTCTTTCCCTATTGATCTTCTGGCTGGCTTTTCTATCCATTACTGAAAGTGGAGCATTGAATCCTTTTACTATTATTGTACTGCTGTCCCTTAAATTCTCTCAATATTTGCTACATATATTTGGGAGTTATGATGTTTGGTGCATCAGTTCAGTTCAGTTCAGTTGCTCAGTTGTGTCTGACTGATGTTGAAGCTGAAACTCCAATACTTTGGCCATTTGATGCAAAGAACTGACTCATTTGAAAAGACCCTGATGCTGGGGAAGATTGAAGGCAGGAGGAGAAGGGGATGACAGAGGATGAGATGGTTGGATGACATCACTGAATCAATGGACATGAGTTTGGGTAGGCTCCTGGATTTGGTGATGGACAGGGAGGGCTGGTATGCTGAGGTTCATGGAATGGCAAAGAGTCAGACATGACTGAGTGACTGAACTGATAAGGTTAAGATCTACCTTTATACTTTTGCCTGAGGTATCCAAGTTTTTCAGCATGATTTGTGGAAAAGATGGTCCTTTCTCCTTTGAATGGTTTTGACATTTCTCTTAAAGGGTGCCAAATATGTTAAGGTTTTTTCCTGGGCTCTCTATTATATTCCATTTATCTACATGCCTGTCCTTATGGCAATAACACCTGTTTTGTTTACTGTAGCCTTTTAGTAAGTTTTCAAATTATGTAGTATGAGTTTTCCAGCTTTGTTCTTTCTCAATATTGTTTTGGGTATTTTTGATCCCTTGAGATTCCATGTGAATTTCAAGATAGATTTTTCTATTCCTGCAAAAAAGAAATCTTTTGGGATTTTCATAGGGATTGCATTGAATCTCTAGATTGCTTAGGTAGCATTGTCATTTTAGCAATATTAAATTTTCCGAGGCCAGACCTTCAAGATGGAGGAGTAAGCCTTAGCGATCACCTTCTTCACCACAAATACATCAAATATATATCTGCATTTGGAACAACTCCTATAGAACTGAATGCTGGCAGAAGACCTCAGACTTCCAAAAAAGCAAGCTAATCTCCACATAATGGGGTAAGGTAAAAGAAATAAGAAAAAGAAGAGACAAAGGAATCAAAATGGGACCTCAGTCTTTGAGAGGAAGCTGTGGAGTAAAAGTTTCTACACACACTCAGAAGCCCCCTAACGGTCAAGGATGGGAAGGGGCTTCGGAGCCTCAGAGGAGAGCACGGCGGCAGGTATGTTGAAAGCAAAGTGGAAAGAATTCTGTACCGAGAGCATTTCTGACTAGCACTCCCCACCTGAGATGCTTGTCTGCTCACCGTTGAGGCAGGTGAAGGCAGGGTACTGAGGCTCAGGCTTTGGAGGTCAGACCCCAGGGAGAGGACTGGGGCTGACTGCTGTGAAGAAAATCTGAAGGTGCTAGTATGACACAGCTGAGGGAACCCAGGAAAAAGCCTGCACCTTGCAGAGAGGCAAGACATCACTGTCACTCAGACACTCTAGCCCCGTGCACTCGCAGGTGGCAAGGTACCACCTTTGCAAGTGTCAGAAGTAGGACGAGTTGTGTCTGCAGTCTCTGATCCAGGAAGTGGGCAGCCCAGCTGCTGCCTCCACCCGCACCAGTGTCAGAAGTGCAGCAAGCCACAGCTGTGTTCTCCAGTCCCAGAGGTGGACATGCCAGCTGCCGCATCTGCCTGGAACAGTGCCAGAGAGGGGCGAGATGCAGCAGCTGTTCCCAACCCGAGGTGAGTCTGACGAATGCTGGGGCTGCAACCAAGGTGTGAGCAGACTCAGATCACCGTCAGCACCTTGTGGGAGCCTGTGCAGCCTGGCACTCCTGAGGAACCCACAACCTGGGGCCAATTCACAACATGCCATAGGCTGTAGCAACTCCATGCAGGCCTCTGCCCTAGCAGGCATTCCTCACACACCTCAACTGTGTCTGCCACAACCCTTCCTCTCCCTGGCCCAGCTGAGCAAGTGAGCTGTAATCAGCCACTGCTTTCATACCCTCTTGTCTGGATGGGGAACAGATGACGGAGGGTGGTCTACAGAGGTGGGACCAAAACCAAAAGTGAGCACCAGGGGCTATGTGTCCAAAAGAGAGGAAGGAAATTTGCTAGTACCACCATAGGAGCAGTGGATTCAATCCCTGCAATTGGCTTGGTAAACCATGCATCTGTAGAATATTGGAATGAAAAATGAGTGTTCCCACTTTTGAGGCTGTGGGCTTTGAGGGCAGCTGTCGACTCCGAAAGCAAGTATAAGCTGGAATGGGGCTTCCCTGGTAGCTCAGCAGTAAAGAATCCTCCTGCAGTGCAGGAGCTGTTGGACATGGATTCCATACCTGAGTCATGAAGATCACCTGGAGAGGGCATGGCAATCCATTCCAGCATTCTTACCCAGAAAATCCCAAGGACAGAGGAGCCTGGTGGGCCACAGTCCATAGGGTCACAAAGAATTGGACATGACTGAAATGACTGAGCATGCAAACATAAGCTCAGTTCAGTTCAGTCTCTCAGTCATGTCTGACTCTTTGCGACTCCATGGACTGCAGCATGCCAGGCCTCCCTGCCAATCACCAACTCCCAGAGTTTACTCGTCTATTGAGTCAGTGATGCCATCCAGCCATCTCATCCTCTGTCATCCCCTTCTCCTCCTGCCCTCAATCTTTCCCAGCATCAGAGTCTTTTCAAATGAGTCAGCTGTTCGCATCAGGTGGCCCAAGTACTAGAGTTTCAGCTTCAGCATCAGTCCTTCCAATGAATATTCAGGACTGATTTCCCTTAGGATGGACTGGTTGGATCTCCTTGCAGTCCAAGGGACTCTTAAGAGTCTTCTCCAACACCACGGTTCAAAGCATCAATTATTCTATACTCAGCTTTCTTTATAGCCCAACTCTCACAACCATACACAACTACTAGAAAAACCATAGTCTTGACAAGACAGACCATTGTTGGCAAAGTAATGTCTCTGCCTTTTAATGTGCTGTCTAGGTTGGTCAAGTGTTTAGGAGCAAGTGTCTTAATCTCATGGCTGCAATCACCATCTGCAGTGATTTTGGAGCCCAAAGAAATAATCTGCCATGGTTTCCATTGTTTCCCTATCCATTTGCCATGAGGTGATGGACATGAGTTTGGGTAAACTCCGGGAGTTGGTGATGGACAGGGAGGCCTGGCGTGCTGTGATTAATGGGTTCCAGAGTCAGACATGACTGAGCAACTGAACTGAACTGAACTGAACTGATGGGACTGGATGCCATGATCTTAGTTTTCTGAATGTTGAAGTTTAAGGCAAGGTTTCCACTCTCCTCTTTCAATTTCATCAAGAGGCTCTTTAGTTATTCTTCACTTTCTGCCATAAGAGTGGTGTCATTTGCATATCTAAGGTTATTGATATTTCTCCTGGCAATCTTGATTCCAGCTTGGGCTTAGTCCAGACCAGCATTTCTCATGATGGACTCTGCACATAAGTTAAATAATCAGGGTGACAATATACAGCCTTTACATATTCCTTTTCCGATTTGGAACCAGTCTGTTTTTCCATTTCCAGTTCTAACTGTTGGTTCGTGACCTGCATACAGATTTATCAGGAGGCAGGTCAGAAGGTATGGTATTCCCATCTCTTTCAGAATTTTCCACAGCTTATCGTGATCCACACAGTCAAAGGCTTTGGCATAGTCACTAAAGCAGAAATAGATGCTTGACTGGAACTCTCTTGCTTTTTCGACAATCCAGTGGATGTTGACAATTTGATCTCTGGTGCCTCTGCCTTTTCTAAAACCAGCTTGAACATCTGGAAGTTCACGGTTCATGTATAGCTGAAGCCTGGCTTGGAGAATTGTGAGCACTCTTTTGCTAGCATGTGAGATGAGTACAATTGTGCAGTGGTTTGAGCATTCTTTGGCATTACCTTTCTTAGGGATTGGAGTGAAAACTGACCTTTTCCAGTCCTGTGGCCACTGCTGAGTTTTCCAAATTTGCCGGCATATTGAGTGCAGCACTTTCACAGCATCATCTTTCAGGATTTGAAATAACTCAACTG
This sequence comes from Antilocapra americana, assembly GCA_007570785.1. NCBI lineage: Eukaryota > Metazoa > Chordata > Mammalia > Artiodactyla > Antilocapridae > Antilocapra > Antilocapra americana. Next base: position 1,207,694 of record ML661353.1, on the reverse strand, counting down.
GAATTCCATCACCCCCACTAGCTTTGTTCATAGTGATGCTTCCTAAGGCCCACTTAACTTCACATTCCAGGATGTCTGGCTCTAGGTGAGTGATCATACCATCATGATTATCTGGGTCATGAAGACCTTTTTTGTACAGTTCTTCTGTGTATTCTTGCCACCTCTTCCTAAATACTTCTGCTTCTGTTAGGTCCATACAATTTCTGCCCTTTATTGAACCCATCTTTGTGTGAAATGTTCCCTTGGTATCTCTAATTTCTTGAAAAGATCTCTAGTCTTTCCCATTCTATTGTTTTCATCTATTTCTTTGCACTGATTACTGAGGAAGGCTTATTGTCTCTCCTTCCTGTTATTTGAAACTCTGCATTCAAATGAGTATATCTTCTCTTTTCTCCTTTGTCTTTTGCTTCTCTTCTTTTCACAGCTATTTTTAAGGCCTCCTCAGACAGCCATTTTGCTTTCTTGAATTTCTTTTTCTTGGGGATGGTCTTGATTCATGTCTCCTGTACAATGTCATGAACCTCCGTCCATAGTACATCAGGCACTCTGCCTATCAGATCTAGTCCCCTAAATCTATTTCTCACTTCCACTGTATAATCATTAGGGATTTGATTTAGGTCATATCTGAATGGTCTAGTAATTTTCACTACTTTCTTAAATTTAAGTCTGTATTTGGCAATAAGGAGTTCATGATCTGAGCCACAGTCAGCTCCTGGTCTTGTTTTTACTGAATGTATAGAGCTTCTCCATCTTTGGCTGCAAAGAATATAATCAATCTGATTTTGGTCTTGACCATCTGGTGATGTCCATGTGTAGAGTCTTCTCTTGTGTTATTGTAAGGGGGTGTTTGCTATGACTAGTGTATTCTCTTGGCAACTCTATTAGCCTTTGCCCTTCTTCATTCTGTACTCCAAGGCCAAATTTGCCTGTTACTCCAGGTATTTCTTGACTTCCTACTTTTGCATCCCAGTCCCCTATAATGAAAATGACATCTTTTTTGGGTGTTAGTTCTAGAAGGTCTTGTAGGTCTTCAAAGAACTGTTAAACTTCAGCTTCTTCTGCATTACTGATTGGGGCATAGACTTGCATTACCATGATATTGAACTGTTTGCCTTGGAAACAAGCAGAGATCATTCTGTCATTTTTGAGACTGCATCCAAGAACTGCATTTTGGACTATGATGGCTACTCCATTTCTTCTAAGGATTCTTGCCCACATGAGTTCATATAATGGTCATCTGAGTTAAATTCACCCATTCCAGTCCATCTTAGTTTGCTGATTCCTAAAATATTGACATTCACTCTTGCCATCTTTTGTTTGTCCAATTCCAATTTGCCTTGCAGAGTTCCAAAGAACAGCAAGGAGAGATGAGAAAGCCTTCCTCAGTAATTAATGCAAAGAAATAGAGAAAAACAACAGAATGGGGAAGACTAGAGATCTCTTCAAGAAAATTAGAGATACCAAGGGAATATTTTCATGCAAAACTGGGCTCAATAAAGGACAGAAATGATAAGGGCCTAACAGAAGCAGAAGATATTAAGAGGTGGCAAGAATACACAGAAGAACTGTACAAAAAAGATCTTCACGACCCAGATAATCACAAGGTGTGGTCACTCACCTAGAGCCAGATATCGTGGAATGTGAAGTCAAGTAGGCCTTAGAAAGGATTACTATGAACAAAGCTAGTGAAGGTGATGGAATTCCAGTTGAGCTATTTCAAATCCTGAAAGATGATGCTGTGAAGGTGCTGTACTCAATATGTCAGCAAATTTGGAAAACTTAGCAGTGGCCACAGGACTGGGAAAGGTTAGTTTTCATTCCAATCCCAAAGAAAGGCAATGTCAAAGAATATTTGAACTACTGCACAGTTACACTCATCTGACACGATAGTAAAGTTATACTCAAAATTCTCCAAGCCAGGCTTCAGCAATACATGAACCATGAAATCCCACATTTTCAAGGTGGTTTTAGAAAAGGCAGAGGGACCAGAGATCAAATTGCAACATCCGTTGGATCACTGAAAAAGCAAGAGAGTTCCAGAAAACCATCTATTTCTGCTTCATTGACTATGCCAAATCCTTTGACTGTGTGGATCACAATAAACTGTGGAAAATTCTGAAAGAGATGGGAATACCATACCTTCTGACCTGTCTCTTGAGAAACCGGTATGCAGGTCAGGAAGCGATAGGTAGAATTGGACATGAAACAACACACTGGTTCCAAATAGAAAAAGGAGTACGTCAAAGCTGTATATTGACACCCTGATTATTTAACTTATATGCAGAGTACATCATGAGAAATGCTGGGCTGGATGAAGCACAAGCTGTAATCAAGATTGCAGGGAGAAATATCAATAACCTCAGATATGCTGATGACACCACCCTTACGGCAAAAAGTGAAGAGGAACTAAAAAGCCTCTTGATGAAAGTGAAAGAGGAAAGTGAAAAAAAAATTGGCTTAAAGCTCAACATTCAGAAAACTAAGATCATGGCATCTGGTCCCATCACTTCATGGGAAATAGATGGGGAAACAGTGTCAAACTTTATTTTTCTGGGCTCCAAAATCACTGCAGATGTTGATTTCAGCCATAAAATTAAAAGACGCTTACTCCTTGGAAGGAAGGTTATGACAAATCTAGATATCATATTGAGAACAGAGACATTACTTTGCCAAAAAAGGTCCGTCTAGTCAAGGCTATGGTTTTTCCAGTAGTCATGTATGGTTGTGAGAGTTGAATGGTGAAGAAAGCTGAGCGCTGAAGAATTGATGCTTTTGAATCGTGGTGTTGGTGAAGACTCTTCAGAGTCCCTTGGACTGCAAGAAGATCCAATCAGTTCATCCTAAGGGAGATCAGTCCTGGAAATTCATTGGAAGGACTGATTTTGAAGCTGAAACTCCCATACTTTGGCCACCTCATGAGAAGAGTTGACTCCTTGGAAAAGACCGTAATGCTGGAAAGGATTGGGGGCAGGAGAAGGGGAATACAGAGAATGAGATGGCTGGATGGCGTCATCGACTCGATGGACATGGGTTTGCGTGGACTCCAGGAGTTGGTGATGGACAGGGAGGCCTGGTGTGCTGCAGCAGTTCATGGGGTTGCAAAGAGTTGGACATGACTGAGTGATTGAACTGAAGTGAGCTGAATTTGCCTTGATTCATGGACCTAAGATTCCAGATTCCTAAGCAATATTGCTCTTTACAGCATCAGACCTTGCTTCCATCACCAGTTACATCCACAACTGGGTGTTGTTTTTGCTTTGGCTCCATCACTTCAATCTTTCTGGAGTTATTTCTCCACTTATCTCCAGTAGCATATTGGGCACCTACCGACCTGGGGAATCCATCTTTCAGTGTCTTATCTTTTTACCTTTTCATACTGTTCATGGGGTTCTCAAGGCAAGAATACTGAAGTGGTTTGCCATTCCCTTCTCCAGTGGACCACTCTTTTTCAGAGCTCTCTACTATGACCCATCCATCTTGGGTGGTCCCACAGGGCATAGTGATAGTTTCATTGAGTTAGACAAGGCTGTGGTCCATGGAATTAGACTGGTAAGTTGGAATAAGGCAAAATCTGAGTGAGTCTGAGCTGAACCCACAGTGCCCACAGTAGGTCCAGAGACCTTCCTATTAAGAGAAATATTGAAGGACTTCCTGAGTAGGTAGATTGGCTGGTGCTCACAGTGGGGTGAGGGCACTGACAGCTGAGGAAAATACTCTTACTATCACTCTTTCTATGTATATTTTTGTCATTTTTCTTTTTTGTTTCATTCTATTGTTTCTCTTTTATAATTGTTCATTTAATATTATTTTACTACTTTTTTCTTTTTTATGCTTTTAATTCTAAATAAGTTTACTTATTCTATTTTTTCCTATTTATACAGTACTTTTTCATTACACTGCATTTTCCACATGTTTTAGATTTTGTAATTTTGCTATTCCACTTCCTAGTGTTTTTTTCATTTATGGGTTTGTTCATTGTTTTTATTTCTCTCTTCTTTGGTTCTTCTTTTTATTCTTTTTTTTCTCTTTTCTTTTTGTGAGTGTAATTTTGTGGGTTTCTTTGTGTGTTTTTGTTTGTTTAGCTTTGCTTTTACCATTTGTCTTGGGGTTTTATCTGTCCTTTTTGGTTTGTATGTTTGTTCAGTTTTTTTTCTTCTTCTTTCTCTTTCTCTTCTATACTGTGTGGCTTGTGGCGTCTTCGTGCTCCAGGCAGGTGTGGTACCTAAACCTCTGAGGTGGAAGACCTGAGTCCAGGATTTTGATCATTAGATCACTCCCAACTTCATGGAATCTTCATTGGCCTCTCTCAGAGGCCTCCATCCCAACACCAAAACCTGGCTCCACTCAAAGTCCAGCAAGCTACAGTGCTAGATGCCTCACACCAAACAACTAGCAAAACAGGAACACAAACTCACCCATTACACAAGCTTCCCAAAGCAATGCCAAACACCCCAAAACACACCACTGCACATGGCACTGTCCTTAGAGAGACAAGATCCAGCTTTACCCACCAGAACACAGACACCAGTCCATCCTCAGCAGGAAGCCTTCGCAAGGCACGAGGCCAACCCCACACACTTAGGGCAGACTCCACAAGTAAAGGCGACTGTGACCTTGCAGCCTGCAGAAAAGAGACCACAAACACAGTAAATTAAGCAAAATGAAAAATAGAAACATGCAGGAAAATGGCAAAAACCCACAAGGCCAAACAAGTGAAGAGGACAGAGGCAGTATACCTGAAAAAGAATTCAGAGTAATGACAGTAAAGATAATGTAAAATCTCAGAAATGAAATGGAGGCACAGATAAATAGAATGAAGGCACAAATTGAGAGGATATTTAACAAGGACAAAAAAGAAGTAAAGAATATACAATCAGCAATAAAATACACAATAACTGAAATTAAAAATACTCTAGACGGAACCAATAGCAGAGTAACTGAGGCAGATGAATAGCTAAGTCAGTTGGGGGATAAAATGGTGGAAATAACAGAAGTAGAGCAGAATAAAGAAAAAAAAGAATGAAAAGTAATGAGTCTCAGAGACACCTGGGACAACATTAAGTGCACCTATATTCAAATCATAGGGGTCCCAGAAGAAGAGAGAAAGAATATGAGACAATACTTGAGATTTTAGTGAAAAATTCCTTAACATGGTAAAGCCACTAGAGTTGAGGAAGCCCAGAGAGTCTCATATAGGATAAACCCAAAGAGACACACATGAAGACACATATTAAGCAAACGAACAAAAATTAAACACAAAGAACAAATAATAAAAGTAGCAAGGAGGCAGAAACAGCCGCGCACTCTGGAGGCCTTTGGGCAGGCTGCGTGCTGATGGCTGGGGTTGTATGTGGCACAGCTAGTTGTTTGGCCTGAGGTATTCTAGCACTCGTTCCTACAGGCTGCTAGGTGGGGCTAGGTCTTCAGCTCTTACCTGGCTCCCCAGCAGTGGCCTCCACCAGCACCAGCGTCCACGCGGCAGATCGAGCTCCGTGCTTAGAGTGAGCCGCAGTCATTCCTCACCTCTCCCGGAGACTCTCCAAGGCCAGCAGTAACAGTGAGGAAACCTAGACTCACCCACCAGAAAACCACACAAGCCTTTCCATCCAGGAAACTTCGACAAACCACGCATCCAACCCCTCCCATAGAGAGGAATCCCCACAATAAAGGGACAACACAGCAAGATAAACAAGATGAAAAGGCAGAGAAATACCCAGCAATTAAAGGAACAGGATAAATACCCCCTAGACCAAACAAAAGACGAAGAGATAGGAAGTCTACCTGACAAAGAATTCCGAATAATGATAGTGAAAATGATCCAAAACCTGGAAAATAAGTTGGAGTTACAGCTCAATAACCTGCAGGCAAGGATTGAGAAGATGCAGGTAAGCTTTAACAAGGACTTAGAAGAAATGAAAAAGAGACAAAATACAATGAATAATGCAATAAATGAGATCAAAAACACCCTGGAGGGAACCAACAGTAGAATAACAGAGATAGAAGACAGAATAAGTGAGGTAGAAGACAGAATGGCAGAAATAAATGAAACAGAAAGGAAAAATGAAAAAAGAATTAAAAGAAATGAGGACAATCTTAGAGACCTCTGGGACAATATTAAATGCACCAATATTCGAATCATAGGAGTCCCAGAAGAAGAAGACAAAAAGAAAGACCATCAGAAAATTCTTGAAGAGATAATTGTAGAAAACTTCCCTAAATTGGGGAAGCAAATAGCCACTCAGGTCCAAGAAACACAGAGAGTCCCAAATAGAATGAACCCCAAGCGGGACACCCCAAGACACATATTAATCAAATTAGCAAATATCAAATACAAAGACCAAATATTAAAAGGAGCAAGGGAGAAGCAAAAAATAACTCACAAGGGGAATCCCATAAGGATAACAGCTGATCTCTCAACAGAAACGCTTCAGGCCAGAAGGGAATGGCAAAACATACTTAAAGTCATGGAAGAAAACAATCTACAACCCCGACTACTGTACCCAGCAAGGATCTCATTCAAATTTGAAGAATTCAAAATTTTCTCAGACAAGCAGAAACTGAGAGAATTCAGCAACACCAAACCAGCCCTCCAACGTATGCTAAAGGAACTTGCCTAGATAGGAAACACGGATGGGATAGATAATCTGGAACCCAAAACAATAAAATAAATGGCAGCGGGATCATACTTATCAATAATTACCTTAAATGTAAACGGGCTGAATGCCCCAACCAAAAGACAAAGATTGGCCAATTGGATACAGAAACAAGACCCCTATATATGTTGTCTACAAGAGACCCACCTCAAACCTAGGGACACATATAGACTGAAAGTTAAAGGCTGGAAAAAGATATTCCATGCGAATAAAGACCAAAAGAAAGCAGGAGTGACAATACTCATATCAGATAAAGTAGACTTTAAAATAAAGGCAGTGAAAAGAGATAAAGATGGACATTACATAATGATCAAAGGATCAATCGAGGAAGAAGAAATAACAATTATAAATATTTATGCACCTAACATAGGAGCTCCACAATATGTAAGGCAAATGCTAACAAATATGAAAGGGGAAATCAACAACAACACAATAATAGCAGGAGACTTTAATACACCACTCACACCAATGGATAGATCAACTAGACAGAAAAGTAACAAGGAAATTCAAACTTTAAATGAAACAATAGACCAACTAGACCTAATTGATATCTATAGGTCATTCCACCCCAAAACAAGGAATTTCACCTTTTTCTCAAGTGCACATGGGACCTTCTTCAGGATAGATCACATTCTGGGCCATAAATCTAACCTTGATAAATTCAAAAATATTGAAATCATCCCAAGCATCTTTTCTGACCACAATGCAGTGAGATTAGATATCAACTACAGGAGAAAACCTCTCAAAACTTCCAACATATGGAGGCTCAACAACACACTGCTGAATAACCAACAAA